>JALIGW010000003.1:205044036-205315210 GCA_023053685.1 Diadophis punctatus similis | reverse complement strand
CTGCAGAAGAAAAATCCATTGGAGAACAACCGAAACCTCTAAATAAAAACGATCCCTGGCTCCATTTGTTGAGAAAGGAAAGTTTTATTAGAGGTCAAGTGCATTGCAAGTAGTGCAAAGCCAGAACTGAAAATCGCGCACCAAAATCCCTACGTTTAACTGTTTCCCATGGCCCACCCCTCCTATAACCAAGGAGGTACATAAAGGAAGATGTTTTCATAACAATGAGTTCAAACCAGGGTTGGAATGTGACTCCCTCCTTTTTCCAGCCAAGTGACCTTGAAGCAGGGTCTCGAGGAGATACAGCGGTTACTTTCGATTTCCCAAGCGTTCCTCCTTTCAGCCACCCTCCCCACAGCTCAAGGCAAGTCTGTCAACGCATAGCAGCGAAACTCAGCAAGCTTAAGGTCTAGTCCAGTGATGGTGAACCTTTTTTGGTTCGCGTGCCAAAAAGGGGGAGAAGCGTGGGGGGGGGGTTCTCGCGCGCACGTGCCCACACCCATAATTCCATGTGGGGGGTTAGGGTCAGTTTAGATCAACCCAGGGACCTGGTTGGGGATGGGAACACGCCAAACCTCCCTGGCTCCTCACGCAGACTCACCTGGCGTAGTTCACCAGGCACAGCAGGGTGGTCTCCATAAGCTGGACCACCAACAAGGGACCCCTGACCTGAAGTAACGGCACCTGGATGAGAAGAATCAGGGAAGAGAAGGGGAGCATCAGGTGAGCTTCCTCACAACAGCTCAGGAGACGCCATCTTGGCTGGGAGGTTAGACAATCTCAGCAAGGCCGGGCCTTTCAGCCAGAAACTTCCTTGGGATGACCATCAGAACACTAACTAGCCCACAGCTTTAACCAATAAGGACTCTGTGTTCTGATAGTCATCCCAAGGAAGCTTCTGGCTGAAAGGCCCGGCCTTGCTGAGATTGTCTAACCTCCCAGCCAAGATGGCGTCTCCTGAGAACAATCCTTTCTTCCTTCCCCTTCATCTCATCCTCCATCCCGTCTCCTCCTTCCTTCCACCTCCCCTCTTCTTTCTTTTCCACCCTCCCCTTTAATTCCTTCCTCTCTCTCCTTTCATCTTTTCTTTTCATGTCTTCTCCCTCCTTCCCTCCCTCCCACCCTCCTTCTTTCCTTTTCTCCTTCCACCATTCTTCCTTCTCATCCTTCCTCCCTTTCCTCCTTCCACCCTTCCTTTCCTCCCCTCCCACCCTTTCCTCCCCACCCATCCACCCTTCCTTCTTTTCTTTCCATCCTTCTCTTGCTCCCTCCCTCCCTTCCCTCATTTCCTCCCACCTTCTTTCCTTCCCACCCACCCACCCTCCTTCTATTCCTTCCTTCCATCATTTCCTCCCTTCCTTCCCTCCCACCCTCCTTTCCTTTTCTCCTTCCACCATTCTTCCTTCCCACCCTTCCTCCTTCCACTCTTCCTTTCCTCCCCTCCCACTCTTTCCTCCCCACCCATCCACCCTTCCTTCCTTTTCTTTCCATCCTTCTCTTGCTCCCTCCCTCCGTTTCCTCCCTCCCTTCCCTCATTTCCTCCCACCTTCTTTCCTTCCCACCCACCCACCCTCCTTCTATTCCTTCCTTCCATCATTTCCTCCCTCCCTTCCCTCCCACCCTCCTTTCCTTTTCTCCTTCCACCATTCTTCCTTCCCACCCTTCCTCCTTCCACTCTTCCTTTCCTCCCCTCCCACTCTTTCCTCCCCACCCATCCACCCTTCCTTTTCTTTCCATCCTTCTCTTGCTCCCTCCCTCCCTTCCCTCATTTCCTCCCACCTTCTTTCCTTTCCACCCACCCTCCTTCTATTCCTTCCTTCCATCATTTCCTCCCTTCCTTCCCTCCCTCCCACCCTCCTTTCCTTTTCTCCTTCCACCATTCTTCCTTCCCATCCTTCCTCCCTTTCCTCCTTCCTCTCTCCCTTCCTCTCTTCTCCCTTCCTTCCTTCCATCCATCCCTCCCTCCTTCCTTCCCACCCTTTCTTTCCTTTTTTCTCCCTCGCTCCCTTCCTCCTCCCCCCCCCCAAGGTAAAAAAAGTGCCAGGATTCCGTCTCCTCCTGCTCTCCTTCTGGAACAAAGGTGGCTGCTCTGAGCTCACCCACGCTGCCCTTTCTCAGAGGGACATTGCCAGAAGCCGCACCCACCCTGGAGAAGACCACGGAGCCCTCCGGGGCAGACGAGATGGAAACCTCGGAGGCATCGACCGTGTACAAGTATTCAAAGAAATCTTCCTCGGTTGTTGCAGGAAGGACCGATTTCAGGTACTCAATATCTGGAACAAAAGAAAGCTAAGTAAGAAACCAAAAACATTTTCCCTTAAAAAAGGAAACTTTTTAAGACTGGGAAGAAGACCAAAAAAAAAAAAACAGATCGCAAAAGAAAGAGGGGTGAGGGGAAAGCATTCCTTTCAACAATAATAATTCAACAATAAGGAATTCACCAAGTTCAGCTGTTAGGCAAGCCTGCTTTTCTTATTATTAATCTATCGTAGAAAATACGCTATTGGGAGCAATCCCTGACAATTATTATTGTCAGGGATTGCTCCCAATAGGTATTTTCTACGATAGTCCTTAACTTACAACCGTAATGGAGTCTGCCCATTATGGTTCACAAGTTGTGACGGCTGCAAATCAGGTCACAGATGCGACAAACACGATTTTACAACCTTTTCTGCAGCGGTCATTGAGCAAACCCTGTGATGATTAAGGAAACAGTTTGCTATGGCGGGTTTTGCCGAAAGAGGGGAGTAAATCTAGGTGTTGGGGGAAAACGTCATAAAATGTGGCCAAGCGGCCATGGGATGCTGCAAATGGTTGTAACTGTGGACCGGATGCCGAGCATCTGACATGCAATCACGTGATTGCAGGGTGGTGGGCAGCTGGCCACCGGAAGCCGGTCTGTAACTATGAAGTCTTTTAGACCTAAGGGTATTATCATAAAAAGATGTTCTTGTTTCAAATGTCATATTTTAAGTTCATCTAATAAGCAACACTCTCATAAGTGGTAGCACTTGGCTAACCCTGGGAGTTGGGCGGCATAGAAATCCATCCAAATAAATAAAATAAATACATAAACTGATGTTCAGAAACGAAGTGGGATTACAGCTGGATAAGATACCTCTAAAGAATTCAAGGGTTTAAACCAAATTGTTGAATCCATAAACATCTAAGACCAATGGAAAATCATACATTTTTGCCAGGGGGGGGGGAAAGCCATATTTTATGGATATGCCATAAAAACACAAGGAATTGAGCACATCCTAAAGGTATGTTTTCTTTAGGAAATAATGACATCCAAATACTTTTATGTATATGGCAGAAGTGGGCAATTTAATTTTTAATTTTTTGAAAGCCCCAGAATCTTACTTAATAGCAATTGTTTAAAAATGGGTAGGGTTGGCTACAAAAAAATTTAAAAAAAAAACACCACCACCCAAACAACACCCTAGATCCAAATTAGTAGGAAAAAAAGAAAATTTGTTCAATATTTTCAGGTAGAATACGGCCCTTTGCAGACTTTGCCACCCATCAAAATGCACCTTATCCACCAAAAATGTACATTACTCTGATGTGTTCGGCGCAATAGAATTGCAACATTTGCAACAGGTAGCGATGTGTAAGCTGAATTTAATGACAAAGCTTATCTGATTTGAAAAACATGACATTATAAACAAGTACAAAATAAAATGAGAGTGTACAATGGGAGTAACGAACACCTGAGCATTAAGCAATAGTGTAAAGATTTATCCTGTTAC
Organism: Diadophis punctatus similis; assembly: GCA_023053685.1. Lineage (NCBI taxonomy): Eukaryota > Metazoa > Chordata > Lepidosauria > Squamata > Dipsadidae > Diadophis > Diadophis punctatus. The sequence goes on along the minus strand of JALIGW010000003.1, from coordinate 205,311,455 downwards.
CTACGGTCTATATAAATCACCTTCTGACTTGCTATGCTGGCAATCTTGGTATGCAAAAAAGTGTTGTTGTTTTTTTAAGACCTGTCTGGGCACAAAAAAGGTAGCTTGAAAGATTATAATGAATGAGCTTGCCATATTGTCACAGCAACAATTGAAGGAGGGGAAAAAAAGTGTAAGAGCATTTATGGAAGGCCAGGATGAAAAAGACATTACATTTGTAGTGGGTGTTGACCTTGCAATATGATAATAGGAGGTTGGAAGTGGAAAGTATTAGATCATTAAGAGGCTGGCAACAATTTTGACTGGGAGACTAGTTTAGAAATAGGCTTTCCAAATAAAATAAAATTGGAGAAAAGAAAGTTTGCTTTTTGCTTTCATCTTTGTAATATAGGCAGTCCTCGACATACGATCACAATTGAGCCCAACATTTATGCTGCTAAGTGAGACATCCGAACTAGTCTGTGTTGTTTCTGTGTAATATATGTGGGTATATGCATAAAAGTGTGTGTGTGTGTGTGTGTGTGTGTGTGTGTGTGTGTGTGTGTGTGTGTGTGTGATAAAATTTTACCTCATACACAGACACCTTCTGGGATTCGAACTTGGGCTGCTTGCCTGTTTTTTAATATATATATATATATATATATATATATATATATATATAATATATATATATATATATATATATATATATATATATATATATATATAAAAATAGGCAAGCAGCCCAAGTTCGAATACCAGAAGGTGTCTGTGTATGAGGTACAAATTTATCACACACACACACACACACACACACATATAATGTCATGTTTATGTAGTGTATATTGCAGATGATGACCCTTTGAGAGCTGCATAAAATGAAATTTCATTTTAATATATGCCGATTAGTATAAATTCAAAGCGACAATAAAGTTATTCTTGACAGTTGTTAAGTGAGTTTTCCTCCATTTTACGACCTTTCTTGCCACAGTTAAGTGAACCACTGCAGTTGTTAAAGTTAGCAAGACGGTTGTTAAGTGAATCTGTCTTCTCCACTGACGTTGCTTGTCAGAAGGTCGCAAAAGGGGATCACGTGACCCCGGGACAATACAGCCGCCATAAATATGAGTCAGTTGCCAAGCATCTGAATTTTGATCACGGAACCATGGGGATGCCGCAACGGTCGCTAAGTGTGAAAACGGTCGTAAGGCACTTTTTTCAGTGCCGTTGTAACTTCAAACTGTCACTAAATGAACTGTTATAAGTCAAGGACTACCTGTAGATTCATTTTCTCTTCTGGAGTACGAATAACAGAATGGAACCGTTAGAAAAATAGCCAAGATTAGTGAGGATAGGAAGGATCATTAGAACAACTGACAGAAAAAGGGATTGCTCCAGAAATATTACATTTACAAAATTGTGTAAAGATTATGGTAGATATGCGGAAGTGGAAGTTAATTTATATGGGACGAAGATTTTGAGATTAGGAATTTTTGCCCAAACGAAGACCATGTGACATATTAAAAAGGACACGGATGGCAAAGAGAAGGACTAGAGGTGACATGATAACAGTCTTCCAATATTTGAGGGGCTGCCACAAAGAAGAAGGGGGGGGGCTTTAATTCAGGGTTTGATGCAAATTTAGGAAATGCATTCGGTATACATTTTCACCACAAGAAATGTACGATGTAAATATTTTTAAGAGTGTTATCGGAATATTCATTAAAGTTTATCTCTCTTCAGCTGGAAAGAAGCAGAATGTGTCAGTTTTTTAAAAAGCAAAAACCAGGGGAATAGAACAGGACGATTTTGACTGCTGTAAACCTTAATATTGTACCATTGCAGTATTAAAATATTGCTTCCAGTTTTGGTCACTGGACTACAAAAAAGATGCCGAGACTTTGGAATAAGTGCAGAGAAGAACAACGAAGATGATTTAAGGCCTGGAGGTTAAAACATACAAAGAACGGTTGCAGGATTTGGATAGTCTAGAGCAGTGGTTCCCAACCTGGGGGTCGGGACCCCTTTGGGGGTCGAATGACCATTTCCCAGGGGTCGCCCCGGCATCCTCAGCTCCCCCCCCCCACTGCCACAAGCCTGGCCATATCGGCTCAACTCGCCCAAGCCCTCCGATTGGTCGGGAGAGGTGCCATTCGGCGAGAGGCGTTTGTTGAGTTGCTGAGATTGAGAAATATTGCTGTACACTTGTTGGTTATGAAGTCTAAATACAGAAGTAGACTTGTTGTGGAAGATGATATTCCTTGTGCTCTTGCAAAGACTGGCCCGAGAATTTCTGATCTGGCATAATTACATATTGTTTTTGTGATTAATCGCTATGCTTTAATTATGTTCAATTTGTAACAATGAAAATACATCCTGCATATTAGATATTTACATTACGATTCATAAGAGTAGCAAAATTACAGTTATGAAGTAGCAACGAAAATAATTTTATGGTTGGGGGTCACCACAACATGAGGAACTATATTAAGGGGTCACGGCATTAGAAAGGTTGGGAACCACTGGTCTAGAGAAACGAAGGACCAGGGTGGACATGATAGCAGTAGTCCAGTATTTGAGGGGCTGCTACAAAGAAGAAGGGGGTCAAGTTATTGTCCAAAGCACTAAAAGGCAAGACAAAAAACGATGGATGGAAACTCATCAAGGAGAGAAGCAACCGAGAACTAAGGAGAAACTTCCTAACAGTGAGGACAATTAACCAGTGGAACAGCTTGCCAACAGAAGTAGTGGGTGCTCCAACAGTGGATGTCTTTAAGAAGAGCCTGGACAGCCACTTGTCTGGAATGGTATATGGGGGTCTCCTGTTTGAGCAGGGGTTGGACTAGAAGACCTCAGAGGTCCCTTCCAACTGGGTTATTCTGACTTATCATATGGACTTATAGAAGAACTGGAATAGCTTCTAAGTTCCTCTCTCCTCTGATAAGTCAGGTCACACCTTGAAAATTATGTCCAGTTTTGGACTTCTCAAATCCAGATGGATTCAGTAAAAACAGTTGGACCAGGTAATCCATAAGCCACAAGGCTCAGCCTCCCCCCCCCCGCCCAGTTTGCCTAGAGGTCAGCAACCGTCTGCAAGGGATGCTTAAGGGAGATTTCTGTCCAAAGCCGGAGACTGGCCCCCTCCAATTCCACCCGGCCTTCAATCTCCACCAAGCCCAGCCAGAAACTGCACATCCGCAACCAGCAAAAATCTTGCAAGAATCCTGTCACGGTGTGAATATTGTCAGTTGTGAGTCTATGCAGGGTGATGCACCCCTATCTAATATTATGGTACTTTCCAATACAAGCAGAACACGTGATATGATGTTCTGCGCATGTCTACATTCCTAATCCACCATTAAATCACTTCTGTTATACCTTCCGACCTGGAAGGACGTGTTACTTAGCAAAGATGTCATTTATTCAGGATTTATTGTTTTATATTGTTTTGTACTGAAATAAATATTTTTCTATTAGACATTTAATCTCGGTTTTATTTCTAAGTATTTGAATTCCAAGTAAAAGATCCAATGTCGCCTCTACGGGGGAATTCTCCCCTTAACAAATCCAATTCAGCATCAGAGGCTGAATACCAAGAACCGGATGTCAAGTTACAAAGCCTCAATAAAATCTGGATGAAAAAGAGAGTGAGTTGAAAAGAATAAATATGAGCAGGCTTTAAAACAAAAACAAAAACAGCTATAGAAGTGAATGAAGAGGGAAGCAGCTTAGAATCTGCAGAAAATGTTCCCTGCTTAGCGCCAAGTCTATTTATGTTCTGAGCCGTTTGCCGGACGTTGGATAAGAGATGGGCAGTGCATAAATTTCATAACAGATAAACAAAACATCAATGAAAAAAGAATCGGAGAAACGAAGTCAGAGGGAGCATCTGGAGACATGAAAAACGCGGAGAAATTTGGGAGAAAAAAGCTGGTTGCAAGATCCTAAAATTTGAGTGTGGAAGGATGTGAATGGGCCCATTAAAAAAAATTGCACAGGGGGGGGGAGGGAGGGATTTTAGGAACTTAAGCCAATGTCCTGTTCTGGTGAACATTCTTATTTTTTAAAATTTCCTTCTGGTGCAGTCCTTTATTCAGCACCATGGTAAACATAGAATAATGGGGTTGGAAGGGACCTTGGAGGTCTTCTAGTCCAACCCCCTGCTCAAGCAGGAGATCCTATACTATTCCGGATTTTCTTTGGGCTTGATGGGAGGGATGCACATGATTACAGAAAGAATAACAGAGAAGAATAACAGGGTTGGAAAGGGACCTTGGAGGTCTTCTAGTCCAACCCCCTGCTCAAGCAGGAAACCCTATACCCGTGATGGCGAACCTATGGCACGCGTGCCACAGGTGGCACGCAGAGCCATATCTGCTGGCACGCGAGCTGTTGCCCTAGCTCAGGTCCACGGTGCATGTGGGCACCCGCCAGCTGATTTTTGGCTTGCACGGAGGCTCTGGGAGGGCGTTTTTGGCCTCCAGAGGGCTTCCAGGGTGGCAGGGGAGGGTGTTTTTGCCCTCCCCAAGCTCCAAGAAAGCCTCTGGAGCCCAGGGAGGGCAAAAAATGGGCCTACCGGGTCCACCGGAAGTCAGGAAATGGGGGAGCATGGGCGCGTGGGGGAGCATTGAATATGGGTGTGGGCACACGCACGGGTGCGATAGCACGCGTGTGCACTATTTCGGCACCCGAGGAAAAAAAGGTTCGCCATCACTGCCCTATACCATTTCAGACAAATGACTGTCCAATCTCTTCTTAAAAACCTCCAGTGTTGGGGCACCCAAAACTGCTGGTGGCAAGCTGTTCCACTGGTTAATTGTCCTCACTGTTAGGAAGTTTCTCCTTGATTCTAGTTTGCTTCTCTCCCACACTAGACCTTTGGTTGTGCAATAACAGTAGCAGAGTTGGATCTTGGAGTCATCTAGTCCAATCCCTGCTCTTGCAGGATTGATATTTCTGATAGATGGCCATCCAGTCTCATCTTAAAAGCCTCCAGCGATGGAGCACCCACAACTTCTGGTGGCAAGCAGTTCCACTGATTAATTGTCCTCATCGTTAGGAAGTTTCTCTCTTTCTAGGTTGCTTCTCTCTCCTTACTTTCCATCCACTGTTTCTTATCCTGCCTTCAGGTGCTTTGGAGAATAGGTTGACCCCCCCCTCTTCTCTGGGGAAGCCCCTCAAAAAAAACCAAAGCAAAGGCCCTACAAAGGTTATCTTAATTTCTAGTACTTGAACAAGATGAAATCAATTTGTCTTTTTATTCAATTCCTTCTGGTACGTGCCCTTTTATTACTAGGTAAAACAAACAAGTTCTGCCATGAAATTTCTAAGGTGGGGGTGTGGGCAGTGGTGGTGGTGGGCCAGGTAAACTTACACAAATGGGACAATTTCTAATCAAAAGCCGCAATTGTGTAGATTGTCCCCTGTGGTAGAAAAGAATGGCTGCATTTTGAAGCAACGTCCGAGGGATGTTTCTCTCTAAGGTCGTCAAACTCCTAGTCCTCAACTTACGACCACAATGGAGCCCAACATTTATTTTTTGCGAAGCGAGACAGCCGTTAAGTGAGCTTTGTCCCGTTTTACGACTTAATCTTGCCACAGGTGTTCACCGAAGCAGTGCGGTTCCATTAGCAAGACTTGTTCAAGGTTGTTAAGTGAATCTGCTTTTGGTTATGTGACCACGGGGCTGCTGCAATTGTCATAAGTTGAAAAATGGGTTGCAAGCCCTACATGGCTTAGGACCAGCTTATCTCCGAGACCGCCTTCTCCAACATACCTCCCTAAGACTGATTAGAGCCCACAGACTTGGTCTGCTGGTGGTCCCGTCAGCAAAACAATGCCGGCTGGCGGGCCCACGAACGAGGGCCTTCTCTGTGGCGGCACCGGCTCTCTGGAATACACTACCCCCCCCCCCCGAGAGCCGCATTATTCCCACCTTGCCAGCCTTCAGAAAAGCAGTTAAAACATGGCTTTGTCAACAGGCCTGGGGCCAATGATTTTAATACAACACCCATCACTGGGTTTTTAAATTCTGCATCATTGGGTTTTTAAATTGTGGCTTTTTAAAAAATGCTTTAAAATGTTTTAATTGTTTACATTATTTTAATCTTGTTCTTAAATATTTTTTTAACTGTTTTTTAGATTTTGTATTTAATATGCTGTGAGCCGCCCAGAGTCCCTCTGGGAGTTGGGCGGCATACAAATCTATTAAATAAGAATAAGAGGCTTTTTTCACTCTCATCACTTTCAACAGTCTCTAAACAAACCGTTGTAATTCGAGGACTGCCCCCAGAAATAAATAAATGATAAATAAATGCTCAGGAGGGCCAGAATGAAGGCTGGATTGGAGGAAACGGGCCACCAGCAGTTAAGGAGGTAAGTTTGCACTGGGGTTGTTGTTTTTTTGCACCAACTACACGCTTGGCGCAAAGCGTTCCTGAAAAATGTTGCAAGGCAGCATCGCGCATGGCCACTGGTGCATGCCCCGTTAACCAATATGCGTGCATGCACCCTTTGGATGCGCTCCAAACTCGGATTCAGGCACGCTGTCGCTCCTCCTCCCCAGCCTTGATCCAACTGGAGGCATCGTCCCCCCGTCCCCTCCCGAGAGAGCGGAGCATGCAAAGCAAAGCATCCCTGATTCGGAGAAGGGGAAACTGAGGCACGCCGCCTCTCAGTGTTGGCCCAAAGCCAACCTCTGAGGTTTGGCATGCACGTTTTAGCGCCAATGTGGGATTTACGGGAAAGGAAATTAAAAAATTCACATCAGCTTCTTTGCAGCCGGCCTGCCTGTCTTCCTCCTTGCAAACCCCCACCACTCCAGTCAACATCTGGATGGGCAGCTGGCCCTGGCTTGCCCCACTTGAAGGCAGGTTCAATTCCCACCTGCAGCTCTCCTTCCCCCAAAGCTGCAATTGATTTCCTCCCCAGCCCCGAGCTAGGGAAAAGGCCCTGCTGGGTCAAGCTCATCCCTGGATGGGAGACCACCAGGAGATCCCACAGCTGCTGCAGGGAAGACCCCCTATGCCACCCCCTAGGCGCACGTGGGTTGATGCAAGAGGCGGCCTAGGGGGGGGGAGGGATTCCAAGTCCCTTTTGGGAACCTCGGGGTCTTTCGCGACCCCCGAGGCTCAGCCTTCCCAGCCTCCCATCCCCCCTACCCACCCAACGCATGCCCTGGCAAGCTCGCTTCTCCAACCGGGCGCCCGCGAGGGCCAGGGGAAGTCTTAGGGTCCCCCCCCAGCCCCCACCAACCCCTCTGCCGGCGCCTCGCCTCACCTGCCCGGCTGAAGCGGAAGGAGCGGAGGAAGGCCAGGCAGTCGGCCAGGCCGGCGCTGAGGGCGAAGGCGCCCTGGAAGGGGCAGCGGCGGAAGAAGAGCTCGAAGGCGGCCGGCTGGCGGTGTCTCCCGGCCCGCCAGTAGCCGTAGGCCATGGTGAACTGGTAGAGGTCGGTCAGCAGCGCCAGCGACCCCCGACCCGCCTCCATGGCCAGAACCGCCTCGCTCTGCGCCCGGCAGGGACACGCGGGGACCCAGGCAGCGGGAAGCCACGCCCACCCCTGAGGGAAAGCCACGCCCCCTCCCCCTCCCCGCGCGCAGACGTTGTAGCGCTGGAGCGGGAGGGGCGCTTCCCCTAGCAGCGCCAGCCCGGCGCCCGGGGGCCACCCAAGCCGGAGGAATGGAAATGGAATAATGAACAGAAGAGAGGAATGGAATAGGGAATGGGATTGACTAGGAATAATAAAGGAGAGAAGAAAGGAATGAAGGATAGGATAAGATAGGATAATGAAAAGAGATGAAGGAAGAATGGAATGGAATAATGAAGAGAAGAGAGGAATGAAGACTGGAGTGGAATGGAATGGAATAGGAAATAGATTGACTAGGAATAATAAAGAACAGAAGAAAGGAATGAAGAATAGGATAGGATAAGATAGGATAATGAAAAGAGATGAAGGAAGAATGGAATGGAATAATGAAGAGAAGAGAGGAATGAAGACTGGAGTGGAATGGAATGGAATAGGAAATAGATTGACTAGGAATAATAAAGAACAGAAGAAAGGAATGAAGAATAGGATAGGATAAGATAGGATAATGAAAAGAGATGAAGGAAGAATGGAATGGAATAATGAAGAGAAGAGAGGAATGAAGACTGGAGTGGAATGGAATGGAATAGGAAATAGATTGACTAGGAATAATAAAGAAGAGAAGAAAGGAATGAAGAATAGGATAGGATAAGATAGGATAATGAAAAGAGATGAAGGAAGAATGGAATGGAATAATGAAGAGAAGAGAGGATTGAAGACTGGAATGGAATGAAATGGGATTGACTAGGAATAATAAAGAAGAGAAGAAAGGAATAAAGAATAGGATAATTTAATTTAATTTAAAGTTCTTATAGGCCGCCCAGTCCCGTAGGACTCAAGGCGGCGTACAGCAGAAATAAGAACAATCAAGAATATAATAAAAACAATTTAAAAAATTACAAAATTAAAAAAAACCAATCATCCATGGGGCAATAAGATCTCTTATTAGGATAGGATAGGATAATGAAAAGATGAAGGAAGAATGGAATGGAATAATGAAGAGAAGAGAGGAATGAAGACTGGAATGGAATGGAATGGAATAGGGAATGGGATTGACTAGGAATAATAAAGGAGAGAAGAAAGGAATGGATAGGATAGAATAATGAAAAGAGATGAAGAATGGAATGGAATCATCATCATTTAATGACCCCATAATCCCTTGCAGGGTGGAGTCTGGGCAACTGAATGGAGCTAGCAGAGTATTTTACCTGCCGGATGCCCTTCCTGTCGCCAATGCGGAGCTTTTTGTTCAGCAGATATATTCTCATTGGGCCCAGAGAGAGAAATATCTGTCTCTACCTAGGATCGAAATCCCAGCCTTCCGATTGTGAGGCGAGAGCTCCACCTCTAGGCCACTGCACTACTCAATGGAATGGAATGGAACATTTAAGTAAACCAGTGCAGTTGTGAAATTAGTCACACGGTTGTTAAGCGAATCTGTCTTCCCCCTTGACTTTGCCAGGTTGCCAAAGGGATCACGTGGCCCCAGGACACTGCAACTGTCATAAATGTGAGTCAGTTGTCAAGCATCCAAATGTAAATCACATGACCATAGGGATGCTGCAGTGCTAAGTGTGAAAAATGGTCATAATTTCAGTGCTGTTGTAACTTTGGTCACTAAGTGAACTGTTTTAAGTCAAGGACAGCCTGTATGTACGGCCTCCTTGGTTCCTGCCCCTGGTGAGGCCAGCTAGTCGGGCTGCTCCAGGTCACTCCTGTCCCGAGGGTGGGTGGGGCTCGCAGGTCCTAGGGCAGTCATGGCGAACCTTTTTTGGTTTGTGTGCCAAGTGTGCGCGCACACGCTAGCACGTGCTCACCTACCCACACCCATGCCCTCCCCTGCGCATAACCCCCATTCTGCTCCCCGCACATGCATACAACCCCCCACGCTGCCCCCACGCATGCGCACAGGCCTCATTTAAGCCTGGGGATGGCAAAAAAAAACTTCCAGTTGGGCCGTTTTTCGCCCTCCGGAGTGTGAAAAATGGTCCAACGGGCAAACCGGAAGTTCGTTTTTCCGAACTTCCGGTTTGCCCATTTTTCGCACTCTAGAGGATTCAGGGAAGCCTCCTGAAGGCGAAAATGGCCTTCCCCAAGACCAAAAATCAGCTGGCCAGTGCGCGCATGCGCGCTGGAGCTAACATAAGGGAATGCCTCGCGTGCCCTGATATGGCTCTGTGCCACGTGTGCCATAGGTTCGCCATCAGGGTCCTAGAGATTTACATCCCTCTTTTGACTTTCCACAAATTTTGAGAACCTACTGGCTCCCTCCCAGGTGCTGGTGGGGGGGGGGATGTCAAGCCCCTTCCACTGCTCATTGGTTGCCTTTGGGGGTTGATTTCTTTTTTAATACTTTGCACTTTCATTTTTTATTTGTTAATGTGGCTGTGGAATTGGGCAGCCTGCCAACCTTGGCACTGGCATCTCATAGTAGGCAGCATGGTTCTCTGAAGCCAGGCTTCTCATTAACATTTCATGTTGAATTTTAACTATCCTCCCCTCTAGTTTACATTTTTGTATTGGTTTCTTTTAAACGTTTTATTTGTACATTGCCCAGAGTCCCCCTTTGTGAGGGAGATAGGCAGCAGTTTCTAAAATTGGTATTGATTTATGATAGTCTGATAAAGACAGATGGTAAGAAAGGCAATAGAAATCATAAATAGAACATGGATGAGATAGGATAAATAGAAATAATAAATCAGCCCAATGTGATTTTACTCAATAAACCGTGGTAAAACCAATTAGGCATTTAAGCCTGGTTTTTTTCAGTTTTTTGATTACCTGTTCAGTCTGATTGTTCTCATTACTATTGTGATTGGTTCTACATATTAATATTATTATTATGTATTGTGGGAAGCACCCCCTCCTAGAAGAATGAAATATTTTGAGAAATATTAAAAAAGGCAGGATAAAATATTTCCCCTAAAAGAGAAATAAAAAAATCATAAGGGAGACCAAAATTCAAGAGCCTCAGCTCCCTGCCTCAAGCAGGTATTTTGTGCCTGTTAAGAGAGACTGGGCCAACCTATCTACAAAACAAAAGACCTTCAGCTCCAGGGTGGTAGGATTAAGACATGATCCTCCAGGACATAACAGGAGTAACCCACTACCATCTAACAGCACAGCTCAAAACATTGCACAATCTCCTAAGGACATTGCATCACCCTCCAAACTTCAACCAAACTTAGCTCAGACAAACACCTAGGATTTGTACTTTGCCTATAGAGCCAGCTATGACCCCTACACAACCCCATGGGAGTCTGAGAACAGCCAATAGAATGCATGTTCTTGCACAGGAAGAGGAAGCTCAAATACAGAGCCGAGAGTGTGTGTATAAAAGCTACCCTCTCTCAACTCCATGTAGTCAGCTGCACCAGAATCACAAACTCATGTGGTTCTGCTTCATCCTTAAACCATCTTTCCAATCAACCTCTAGCCTCCATTTTGTCTCCAGTGCCTTTCTCCCGGCTTGGAACTGAACCAGATGGATGTTTCTTCCAACAGTATTGTTACTATATATTAGTAATATTATTATGTGGGGGGGAGGGGATTGCTCTATGTGAGTGGTAGGCATGAGAACTCAATGTTCATGCACAGGAGCCCACCACTTGCGCGAGTGGAACTCTGCACGCGAACGGAGGCCACTCCACTGCTTGTGTGGCCTGGTTCCGATCAAGCTGCGGCCTGGCAGTGGGTCGTGGTCCAGGGGTTGGGAGACGCCTGCTTTATGCGCCTCAGACTTCCACAGAAACTTTCAACCCTGATTCCATGAATGCTGAGCTTCATCCCAGGTTGGTGCCTGGAGGTGCAAGCATTCAATTGAGGGAATTAAAACGTTCGTTAAGCCTTAAAAACCGTTCGTGCTCACATTTCAAAGAAAGATGGGATTCCATGTTGAGGCCATGTCCTCTTGCAACAGTGATGGAAAGATCACACCCAACATAGAACTGCCGGCCATTGGGATCTCTTGAGCAACATCTGGTGTTTTGACTGGATCTCTCTATATCAGGAGTGTCCGACCTGGGCCACTTTAAAACCTGTGGAGCTTTGCTGGGTGTGGGGAATTCTGGGAGTTGAAGTCCACAGGTCTTAAAAGTGGCCAAGGTCACACAACCCTCCCCTATGCGATCTGGAGCAGTCTACTGGAGAATGTCCACTTCATTTTTTTTTACTTTCCAACACAACTAATACACCAGGGTGGAATCTGACTTGGCAGTCACAAGTCTGCATGGCTGTAATCACCCCAGTTAAAGCCGTGTTAGATTTCCCTCCTTCCGGAAGTGGGTTCTTTGCTCTACCGCTCAATGATAGGTAGTCCTTGACTTACGACCGCAATTGAGCGCAAGAATTTATGTGGCTAAGTGAAACATTTGTTAAGTGAGTCTTGCCTCGTATTACGACTTTTCTTGCCACAGTCGCTAACTAAATCACTGCAGTTGTTAAGCTAGTAACATGGTTGTTAAGTGAATCTGGCTTCCCCATTGGCTTTGCTTGTCAATAGGTCGCAAAAGGGGATCGTGTGACCCCCCCGAGGGCAATGCAACCGTCGTAAATGTGATCCAGTTGTCAAGCATCTGAATGTAAATCACGTGACCATGGGGTTGCTGCAATGGTCATTAAGTGTGAAAAATGGTCGTAAATCACTTTTTCCGGTGCCGTCATAACATCGGTCGCTAAATGATCTGTTGTAAGTCGAGGACGACCTGCAGTGCAAGGTTTCCCAACCTTGGGAATTTCCTAGAGAGATGGACTTCAACTCCCAGAATTCCACAGTGTGACCATGGATGAGAATTCTGAAAATTGAAGTCTATACTCTGGATATGCCCAAGGTTGGGAAACACAACTCAGGACTTGGGAGAAGAAAACTCTGTTTTTAGTGAGATGGAAGCGCAGCCACAACATTGTGCGCTTTTTACGACCAGAAACCCTAGCAGGAATTTATAACCGTTCATTTAGTGAGTGTTTGAAGTTACAAAACACTGGAAAAAAGTGATTGGAGACCATTTCCCACACTTACAACAGTTGTAGCATCCCGGTGGTCACCTGATCAAAATTCAGATGCTTGGCGACTGGCATGTATTTATGACGGTTGCTTCTTGGATGAATAGAATAGAATGGGAATGGGAATAGAATAGAAATATTGGAATTAAGAATGGAATAGAACGGAACGGAACCAAGCTGGAAGGGACCTTGGAGGTCTTCTAGTCCAGCCCCCCGCTCAAGCAGGAGAACATATACAATTTCAGATAAGTGACAGACTCTTCCTAAAAACATCCAGTGATGGAGGGCCCACGATTTCTGGAGGCAAGCCGTTCCAATGGTTAACTGTCCTCACTGCTATGTCCAAGGTACACGTGACCCCGCTCTTGCGACCTTCTGACAAGCAAGTCCATGGGGGAAACCAGATTCACTTAACAACTCTGTGACTCACTTAACAATTGCCGTGATTCACTTAACTATGAAAGATTATAAAGTGGGGCACAACTCCCTTAACAGCTGTCTTATTTAGCAACTTTGGGGCTCAATTGTGGTCGTAAGTCGAGGACGCCCTTTTTAATTTCTCTCCAAAATCCTTTTCTGGGGACGAGGGTGGGTCTTTTCTTCCACGATGGTGCAACAGTTGGGTATAGTTGGACCGATTTAAACACTGCTTCTGAAATGAGTGAGCTCTGGAAGTGAGCATTTGCATCCAAGGCGCCGTTGATGTGGCTTCATAAGACAGCCGAAGCGTCACAATTTCAAACTTCTTAACCCGAAGGGAAAGAGGAGGCCCCGGCATTGCTCTCCAACTCTTAACCATTTATTAGCTTTAGAAAGGGTAAAGGTTTGCCGTTAGATCTTGTTGAAAGCAGCTATGTCAACACTCTGCACCTGGAAGACAAAAAAAGAAAGGCGTGAGAAGCTTTGCGTGGGGAGACCTGCGCATCCCAGGCCCTGGATCCCTAATTTCATTCAGGTGTCCAGAGGTTTCTGTAGAAGGGACTTGGCTAATGGATGCCTAAAAGGAACTTTGGCCAGGAAGGAGTTTGGCCAGAAGGACTAGGGGAGACATGATAGCAGTGTTCCAATATCTCAGCGGCTGCCACAAAGAGGAGGGAGTCAAGCTATATTCTCCAAAGCACCTGAGGGTAGAACAAGAAGCAATGGGTGGAAACTAATCAAGGAGAGAAACAACTTAGAACTAAGGAGAAATTTCCTGACACTTAGAACAATTAATCAGTGGAACAGCTTGCCTCCAGAAGTCGTGAATGCTCCAACACTGGAAGTTTTTAAGAAGATGTTGGATAACCATTTGTCTGAAGTGGTGTAGGGTTTCCTGCCTAAGCAGGGGGTTGGACTAGAAGACCTCCAAGGTCCCTTCCAACTCTGTTATTCTATTCTATTCTATTCTATTCTATTCTATTCTATTCTATTCTATTCTATTCTATTCTATTCTATTCTAATTCTATTCTACTTCTGTTCTACTTACACGTCTTTTCATTTTTGTTGCTTTTTATGGTTGTAAGCCGCCTGGAATCGCCCCCATGCCGAGATAGGTGGCAAATAAATTTAACAAATAAATGAGCGAATACAGCTATGAGGTTTGCAATAAACCTAGTTAAAGCATGCAATAAAGCTTGGCTGGCTGGGGGATTCTGGGAGTTGAAATCTCCAGGTCATAACATTGCCAAGGTTGGATACTTCTGGTCAAATATCTTTCAGGTGACCTGAAATCCCTGATCCTTTATGATTTTGGGGGGAAGAGAATGTTATGTGCTTCTGGCTGCTGGATCTCTCTGGAAGAGGGTTGGTGACCTGCCATTTGTGGCCTGCCATTTGTAATAATCCAACCCATAGACTCCAAAAGAAATTTATCCACCCAGCCTGTGCAAGGGAGAGGGAGCGAATTGTTTGAATGTTCTTGAAGCGATGGCACTGACCAGCCACCTCAACATGTTTCCTGTCCAGATTGTGAAGCAGAGGAGCAGGAGATCAAGATAGAGTATTGGAGTGCAATTAATCTCCCCACATGAGAAACTGGGACTGTTGCGGAAGGCCGAACCAATAAGGCTGTGACGGTGCACAGGCCCCCACGCATGGATAGATGTAAATTGAAAAAATAAATAATAGCAGTTGCCTTCAAAATAGCAATAGCAATAGCAATAGCACTTTTCTTATATACCGCTTCATAGTGCTTTACAGCACTCTCTAAGCGGTTTACAGAGTTCAGCATATTGCCCCCAACAATCTGGGTCCTCATTTTACCGACCTCGGAAGGATGGAAGGCTGAGTCAACCTTGAGCCTAGTGAGATTTGAACAGCTGAACTGTTGAACTAGCAGTCAGCCTGCAATGGCTGCATTTAACCACTGCACCACTTCAGCTCTAAAATAAAACATCTGAAAAGGTTAAATCATGGCAACTGGACCAAAGTTTATTAAAACTTGTTTTGCTTAATTTTTGAGATACTTTTGGTCTGAATGATTGAATCTTCATTTTCAGGTTGCTTTTCATTTTGGGAAGAAACCTCCTGCAATCTGTATGGCAAGAACTGGTTTAGCAGATTTAACAGAACAACAGAGTTCGAAGGGACCTTGTAGGTCATCTAGTCCAACCCCCCCCACCCAAGCAGGAGACCCTGCACCATTTCTGACAGGTGGCAGTCCAGTCTCTTCTTGAAAGCCTCCAGGGATGAAGCTCCCACAACTTCTGAAGGCAATTTCTGTTCCATGGGTTGACTGTTCTCACTGTCAGAAAGTTCCTCCTGATTTCCCGGTTGAATCTCTCCTTGATCAGCTTCCATCCATTATTCCTTGTCTGTCCTTCGGGTGCTTTGGAGAATAGCCTGACTCCCTCTTCTTTGTGGCAGCCCCTCAAATACTGGAAGACTCCTATTATGTCTCCCCTGGTCCTTCTCATCGCTAGACTAGCCATGCCCAGTTCCTGTAACCATTCTTTCCAACCACTTTCTCTGCCTGCCCAAAATTTTCATTTTGACTGAAGAAGTTACTTGGATGAGTAACGAAACGTCTCCGTTTGAATAAACTTTGCTCCAGTTGTTATGATTTAACCTTTTAAAGACCTTTTTGGTCTGGATGATTGCATCTTCATTTACACCATCAAAATAAAAGCAAGCCATGCAAGCCAGAAATTACCCTGGGAACTGTAAAATGCCCAGATCTGTGATAGTGGCAGCTTGGCCACTCATCCTAGGTTGGGGGGAGGGGGGAGATTACTGACCCCTGCTCTACAGATTATCAAAGGTAATTTGAGAGAATCTGTGATTTCTGCAAGGGAACCTTTGGCATAAGACCTTTACGCTAGATATTCCCTGATTTATAACTTCATTTATAACTCAAGGCTTTTTACTAGCGTTGGCAGAACTTCTAGGGGTGGCCTATCCAACAGGAATACAACACCTTTGAAACACTTACATAATCTTCAAATTTGGTAATCTCCTCTTCCAGGATATCTGTCCCGACTTTGTCATCCTCCACCACGCACTGGATCTGGAGTTTCTTGATGCCGTAGCCCACTGGGACCAGTTTGGAAGCGCCCCAGACGAGGCCATCCATCTGAACAGATCGGACACACTCCTCCATTTTGGCCATGTCCGTTTCATCGTCCCACTGGAAACAAGGAAGGGAGAGGGGGGAGAGTGAGAAAGCTGGACCTCAAACTCACAGCTAGCAAAGGGGGAATAAAATCAAGGCAGCTTTGCAGGCAGAAATAAAGGGTTTCCTGTAAAGGAGCTGAAAACCAACCCGCAAAATAGAGGAAACAATTGCTTCTCCGAAGGATGCCAATTTAATAATTGCATGAAATTAGAGTCCTCTTCCGGGCACAAGAAACCAAGAGGCAGGATAGGGATCAAAAGCACTGTGTATTTATTTATTCCATGCAGCCTATACCAGAATCGGATCTATTCATGGTCAAGGCAAATTGGTGGCAGATAACAGTGAATGGACTTCAAGGGGAGAGGGGGTGGTGGACTTAGGTCTCTTTCAGGCGTGTAGGCAGGGGTGAAATCCAGCAGGTTCTGACAGGTTCTGGAGAACCGGTAGCGGAAGTTTTGAGTAGTTCCGAGAACTGAGCTGAGATAGCGCAGTGGTTAAAAGCAGCATTGCGACCTTCAGCTGATTGCTAGTTCAGCAGTTCAGCTGTTCAAATCTCACTAGGCTGAAAGTTGACTCAGCCTTACATCCTTCCGAGGTTGGTAAAATGAGGACCCAGATTGTTGGGGGCAATATGCTGAACTCTGTAAACCGCTTAGAGAGGGCTGTAAAGCACTATGAAGGGGTATATAAGTCTAAGTGCTATTGCTATTGCTATTGTTAACTGGGAAATATCAGCTCTGGCTGGCCCCAGGAGTGGGGAGGAAATGGGGATTTTGCGGTATCCTTCCCCTGCCATGGCCACCAGGCCACGGCCTCAGAACCAGTAGGGAAAAATTTTGAATTTCACACCTGATGTAGGGACTCCAGACTAATGATGACTCAGCCCTGGTTATCTCCAACATCGGGAATTTCAAAACTTGGCAGCTTTAAGATTTGAGGACTTCAACTCTCAGAATTCCACAGCCAGCCAAGCGGAGGGATGTTGATAGCCATGGTGATGTCAGGACACAAGTGAGCTGCCTCCCGCACTCCCCACAGTCCACACCCCCAGATCCAATGTCTTTGCTTGCCATTTTGAATCACTGTGATGACCCGGGGCAAGGCACGAAGGCAACACAGTCAGATGATAGTTCAAACCGCCCCTTTATTGCTCCAACTTTCCCCCAAACGCCATTTTTATGGCAACTCCCATAGCGAAGTGCTCACGCTCACACTCACCCACCCCCCTTCCAGCAGCCTCTGGCTGCAAGTAGTCCAGCAAAATGCTGTTAGTACAACAGCTTCAAAACAAGAAGTCCAGTGGGGCAAGGGAATAAGTCAATGAGTCCAGGAAGCAAAGGAACAAGGCAAGAAGTCTAGCAAACTCCAAATGTCTGCAACGGCACACACAACTCCACGAATTCAGCGTTCCAGACAAATGCCCCTTCCCACAGCGACTTTTAAATCTCAATCCCCAGATGTGCCTTGAAAAGAAAGGCGGGGTGCTCTCCTCCCAAGTCGTTGGGTCGGCCTGCGCTGTTCCTGCCTCCTCTCTACTCTCCGTGCTCGGGGATCAGGAGGAGCCGGTCCTTGCTCATCACCTGAGCTCCATCACTCCTCATCTCCACTGCCTGCCCTCCCTCTGAGGGGCCTGGGGCTGCCCCTTCCTGCTCCTCCTCCCCCTTTCCTCCGAAGCCAATGAAGCCGCCCCCTCAGTCTCCGTCGACTACAGCTCCGGCATATCCTCCAATGCAGATTCAGGCTCTGACGGGGGAATAACAATCACAATCAGACAAAGCAGAGAAAACAGACTAGAGCCCATGCTGGCTGGGGAATTCTGGGAGTTGAAGTTCACAAGTCTTAAAGCGGCGATGTTCCTCCAGCCATCTTGAAACTCCTCTGTGCTAAATAAAATATTCCCTTTTCACCTTCCCCTTGGATAGGAGTCCTACAAGCATTGGCTGTGCATAATCAACTCAGCCTCTTGCAATTTGTCCAGGATTTTGTCTGCGGCATCCAAAGTCTGCCCAACGCATTACATTGCAGTTTCGCTGTACAAATGTGTCTCATCTTTCTGCAGCTACCCAAAGCTAAAAGGGAATGGAAAGCCACTTAGAGAGAGAGAGAACATTAAGAAACAGGCGTGCACAGAGCACTCCTGAATCACTTCCTGTTCCAGAAGTTTGTATCTCTGCAAAGGCTCGGTCTGGGAAGGCGACAGAAATGGTGCGGCGATCCCCAAGGTGGCCCATTCCAAAACAGTATGTTTTGCACACCCTGTTAAGGAACCACCAGGGTCCCTCAGATCGGCAGAAATAAAAGGTAAAAGGTGTTTCCCCTGTCCAGTCATATCCAACTCTAGGTGCTCATCTCTGTTTGTTGGCTGAGGGAGGCAGCGTTGTCCGAAGACAATTTCCGTGGTCATGTGGCCGTCACGGCTATATGCCGAAGGCGCACGGAACGATTTTACCTTCCTACCGAAGTGGTACTTATTTATCTACTCATCTTTGCATGCTTTTAAACTGCTAAATGGAGCAAGGAGCTGGAGCGAGGAATGGGAGCTCACCCTGTCACGCAGGACTCGGGTCTCGAACCCGTACTGTCGGTTTTCTCGCTGACAAGCTCAGTGTCTTTAACCACACAGCCATCACGCCCCTCCAAAATTCCAGCAGAAATATCCAAATTCCAGCAGAAATGTAATGGAAAATCAGGAGGAATCTGTGAGCAACTTTTCCAACTAACAAATGACAGGCAGCCCTTCAGTTTACGGCCGTAATGGAGCCTGCCCGTTAACCATCATAAGTCGTGGGAGTGGTTAAGCGTGATGCCCACATAATCACCTCACTTAGTGACCAAAGTCTTCATCCAGATGCGGTCGCTAAGCACAGGTCCTTACTCAAACAGAGCAAAAGAGGGCAGGCAGCTCACCTCCGTGCACAGAACCGGCAGGCTGGAGTTTGGATCCTGACGATCCGTGCTTCCTTTCTCCAGCCCAGTGCGCCAGCTCTCCTACCTGCCGTGTGCCAGAAAGTTCGGAACTTAGGAAGGGAGGCCGTGTGCTGCACAGAGAAACGAAGCAGCTTGCAATCTTCTCTGTTGGCTTCGATTGATGAAGCCGGCAAGATAAGATTGCAGATGGTTGCCAAGAGCCGAGATCACAATCAGGTGACCCTGGGGCATTGCAAGGCCGTGTCAACTGCCCAGTTGGCAAATCCAGAAAAAGAAACTCCTGGGACATTATTTTACCAAGAGTATAAAACTTTACTGGAAAAAGAAACCACATTGGCACAGAAGCAGCAAAACCAGCTCTGGGTTTCTCGCGCGAAAGCAAGCATAGTTAATTCCCCCAATTTCCCTATGGGCCACCCACAGTCCACCAATCATTTCTGTTCATACTGTTATGGGAAACAGCCAGCCACACTGGGACATCTGCTCGGTGAGTCCTTGAAATGCCGTGGATGTTCTCCCGGAAGCCGACGGTTGCTTGGATACCATCCCCCACACCCTTGCATTCCATCCAATGCAACTCCCTGTTATTGTCAAGTTGCGAGCGAAGGAAAAATGTAGGCGAAAGTGTGAATCAGTCTCGACAGGCCCAAATTCTGAGCAAGAGCTGTAGTCCTTTTGTTCAGCGCTGTCCTAATTTTGAACGGTCGCTTGAACCAACGGTCATAAGTTGAGGACCGCTTATAAAACATTGCAGTTTATATGCTTTTTGTTAATTAAATTAATTTGTTCATCAGAAAAAGGTGCTCAGAGATTCCTCCTCCTGATTTTAGGGAACTATTCTTGACTAACATGGTTCCCTTCCTAGAGTGTCCAAGGCACTGAAGGAGCAAAGACGGAACACGGATCATGGTTAAAGTGCAAGAACAAGCGAACAAGGTTTACCTTGTGCAGGAATCATTGCTAGAAACGGGAACAGCTGCCAATTGCCAAGGGGTGCAGCCTGGCTCATTTCTGCTACTTTGCCAACCCCGAAGAAAATCAGTGAATCTTAACCCCAGCCCTCTAAGTGAGACCCAGAAACCTCCTTTTGCAATCCTACCCAGCACTTCAAACCACCCTACATCCACTCGTTAAGGCAGGAGTGTCAAACTGGATTTCTTCAAGGACCGGATCAGCATTGTAATTCTCCTCCGTGGGCTGGCCGGGGGGGGGGGGGCGGGGAGAACGGGGGAGCAGACAGGATGGATGCCTCCTGCAGCACCCTGTCGGCCAAAATGGACCGCGCAGAGGCCTCGGGGGTGTCCGCATGGCCCGTTTTTGCCCAGCAAAGTGCTGCAGGGGGCTGTGGACGGCCCGCCCGCAGCCTGTTTTGGCAGTCAGAGGCACCGCGGACCAGTCTTTGATATTTCCAGGCTGGCCCCGTGGGCCAGATTTAAGCCCCCTGCAGCCAGATCCGGCCCATGGGCCTTGAGTTTGACACCCCTGCTTTAAGGACCCAGACTGTTGGGGGCAATATGCTGAACTCTGTAAACCGCTTAGAGAGAGCTGTAAAGCACTATGAAGTGGTATATAAGTCTAAGTGCTATTGCTATTAAGGGCAGAAAAGCAGATGAAAAACTCAGGAAAATGAAATTTTGTTTCTCGCCTCAAGAGGATCGGTCCAGGATCCACGTGGCTTTTATGGGCTCGAGGAGGAACACAGAAGTGGCGGGGAGCGTGGGCTGGGCACATGGGAAGGCCAACCAGGACTTCACCCCAAAAGCCTCCCACTTACCGGCTTGACATCCAGAAGGATGGAGGACTTGGCAATCAGGCCCGGCTTCTTCGACTTCTTCTCGGCGTATTGCTTTAGCCGCTCTTCCCGAAGGCGGGCAGCTTCTTGGTCTTCCTCTTCTTCGTCGCTGCCAAACAGGTCGATGTCATCGTCTTCCTCGGAGGCGGCAGCGGCGGCACCGGCCGGGGATTCTTCTTTGATGGCAGCTGGAGGGAGCACCACCTTCTTGGACGGCACGGCCAGGGGCTCAACTTTCTTCATGGGGGTGACGTGCTTTGTGGAGAAAACGAGAAGGTGAGCCTCACCCCGAAAGCCCTTCCCAAGGGGAAGGGGAGCCTCAAGAGCATCAGAAAGAAGGAGGAAGACGTGGGAAGAAGGCCTGGCTTTCTCGAAGCCAACGGGCACCATCCTTCAAAGGGGTCTATGACAATTTTGCTGCGGCCAACTCACCCTGGCAAACTCACCGCAGGACGAGAGTTACACTAATATCAAATAAATGGTGGAACAGAACAATTAAAGGAAGGATGCAAAATGAAAGGTGAATGGCAACAATTAAAGTACGTTTTTATTTATTTTAAATAATTAAATAGAATTGTTAAATTGTCCCGCAACAAGTTGTCTCGTGGCGAGTTGTCCCATTCCCCCTTCAAAGCACAAGAGGGGAACTTCACCTATAAAGCCCTGCATGGCATGGGTCCAACCTTGCCTGAAGGTTTTGGGAAGGCCTCGCTCCAACCTATCATGGCTCAACTCCCGAGGAGAACTAATTGGGAAATCTCAACATTGCTCATCAGGCATCTGGCTGTGTGAGTCAAGGCAAAGATGTCCGTTAAATCAGGAGGTTGGACTAGAAGATCTCCAAGGTCCCTTACAACTCTTTTATTCTATTCTATTCTATTCTATTCTATTCTATTCTATTCTATTCTATTCTATTCTATTCTATTCTATTCTATTCTATTCCATTCTATTCTATTCTATTCTTCTATTCCATTCTATTCTCTACTATTTACTGTTCTATTCTATTCTATTCTATTCTATTCTATTCTATTCTATTCTATTCTATTCTATTCTATTCTATTCTATTCTTCTCTATTCCATTCTCTATTCCATTCTCTATTCTATTCTATTTCCAATTCTTATTCTAATTCCTATTCTATTCTAATTCCTATTCCTATTCCATTCGTTGCTAAGTCGGCGTTGGAAGGAATGGGCCTTGGATTTTAAAAAGCAGTCTACAAATGAGCAAAGCAATGGACATGCATAAGACTTTTCTAAAGCACATTTTACCTGTGTTGGTGGAGGTGGGGAAGGATGATGGGTAGCCGATGCCCTTTCCAGCACGCTCAGACGGCACTCCAGTTTGGAGATAGCCACTTGGAGGTTTGTGACCACTGAAAACAGGAAGGAAAAAGATGATTAAAAGGATAGGATGCTACACTCTAATCCCTCAATTTATAGCTACTATCAGAGCCTTACGGCATGGCTACTCACCACTACGAAGGTGTTGGTTCTCTGCCTCCAAGTTAGCAATCCTGGTGACCACCTCATTTTGGTCTCCGGCTGGTCCTGCGGGGGAGGGGCCGCTGGCGGTCTGCAAGAGACAGCGAGGACAAGGGGGGGGGAGTGAGGCCAGGCCAACCGCTGACCTCGACCAGACCCACAGACAACAAAGCCAAGCTGTAGCCACAAGAGGGAGATGGACAGGGGAAGACAGAAAGCAACTGGGAACCAGTAAGAGCACAAGACTGGACAGCTTTTATGGTTTGCAAAGGAAAGGGGAGAGGAGATGCTTCAATACCCAGGGTGTGTTTCCTTGTTTTCTTAAAAGGTATTTAGAGAGAGGCATAATGCAGCCTAGAATAATTAAAATTTGCAACGCTGGATGATCTTGCTATGAAGGTTCCTTGGCTCTCTGAGCTTGGTTCCTTCCTTCCTTCCCTCCTCCCCTCTCCTTGGTGCTCTCTTGAGCTCGGTTGTTTTCTTGCAGACATTTCATGGTCCATCTAGGTAGCATCATCAGTGCTAGAGGGCAGTGGGGATTGCAGAAAGGAAGAGGAGGAGAATTGTGGGGTCCTTGATGCTCTCTGAGCTTGGTTGTGTTCCTGCAGACGATTCATTAACCAAGTAGGCAATCTCATGACTGATGCTCAGAGAGCACCCAAGGGCCTCTCATTTCAACCCTGAGCTACAAACGTTCTCCTCCATTGGTACTGTGCTACGACATGGTCCAGCATCTTCAACTGGAAGGTATGGACTCTTATGTTAAGAAAGGAAGTGCAAGAACCCAGTCCTGTAATAAAATCTCACCATCCCACAAGGCTGAGGGGCAGAAATACCTTTCCTTATTCAGGCTGGGCAGAATGTCCATCTCTTCTTCCTAGGACCAGCAGAACCTATAAAGAGCTTGGCTAGAAATCTTAGCAGCTACTGAGTGTAACACAAGTTTGGCTTGATTTTTTTTTTGTTTTGTTTTTGTAAGCAGAAGGATTTATTTCTCCGGCCTTTAATGGATGAGCTACTCTGAGGCAAAGGGCAAGAGCACATCGTGGAACCCACATAAGATTCCAAAAGGGGGGGGGGGGCGAAGCACGCAAGATATTAGCAGCTCAAAACTCTTCAAGTGAACTATGTCATTTTTGCATCATGCTGTCTGGGAACGGATTTCTGCCACACAGCAGGGTTTTTTTCATCGGGAAAATCTACCTGGTTGTTAAACAGACACCGTCAGATACAGGTTGTCCTTGACTTACAACCAATTCGCTTAGTGACCATTCAAAGTTACAACGGCATCGGGGAGAAAACGGCAATGGCACTGAAAAAAGTAACTTACAACCATTTCTTTGCCTTATGACCGTTGCAGCATTTCCACGATCACGTGATCAAAATCTGGACACTTGGCAACCAGCTCATACTTATGATGGTCGTAGTGAACCGGGAGGGGAGGTCACCTGATCCCCTTTTGCGACCTTCTGACAAGCGAAGTCAATGGGGGAAGCCAGATTCATTTAATAACCATGTCATTGACTTAACAACTGCAGTGATTCGCTTAACAACTGCGGCGAGAAAGGTCGTAAAATGGCACAAAATTCACATAACCACTGTTTCGCTTATCAACAGAAATGTTGGGCTCCATTTTGGTTGTACGTTGAGGACTACCTGTACAAGTAAGGGACTTTTAAGTATAGGGTATGACGAATATATGACATTTAGGAGGCATGGATGTCTCAAAAAAAAAGGGAGGAATTACATTACAGCTTTAAAAGTCAAACGCTGATCCCCTCCAGAAGGCACCTGAAGGTCCATAATTCGGAGCAGGAAATTGAGAAGCCAAAAAATGCATAGAAATGGACAACGGACAGGACAGTTTTCCAAGCAACACAACAAGAGGCATGGAGGACTCCCTGTTTCTTCCATGCCTGCTGGGACAGACGGACAGACAGACGGAAGGAAGGAAGGAAAGTGATTGCACTCCTTCTCACAAGCGACTTACAGCCGCGCGACCCAGGTGCTTCTTCGACCGGCCACCAGCGGCTTCCTGAGGGTTTTGCAAAACTGTCTTGAGCTGGAAAGGGCAAGATATATATAGATATAGAATTTTTCTTGGTAAAATAATCCCACCAATTGAGATTCATTCATGCAGTGCAGTAGGTTGGTGTAGCAGAAGCCCCACGTGCAGGAATTAAAAAAAATACTTTCCAAAGTACCAATATGTTGCGATTGAGAGAGCAATGAGGTGCGGAATACAGGGAGCAGGCTTAAGGCTCAAAGCAGTCTCCTCTTTAAACCGGAAAATGCTCATTATTTGGGCTGGAACTGGCGACCCTGTGAATCTCAAATGCTGCATCTGCCTGTGGTTATGCCATTTAAATCAGGGGTCTCCAACCTTGGCAACTTTAAGACTTGTGGACTTCCAGAACTCTTAAAGTTGCCCAGGTTACCTTCAGGACCGCATCCTACCGCATACCTCCCTACGACCGGTTAGGGGCCACAGAGTTTGCCTCCTCCAGGTCCCATCGACCAAGCAATGCCGGTTGGCGGGGCCAAGGGGGAGAGCCTTCTCTGTGGGTGCTCCGTCCCTCTGGAACCAGCTTCCCCCAGAGATCAGGGCCATCCCCACCCTGCTGGCCTTCCGTAAAGCAATAAAAACATGGCTCTTCCGGCAGGCGGGGTGAAAGTGAGACCAATTAGATTATCTTTGGTCTCCCCCCTGGTATGAATGATGGATGGTTTTTTAACTTTTTATAACTTTTTAATTGTCATGATTATTGTTTTTTTAATGATTGTTTTTATGAATTGTTCTTCTATGTGTTGTACGCCGCCCTGAGTCCCAAGGGAGTGGGGCGGCATATAAGAACGTTCAATTAAATTAAATTAAATTAAACAGAATAACAAGAGTTGGAAGGGACCTCGGAGGTCCTCTAATCCAACCCCCTGCTCAAGCAGGAGATCCTATACCATTTCAGACAAATGGCTGCCCAGACTCTCCTTGAAAACCTCCCGTGATGGAACACCCACCACTTCTGGTGGCAAGCTGTTCCAATGGTTCATTGTTCTGTCAGGAAATTAATTTCTCCTTTAGTTCTAGGTTGCTTCTCTCCTTGGTGAGTTTCCCGTCCGTTGCTTCTTGTCCTGCCTGGAGGTGTGACTTCTCTGCCAAAGTCCTGCCCTCTAGAACTGAATGTCCCTGTAATGCATTGGCATTTTTCCCAGGCCTGGCACAGGGCATCGGAGAACCCCTCTGGAACATTTTTCAATGGTGGGTCAGGTTGCTTGGCTTGGGCCTTTAAGTTACGTACTGCACATATTGTAAACCACCCAATGTCTTTATGCAGCTCGGCAGCCTTAAAAATATATTGTTGTTGTTGTTGTTGTTGTTGTTGTTGTTGTTGTTGTTGTTGTTATTATTATTGGAGATGGATTTGGCCAAGTCTGGAAATGTTTCCAAGCGCTGAATACAGTCAAGGCCTAAGTTCAAGTGTTTTAAAAGCAGCTGCTTATGTATAAATGGGAAAATTAAGAATGACTTTTCCGTACATGTCGTCCTCAAATGATGACAATACAGGCCAAAATGTCTGTTGCTAAGCGAGGCAGTCGTTAAGTGAGTTTTGCCCCATTTTATAATAATAATAATAATAATAACAACAGAGTTGGAAGGGACCTTGGAGGTCTTCTAGTCCAACCCCCTGCCTAGGCAGGAAACCCTACACTACTTCAGACAAAACGGTTATCCAACATCTTCTTAAAAACTTCCAGAGTTGGAGCATCCACAACTTCTGGAGGCAGGCTGTTCCACTGATTAATTGTCCTAACTGTCAGGAAATTTCTCCTTAGTTCTAAGTTGCTTCTCTCCTTGTTTAGTTTCCACCCATTACTTTTTGTTCTACCTTCAGGTGCTTTGGAGAATAGTTTGACTCCCTCTTCTTTGTGGCAACCCTGAGATATTGGAACACTGCTATCATGTCTCCCCTGGTCATTCTTTTCATTAAACTAGACATACCAAGTTCCTGCAGTCGTTTTTCATATGTTTTAGTCTCCAGTCCCCTAATCACCTTTGTTGCTCTTCTCTGCACTCTTTCTAGAGTCTCAACATTATTTTTATAGTGTGGTGACCAAAACTGAATGCAGTACTCTAGGTGTGGTATAACTAAGGCTTTATAGAGTGGTATTAGTACCTCACTTGATCTTGATTCTGTCTCTCTGTTAATGCAGCCTAGAACTGTGTTGGCTTTTTTGGCAGCTGCTGCATTTTACGGCCTTCCTTGCCGCAGAAGTTGAGTGAATTGCTGCAGTTATTTATTTATTTATTTATTTATTTATTTATTTATTTATTTATTTATTTATTTATTCATTCAGTCGCTTTTATATGCCGCCCAACTCCCGTGGGTCTCAGTTAAGTTAGGAACATGGCTTCCTCGTTGAGTTGGCTTGTCAGAAAGTCGCAAAAGGGAAATACATGAGCCCGGGACGCTTCAACCGTCATAAGTACATGCCAGTTGCCAAGCTTCTGAATTTTGATCAGGTGACCAGGGGGAGCCTGCAGTAGCCATGACTGGAAAAAAGTCATAAATCACTTTTTTCGGTGCCGTTGTACTTTTGAGTGATCCCTAAACCAATGGTTGTAAGTACAGGTAGTCCTTGACTTACGACCACAATTTAGCCCAAAATTTATGTCGCTAAGTGAGAAACTGGTCAAGTGACTTTTGCCCCATTTTGCGACCTTTCCTGTCACAGTTGTTAAGTGAATCGCTGCAGTTCTTGAATGAGTCGCACGGTTGTTAAGCGAATCTGGCTTCCCCGTTGACTTCGCTCGGCAGAAGGTCGCAAAAGGGGATCGCGTGACCCCGGGATGCTGCCACCGTCATAAATGTGAGTCGGTGATCCAGCATCCGAATGTAAATCACGTGACCATGCGGATGCTGCAACTGTCATAAGTGTGAAAAACAAGTCGTAAGTCTCTTTTTCCGGCGCCATCGTAACTTTGAACGGTCACTAAACGGACTGTTGTAAGTCGAGAACAACCTGTAATTATAGGAGAGCGATTTGGTTGAGACTGGAAATATTTCCAGGGCTGAATCCAGCAAGTGCCCAATTTCAAGCGTTTTAAAAGCAACTCCTGACATTAAAAAAAAGCTTTCAGCTTCAAATTATTAAGGTAGGTCGTATCTACCATGAAATTTAATAACCAGCTTGGCTGACAGTCCTCCAAGCCTCACTTAAAAATAGAATATGGATATTTAATACAGAACATCTGCCAAATAAAAAATAAAAAAAGATATAACTTTGAACAGGAGGGCTACCACCGGCCGGCCTAAACCAGAGACAGCCATGGATAGGACGGGGCAAAGCTACGTACGGTCAGTCCTCCAACTTATGGCCCCAGTTGAGCCCGACATCATCGTTGCTGAGTGAGACGCTTATTAAATGAGACTTGCCCCGTTTTACGACCTCGCTTGCTGCAGTGGTTGAGTAAATAACGGCAGTTGTTTAGTAACCGGGTTGTTAAGTGAATCTGGCTTCCCCATTGGGAGGAGGTCGCAAAAGGGGATCACATGACCCTGGGATACCGCGACCGTCATAAATATGAATTGGTTGCCAAGGGTCTGAATTTTGATCGCGTGACCGTGGGGATGCTGCAACGGTCGTAAGTCACTTTCCCCCCAGGGCCGTTGTAACTTTGAACGGTCACTAAATGAATGGTTGTAAGTCAAGGACTTCCTGTACTCATCTGCTGATAAAAGGTTTTCCTTCTCTTTCACACCTGACATCTAGTTGCCAATTTGCCATCACAATCACCATCAGTGCCTCATTCAGTGACGGTCCTAAACTGACTCAAATCCTCACATGTGCCAGGGATGATCGCACTGTCACATCCAATACAGGCAGTCCTCGAGTTATAACCTTTTTCACACCTACGACCGTTGTAGCATCCCCATGGTCAGGTGGATCAGAATCCAGACGCTTGGAAACTGGCATGTACTTACGCCTGTTGCAGTGTCCCGGGGCTTCACGTGATCCCCTTTTGCGACCTTTTGGCCAGCAAAGCCAATGAGAAACCTCGCTGATGATCAGTCCTGTTACTACTTTAACAATTGCAAGGATTGACTCAACGATGCCGGCAAGGAAGGTCATAAAACGGGGCAAGGTTCGCTTAACAACGGTCTCGCTGAGCAATGGAAATTCTGGGCTCGCTTCCCGTCGTAAGTCGAGGATTAATTGTAAAGGTGCAGCTTGGCTTCCCGAGAGAAATGAAAGTTCCCCGGTTTGAGGCCGAAGCCTGGGAAAGATGTAGGATTTCTGATCTTATATTGATTTTCATCTTGGATTTTGCTCAGCATCTCCACAGGTGCAACCTGCTGGCTTGCAATGCTAACACACCTGGAAAGGCCCAGAACCAGGAAAACTGTCTTTAAATCAGAGTCTCAGTTTCTGTTAAAAACCATTCAGAAAAATACAGAAAAAGTTCTTGTTCTCTTTAAATGTTAAATATTAAATCTTTAAATGTTCCCTGCACCAGAGTTAGAATTTGAGTAGACTCCAGGTAGTCGTTGGCTTACGGCTATTTGAACGGCACCAAAAAAGTAATTTATGACCATTTCTCACCCTTATGACCATTGCAACATCCCTTCATGGTCACATGATTTATATTCAGACGCTTGCCAAATGACTCACATTTATGACGGTTGCAGGGTCCCAAGATCACGTGATCCCCTTTTGTGACCTTCTGACCAGCAAAGTCAATGGGGAAGCCAGGTTCGCTTAACAACCGTGTTATGAACTGAGCAACTGTAGTGATTCGCTTAACAACGGTAGCGAGAATGGTCATAAACTGGGGCAAGACTCACTTAACAACTTAGCAATGGAAATTTTGGACTCAATTTTCGTTGTTAAGTGGAAGACTACCTCTTATCCTCCCCTGGACATACAGAGGGCAGGGCAGGTAGTCCTCGACTTATAACAGTTCACTTAGTGACCTTTCGAAGTTACGATGCCACGGAAAAAAGTGACATGACCGTTTTTCAGACTTACGACCGTTGTAGCCTCCGCATGGTCACAGGGTCAAAATTGAGACACTTGGCAACTGACTCACATTTATGACGGTTGCAGTGTCCCGGGGTCAGGTGATCCCCTTTTGTAACCTTCCAACACGCAAACTTGACGGGGAAGCCAGGTTCACTTAACAACCGTGTTTCTAATTTAACCACAGCAGAGATTCACTTAACAACAGTGGCGAGAAAGGTTGTAAAATGGGGCAAAATTCACTTAACAAATATTTCACTTAGCAACATAAATTTTGGCCTCAATTGTGGTCGCAAGTCAAGAACTACCAGCCTCACCTCAACATCCTTCCTTCCCAGCTCTGTTAGGAAAGTCCTCGTTTTATGACCCACAATTGGGAGCGGAACTTCCATTGCTAAGCAAAGCAGTTATGAAGGGGTTCGTGCCCAATTTTATGAAGTTTGTTGGCCATGGTTGTTAAGTGAACCACAGTCATTAAGCGAATCCGACTTCCTCCGCCGACTTTTGCTTGTTGGAAGCCAGCTGGGAAGGTCGCAAGCGGCGATCACATGACCCCAGGACACAGGTGCCAAGTACCCACACTTTGATCACGTGACTGTGGGGAATGCTGTGACAGTTGTAAGTGTGAGGACTGGTCGTAAGTCACTTTTTTCAGTGCCATTGCCGCTTCGGATGGTCACTAAATAAAATGGCTGTAATTCGAGGACTACCTGTACAGTGAAAAGAGACGCAGAGTGAGGCTATTCTTGTTCTCTCTCCTGAGAAAGAATTAAGGAAAATTCTGCAGTCAGACAAGCCAAGAATTTTGAATTGCGCGCTCTGGCTCCAAACAGACCATGTTAAGGCACTCCTCGACGTACGACCACCATACAGCCCAAAATTTTGTTGCAAAGCCAGACAAGTTGTTAAGTGAGTTTTGCCCGTTTACGACCTTTCCAGCCACCGTTGTTAAGCGAATCGCTGCACTTGTTTAAGTTAGTCACACAGTTGTGACGTGAATCTGGCTTCCCCCGTCGACTGTGCTTGTCAGAAGGATCACGTGACCCCGGGACACTGCAACCGTCATAAACGTGAGCTAGTTGTCAAGCATCCCGCATGCAAATCACGTGACCTTGTGGATGCTGCAACAGTCGTAAGTGGGAAAAACGGTCATAAGTCATTTTTTCAGGGCACTTCTAACTTCAAACGGTCACTAAACGAACTGTTGTTAAGTCGAGGACTACCTGTAGTTGTTTAGGGTTAATCTGCAAAAGCATCACTCCCTAGAGCAGAGATGGCGAACCTTTTCGGCATTAAGTGCCCAAACTGGAATGCGCGTGCATGTGTGTGCGTGCGTGCACGGAGCGCCAGAAACCCGAAGACCAGCTGGCCAGTGCGCATGCATGCACCTGCCAGCTGGCCTTTGGGTTTCCGGCATGCGCATGCGCACTGGCCAGCTGGTCTTCATGCGCACCGGAGCACCGGAAACCTGAAGACCAGCTGGCCGACACGTACATGCCTGTTTTTTGGCCGGTTTCGGCCGTTTTTCAGGCCATTTTCCGGCACTCTGGGGCCTGTGAAGACCAGCTGGCCAGAAACCAGAAGAGCAGCTAGCGACAGCGTGCGTGCCCAGAGAGAGGGCTCTGCATGCCACCTCTGGCACGCGTGCCATAGGTTCGCCATCACGGCCCTAGAGGAAGCCGAGCCTTAGATTTGCTTGTCTGCGATACTGCGCTTTGCAGGATAGAGTTCATCTCACACAATCCAGGCTCTCTAACTCAGAGGTCTTCAAACTTGGCAACTTTAAGACTTGTGGACAGCTGGCTGGAGAATTCTGGGAGTTGAAGTCTACAAGTCTTAATGTTGCCAAGTTTGGGGACTCCTGCTCTAATTTAAGGCAGGAGAATCGACAGAGGCGGTCACAAGGGTGTTTTTATTTCCTTTTTTTTTCCAAAGGCGACTGGACTTTGTTTTTCCTTCAAGATGTTTCGCTTCTCATCCAAGAAGCTTCTTCAGTTCTTGATCGGAAGCTTCACCAGAACGGAAGAAGCTCCTTGGATGAGAAGTGAAACGTCTTCAAGGGAAAACAAAGTCCGGTTGCTTTTAGGAAGAATCTCCATAGACAACCACACAGGTAAGAGTTTATCACAGCAGGAGGAGGAGGAGGGGAAGAGGAGGGAGGACTGTGGGGTCCTTGATGACCCAACTATGGAACATCATCAGTACTGGAAGGGAGTGGTGTTTGCAGAGAGGAGGAGGAGGAGGAGCAGGAGAGGAGGGAAGAGAACTGTGGGTTGCTTGGTGTTCTCTGACCTTGATAGTTTTCTTGCAGACATTTCATTACCCAACTATGGAACATCATCAGTGCTGGAAGGGAGGCGGCTTTGCAGAAAGGAGGAGGAGGAGAGGGAAGGGAAGAGGAGGGGGAGGAGGAAGTGGAGGCCTGTGGGGTCCTTGGTCGCTCTCTGAGCGTGATAGCTTTCTTAAGAGACCTTTTATTACCCAACTATGGAACATCATCAGGGAAGGAAGGAAGGAAGAAGGAAAGAAAAAAAGGAAGGAAGGAAGGAAGGAAGGAAATAAGGAAGGAAGGAAGGAAGGAAGGAAATAAGGAAGGAAGGAAGGAAGGAAGGAAGGAAGGAAGGAAGGAAGGAAGGAAGGAAGGAAGGAAGGAAGGAAGGAAGGAAGGGTCTGAGAGATATGCCACAGCCAGGAAAAAATAAAGAACGGAAAGAGCCAGCTGGTGAGAGAGCGTTTGGGTACTCACTCCGGCCAGTGACTTCTGGATATTCTCCCTTGCTCTGGCAATGTCACGCAGGATGGTGCTGGCGCCGTTCTCCTGCAAACATGCAGAAAGAACCAAGTGGTGTGTTTTCCTTCTCTTTCTTTCTTTCTTTCTTTCTCTATTTCCAAAGAGGTGCATACAGACACAGGAGAAGTTCCCCAAAAGTGGCTCAAAATGAAAGGGACCCTTTTTAAGGTGTGCAACAGCTGGCTGTGGGAAAAGGGGACCAGCAGGAAAATGCGCCTGCTTAGCGCAAGGGCTGAACCTTTGCTGCGCTGCACGGAAGGCGGTCGGCGGTCGGTTAGGGACGGTTGCAGAGGTGGTTTTTTTTTAACACATCAGCAAATTTTAACGTTTCACATTTCTTCTTTGCCTTCCCCCGTTTAGTGTATGACACATTCACATCACGTTTCAACGAGTACAAGAGAGGGAAATACAAATATGAAACAGAAAATCTAAAAATGCTGGGAATGTTATGTCTCCATCAGGGGTCTCCAACCTTGGCAACTTTAAGCCTGGAGGACTTCAACTCCCAGAATTCCCCAGCCAGCAAAAGCTTTTTTGCTTTTTCTGGCTGGGGAATTCTGGGAGTTGAAGTCCTCCAGGCTTAAAGTTGCCAAGGTTGGAGACCCCTGGTCTAGATCAGCAGTCCCCAACCTTTACGGCTTGGCGGCCCGGCGAGGGGTGGGTAGGAGAGGGGAACCGGCTCGCGCAAGCGGTTTTTAGATTTTAGATTTATTATTAGAGTTGGAAGGGACCTTGTAGGTCATCTAGTCCAACCCCCTGCTCAAGCAGGAGTTCCTACACCATTTGAGACAGATGGGCAGCCGCTTGCGCAGCCCGGTTCTGAATGGGCCAGGACCCAGTAGTGGTCAGCGGCCTGGGACCCCTGGTCTAGATTACGGAGAAAATGTTTTGCTTCTTTTGTCACAGCCAGCAAATCAATGAAGTCTCCCTCCCTCCAGGGGGGCCTGGTTTTTTTTTTTGCACTGTGTCACTATATGTGGGATAGCTTGTTTTTCATCCCCGGTCCCAATTCGGTGTTGGCAATTTATCCCACTCGTAGAGGGCATGTGCACACCTATCGTGGCCAGTGTGCATTTGGTTCAGTGTTGTTCATGTTGCACAGGGCTGATCAAACCCAGGTGGCTTTTCCACGATGCAAGGCAAACTTTGATATTGGGGGGGTAGTTTTCTGTCCGATGTTGTTTCCACCTATTGTGTATGTTAAAATAATCTTCGACAAATACCTTAGCAGCAGAAATGCAGGTAGCCCTTGACTTGCGACCACAACTGAGCCCAGAATTTATGTTGCTAAGTGAGACGTTTGTTAAGGGAGTTTTGCCCCATTTTACGACATTTCTTGCCACAGCTGTTAAGAGAATCACTGCAGTTGTTAAGGGTGGAATAGGGTCGTTAAGCGAATCGGGGCTTCCCCACTTACTCCTGCTTATGAGAAGGCAGCAAAAGGGGATCATGTGACCCCGGGACCCTGCAACGGTCGTAAATACGAGTCAAAATTCAGTGTCTGGATTTTGATGACATGACCACGGGGATGCTACAACAGTCGTAAGTATGAAATATGGTCATCAGAAGGTTGGAAAAGGGGATCACGTGACTGGGGGACGTGGCAACAGTCGTTAAGTAGGAGTCTGTTGCCAACCGTCCAAATTTGGATCACGTGACCATGTGGATGTTGCATCGGTCATAAGTTCCTTTTTTCAGTGCCGTTGAAACTTCCAGTGGTCACTAAATGAACTGTTGTAAGTCGAGGACTACCTGTAGCTGGATGGGGAAGTTAAGTTCCATAACTTTGTTCCAGCAGGATGTTGGAACAAATCAGCATGAAAGGGTGCGCACCCATGCACAATGCACAGCTAGGATTCGGTGTGTGTGTTTGCATCAGCCCATCTGCGGCCCTCTGCAACCTCCGCTTACCCATCAAACCCTTCACACCATCACTTTGTGGCAATAGTTGTGGGCAGTTGTAGCCAACTCTTCATGGCTACATCCAGAGGTTCTCCTGCAACACCCAAATTCTGCATAAGGCAGGTGAGGGGGAACTATGCCCAGCCAAGCCATCCTTAGGCCACACTCATGCTGCTGTCAGTAAAATTATCTGCCGTAAAAAGGGGGCACGTGCAAAATATACCACAAACTGCTTCCATAATTCTATCGGTTTCCGGCCCAAACACAAGTCAGTAGGTTCATTTGTGGAAACTGAGAAATACAATAAAATGTTATTTATCACCAGGATATTCCGGCCAGCATTGCAAGTTGAGTAATTTATGTTTTTTTTAAAAAAAAATGCTATACTGCCCATCACACATGCATGCCTCTAGGTAGTTATGAGTATTGAATTGGAGGCAGCTTAAATTCGGTGCTCTCAAATTTGAACAAAACTCTGCTTGCATATTAAAGGCCTTTAAAAAGGGCCAATACCCTCCTATCCCCAATCAAGGACTGGGATATTAAAATGAAAAATTGAGGGGGATTGGTGGTGGGACAGGCAAAAATACTGGAATAAATAAGCAGAAAAGGCTTGTGACAGACTAGCTGTAGGATCAGAACAATTCCCATTCAGATTTTTCCACCAGCTAAGGACACAGGCTGACAAACACTTTCTCCCAAAAGTGAGGAATAAAATGCATTTTTTAAAAAATCAATTTTTCAAAATACAACGGCAGTACAGAATTTGGATCTACAGAGCTCCTGAACCAAGCCCCACATATAAGGGGCTGATTTAATGTGTCTGGACAGTGTCTCTTATTTGGGGTCCTCAGTGCTCTCTGAGTTTGGTGGTTTTCTTGCAGGCATTTCATTATCCCACTAACACCATTAGTGCCAGAAGGGAGCACTAGACTAGATAGTTTCTCTTCTAGCACTGATGCTGTTTCCTAGTTGGGTCATGAAACGTCTGCAAGAAAACCACCAAACTCAGAGCGCAGCAAGGACCCCGAAGTTCAACCCTGAGCTACAAAGATTCCCTTGTATTATAGCATCTTTGGAGTCGTGAGTATACAAGCCCAGGAGAACAAGGCACTCACGCACACTTTGCAATTTTCCCACACACAACCAGGCGAACCACTGAAGACCGGTAGCAGCTGCGTGGAGATGGGGCTGGGGTGGGGTGGGAAAGCCTAACCAGATTGCTCCAAAGCACTTTGGAGCGAAGCGGCTTCGGGGAAGATGGAAACAAGAATAATTGCCCCAAAGTCGTTCCTTCTGCAGGGACCCCACAGTGAGGTCTTCTGGGGGCTTATTTTAATAAGCCAGTTTTGTTGAAGCTCAAACCAGGAACCCTGGCTTGTCCCAGAAGAGGGGTAGGCAATGGCCACAGTGACAGACCATGCAAAAAATGGAGGGGTTTCTCCTGTAAGGGTGGAGAATGAAGGGAGTTGGTGTTAAACTATTTTAAGGATTCAGAGTTTCCTGTTAACTACAGCACTCCAATAGCTGTGAGCCAGGATCTCAGACTACTACAAGTACAGATAATCCCTGACTTACAACAGTTCATTTAGTGACCGTTCAAAGTTAGAACGGCACCGAAAAAAAGTGAGTTGTGACCATTCTTCACATTTACAACTGGTGCTGCATATCCCTGTGGTCACGTGATCAAAAACTCAGACGCTCGGCAACTGGCATGGACTTGTGACGGTTGCAGTGTCCTGCGATCCCCTTTTCAGACCTTCCGACCGGCAAAGTCGACGGGGAAACCAGATTCACTTAACAACCGAATTACTAACACATCAACTACAATGATTCACTTCACAACTGTGGCAAGAAAGGTTGTAAAACGCAAAACAAATGCCTCACTTAACAACAGAAATTGTTGTTAAGTGCCTTGAGTGCATCCATCACAAATTTGTAGTAAGATGTTAAAAAGCTGTAAGCTGTTATGAGCCAAGCCCGGAATAAAGCATTATGTGAATTCCCAAGGAATGGGAGTAAAACGCAAAACAAATGCCTCACTTAACAACAGAAATTGGGCGCTCAATGATGGTCGTAAGTCGAGGACTACCTGTATTTAGTGTTCTGATTGAATGTGATGTGTTTCAGGTAATCCTTGACTTAGAAATACACCTTAAGCAACCAAAGTTACAACGGCAGTGGGGAAAAAAAGTGACTTAGGATCATTTCTCACACTTACGACCGTTGTAGCATCCCCCCCAAGGTCACGTGATCAAAATTCAGACCCTTGGCAACGGATTCATATTTACGACGGTCACAGAGTCCCGTGGTCACGTGATCCCCTTCTGCGACCCTCTGGCAAGCAAACGCCATGGGGAAGGCAGATTCACTTAACAACCTTGTGACTACTGCAGCGATTCACTTAACAATGGTGGCGAGAAAGGTCGTAAAATGGGGCAAAACTCACTTACGAAACGCCTTGCTTAGCAAAGGAAATTTTGGACTCAATTCTGGTTGTAAGTCAAGGACTACCTGCATGTTCTTCTGAGGGTTACTCGGGAATTGGGCCACCCCTTACAAAGGAGCTGAACCCGCAACCATTTCCTTGACTCTCCTTGAAGGTGCCTCCCGCCCTCTGGCCAAAGACCCAAAATTATCGGGAAGTTCAAACTTAACCCAATTCCAAGGATGACTGACAATGGAAGAGAGTTAAAAAGGGCCAGAGTACAGTCTAAGAATCAAGGTACGGTGCCGAAAACCGAGCAGAGACAATTTGTACTCGCTGGTTGCGTTAGGGGACAAAGGACCACTCTTGCCATCAGCTCTTTGGGGCTTTCTCAACAAGTAACCCTCAAAGGGGAGCCGAAACTGGCAGGGGAGGTGGACAGAAATGGTTTTCCAAGGTGTTGTGGCCTGTCAGCCGCCGGCCCCAATCAGAGGAGGAGGAGGAAGCGTGGGAGTCAGGGTCAGCATCAAGGCAACCTGAGAGCTCCGAGGGGGAAAAGGGAATGGAGCTGGCAGAGAGACAGACAGAGGCAGAGCCTGGGCTGTCCGTCAGCCCTCAGACGGAGAGTCAACAGCCCTCAGGTCTGGAGGTGGCTGATGAGGAAGAGGAGGAACAGCTGGGTCCAGTGCCTGATGTGCGGATGAGCAGAAGGCAGAGGAGGAGAGCAGTGGAAATCTATGGGCCGGTCCTTGGGACGGAAGAGCCACCGCTGCTAGCGAAGCCCCACCCTAGCTCTGGGGATAAAAGGCAGGGGGCGGAGATGAATAGATATGGCAGACAACTATTCAGCTCCCTGCCGGATGGACTTGTTAGCCTGCATTGAGAGAGAAACTTTTTTGCCGGGGCAGCTGGCGCACCTAATAAAGGAATAATTGCTACAGAGGGTTTGTCTTGTTTGGGGAGCTGGGTCAGAACACAAGGCCTTGTGGAGACATCAACGCAGGAGAAAAATACAAGCTTGGATGGATCAGAGTGAACTAGTAGAGAATCCACAATTACAGGTAGAAACACCGTTTGTATAGGCCAGATAAAATGAGAGGCTACCTGGGGCTTGGCCACGGGAGATATTAGCATCTTACCTGCTGGCAGGAAGGGCTGCGGGCTGGACCGTTCATCTGTTCATAGTACCGTTTCTCAGCGTCGTCGTATTTGAATTTGTCGAACCAGATCTTCTCGTGCATGAGGAAGTGGGTTGCCATTTTTCTGCAAAGAGGAGGAGGTTAAATAAATATTTGAAAGCACTTGTTTTAAGGATCAGGTCACCGGATGACCACAAGTCATTCCTCTCTCCATCCCTCAGGGCTGCACCTGGGAAGAACTGACAAACCCATCACTCTAGATCTGGGATGTCCAACCTTGGTGCCTTCAAGGCTTGTGGACTTCAATTCCCAGAATTCCCTAGCCAGCTGTGCTGGCTGGGGAATTCTGGGAGTTGAAGTCCACAAGCCTTAAAGGTGCCAGGTTTGGACACCCCTAATCTATATGGAAAAGCTAACCAAAATGCAATCGAACAATCAATCACTCAAATCATTTGACACTTGAAAACTGATCGGAACCCAACTACAGTGTTACAAATTTTGGCTTCAAAGAGGGGTACAGAAGGAGCAGTGCCCGGACCCTATTTGTTTTTTCCTTTCAGAAAATACGTAGACACCAACTCTACAAGCAGCACACGATCCTTAAACGGCACAGAATAATGGGCTTGGCAGTACCCCAACCTTCTCAGTACACTCTGAACAGGCCTCCGCTAATAGAGCCCTCAAGGGATTGAACAAAACCACATAAGCGTGCAAGGCTCACTGTTTTACAACAGGCCCGTTCCCAAACTGTTTCGGGGGAAACTTTTATCCGGCTGCCTGGCAATTCAGGGATAAGTGATGGAATCTCAATTCTCCCGATTTTTGAATCCGCCTCTAGAGGAGAAAGAATTTTTTTTAAAAGGCATATGGTAATAATAAATGCTGGATGTGGGACTGGAATTCAGTGACAATGGAGATACCGTATTTTTCGGAGTATAAGACGCACCTTAGTTTTTGGGGAGGAAAATAGGGGAAAACAATCTGCCTACCAGGTATTCATCTGGCTAGTGTCCTTAGTCTGGTCAGCTTCAGCACATTATTTTATCCCCTGGTTAGGACTTAAAAAAACCTTCTTCTGAGATAATAACAATGAAAGAGCCTGCAAGCCTGTAAGAGCTGGGAAGATAGTTAGCACCTGGTTAGGGCTGGAAAAAAACTTATTTGGAGCAAGTAGAGCAATGAAAAAAAATTCTGCAAAGACTTAGGGCTGGAAAAACATTCTTTGGAGAGAGTAACAATGAAAAAGCCTGCAAGGTAAGAGCTGGGAAGATCTGTTAGCACCTAGTTAGGGCTGGAAAAAAAGCTACATTCGAAGTATAAGACGCACCCAAATTTTCAGCCACTTTTAGGGAGGAAAAAGGTGCATCTTATACTCCGAAAAATACGGTAAATGCTCTCAACAAGAGTGGGAACCGAGAAGGGGAGAGTAGGACAGATGGATTACCGCAACTAACAGGGGCAAATAAAATCAAAGACTTAAAACCTATCACAGAGTATCACTTGGCCTTCGAGATGCTTACTAAACTAGAGATGGGATACACCACAGAGTACCATGAACGCCATCAAAAGTACTTCATCTCGAGAGACATCCAAAATCTGGTTTATGCCATTCATGCCAGCCTAAAAAAACTCAGCCAAGCATCCGGGCTGTTTTATCCTTCAAAACATCTCCGCCCACTGGTGTCCCTCTTGTGAAGCAGCAGTTCTAACAAATACCAAGGGGGGCCACGACAAACTCGTCACAGGACAACTCGCCGTGGCCACTTCGCCACGGGGCAAGAGTTACACTAAGATCGAAGAAATAGAGGCATGGAATCATTAAAGCAGTGTTTCTCAACCTTGGCAGTTTGAAGATGTGTGGACTTCAATTCCCAGAATTCCACAGCCAGCAACGCTGGCTGGGGAATTCTGGGAGTTGAAGTCCACACATCTTCAAACTGCCAAGGTTGAGAAACACTGCATTAAAGGGAGGATGCCAAAGGAGGGACACAATGAAACGCGAATGACAAAAAAATGACAACAATTTAATTCAATTGCCCCGCAGCCACAATTTGTGGGGAGTTGGTAAGGGCAAGTTATCCCGCAGCGAGTTGGCTGCGACCAGTTCTTCCATCCTGCCACCAGGGCTCCAGTTTTTGGAGACTCAGGTGACGCATGAATTTGACACCCTTTCTCAAATGAGACCAGGCAGAGCAGGTTTCCAACACATTGCATGCACACATTGGGGGGGGGGCGCTTTTAAAATCTAGATTCAGTAAACGAAACACTCTTTCAGCTTATATTAGCTCACAGGGACTCCCTTGGTACCCATATCTGTCAAGTTGACTGAAACAGAGACCACCTCTTTCCAAACCCTTAACTTTGGAACACCGGAATGCCTTCTCAGAATACAGAATCACAGAGCTGGAAGGGAACCTTGGAGGTCCTCTAGTCCAACCCCCTGCTCAGGCAGGAAACCCTATACTATTTCAGACAAATGGTTGTCCTGTCTCTTCTTAAAAGCTCCCAGTGTTGGGAGCATTCACAACTTCCGGAGGCAAGTTGTTCCACTGATTAATTCTTCTAACTGTCAGGAAATTTCTCCTTAGTTCTAGGTTCTCCTAAAAAAAGTAGGGTTAATTTCGCTTTTTCAATAATGCTCCTTGCCAAAACGGAGCATCATGAGCCACGGTGGCGCAGTGGTTAGAATGCAGGCTACTTCTGATGACTACCGGGCTGCCTGCAGTTCGATTCCCACCAGCTCAAAGTTGACTCAGCCTTCCGTCCTTCCGAGGTCGGTAAAATGGAAGACCCAGATTGTTGGAGGCGATAGGCTGACTCTGTAAACTGCTTAGAGAGGGCTGTAAAGCACTTTAAGCGGTATAAGAGCCGAGGTGGCGCAGCGGTTAGAGGCAGTACTGCAGGCCACTTTAGCTGACTGTGATCCGCAGGTCAGCGGTTCAAATCTCACCGGCTCAAGGTTGACTCAGCCTTCCATCCTTTCGAGATAGATAAAATGAGGACCCAGATTGTTGGGGGCAATATAAATACACATTGCTTACTGGTGTAAACCACTTACAGAGTGCTTGCACTGTGAGGCGGTATATATATTTCACAAATAAATAAAATAAATAAATATAAGTCTGAGTGCTAGTGCTAAGTGGGAAGCGAGGAAGGGATGGAAAAGAAGGATGGATGGATGGAGGAAGAGCCGTGGTAGTGCAGTGGTTAGAGTGCAGTATTGCAGGCTGACTCTGCCCACTGCCAGGAGTTCAATCCTGACCAGCTCAAGATTGATTCAGCCTTCCGAGGTGGGTAAAATGAGGACCCAGATTGTTGGGGGCAATAGGCTGACTCTGTAAACCGCTTTAGCCATTTTAATATAATATAATAACAGAGCTGGAAGGGACCTTGGAGGTCTTCTAGTCCAACCCCCTGCTTAGGCAGGAAACCCTACAGCACTTCAGACAAATGGTTATCCAACATCTTCTTAAAAACTTCCAGTGTTAGGAGAGGGCTTCTAGAGAGGGCTGCAAAAGTACTGTGAAGCAGTATATAAGTCTAGGTGCTATTGCTATTGTTATCTTAGCCTTGACCATGGCCAGTTGCACAACTTCTCCCAGGTCCTCTGCATGCTGAGGATGATTCTTTATAGCTAGGATGTTGGGACTGAGAACATCCACCCCCTCCCCCCGCCAAACACCCCCAACACATGCTTTTCCTACTTAGCATCAGGCTCTGCTGCGCTGGAGGGCTGCGCAGTGGGCTGGGTGGCCTTGGCTCGCGTGGCTTCCGATAATCTGCTGGCCTCTTCTTGGGCAAGGGAGGCGTAGAAGCAGGCTTCTGCACTGTCGTACGTGGGCTTGCTGAACCACAAAGATTCGGTATCCGGGTGCATAAAATGCCAGGCAGGAGGTTGTGGTTGTGTTGCTGCTGAAATTTCCTGGGGCGACAGTGTCCCAACGTTGTTTCCCCGCTTGCCTGCCGACTGCTTCCTTAGGCTGCTCCGTCCCTTCTTCTCTTTCCGGCCCTTTCTGGAGATGTCCGGGTGGCCACGCTCCTGCAGCCTCACCTTTCCTGGAGGGTGGCCATCGAACATGTTGGCGTAGAATAATCGCTCGGCGTCATCGTACATCGGCTTCTCCAGCCAGACTTCGGACAGCAGAGCTCGCAAACTGGAGCCCGGAGGCTTGCCGTTCACAGTCTGGTTTGCGTCTCCCGCCGGGATGAGCGGAGCGCTGGGGGCCTGACACTCGGCATCGGCAACGTGGGCTGGGGTGGAAGGAGTAGCCAGGGCCGTCACGTAGCCCTCATCTGGCGTGACCGGCCCGGCACTGGCCAGTTTCAGGACGGACGGGGGCTGCAGCAGATGTGTGAGCGTCACAAGTTGGGACCTTTCGACAAAGGCCTTCTCGGCGTCGTCGAAGTGGAATTTGTTGACCCACACATCCTGAACGACGTGATGGCACGCCATGAGGCTGCCATGGGTGCAGCGCAAGACGGCCGGGTTTCCGCTGAGCTCAGCCTCGGCCTGGATGGCGTCTTTGGACCAAGGCACCACAGCAGCTGGCTCAACGACGGGAAGCACCACCGGGGGCAAAGAGTCGGCGAGCTTCACGTGGTAGGCAGATTCCACTTGGTCAAACCGAGGCTTGTCAAACCAGACGTGGTCAGCCATCAACCCTGCCAAGACGGGATCGATTTTGGGCCCCAAAGACTTGGCTTTGGGAGAATACTTCCTTTTCTTCTGATTCTTCCCACTGCCAACCCGCCACAGCTCTGCCTTCAACACTTCCTCGGAGCCGTCCTCATGGTAGAAGCCGTTCACAGCCACCAGCTCTTGGCAAGACCCGGCCGAGGCGGCTAACGCTGCTTCTCGTTCATAGTGAAGCCTCTCAGCCTCGTCGTACTTGGGCTTGTCCACCCAGACCTTTTCGGTGGGGCACAGCAGCTTCCTAGTTCTCATCTTCCGAACGGGGCGCCAACATGAAGAGACAAGCACAAAGGTACAGTGGCTGAAATAACACACAACCAGCGGGAGGGGCCGCGGCGTTCTCCAACCTGGGCGCATGGCCCCTGCCGGCTGGGAACTCTAGAATGGTGGCGCCAGACGTTTGGCGGGAGCAAGGTTGGGAAGGCTGTGCAATGCCCCCGAGCTCCACCATTTACAGGTAGTCCTCGACATACAACCACAATTAAGCCCAACGTTTCTGTGGCTAAGCAAGACAGTTGTTAAGGGAGTCTTGCCCCACTGTACTACACTGCAGTTAAGTTAGTCACACGGCTGTTAAGTGAATCTGGCTTCTCCATTGGCTTTGCTTGCCAAGAAGGTGACAAAAGGGGATCACATGACCCCCGGGACACTGCAACAGTCATAAATACCAGTCAGTTGCCAAGCGGCCGAGTTTTGATCATGTGACCATGGGGGAAGCTGCAGCAGTCGTGTGACAAATGGCCGTAAGTCACATTTTAAGTGCCGTTGTAACTTTGAACGGTCACTAAATGAACCTGTTGTAAGTTGAGGACTACTTGTATACATAGCCCTCAACTTATGACAATTGGGGACCAGAATTTCCGTGGCTACGCAACACGGTTGTTAAATGACTCATGATCCATTTGACGATCTGTTTTGCTGTGACGGTTAAGTGAATCATTGCAGTTAAGTAAATCATGGGGTCATTAAGTGAATCCAGCTTCCCCCACTGACTTGGCTTGTCAGAAGCTGGCTGGGAAGGTGGCAAAGAGCCTATCCCACGAACCCAGAGATGCTCCAACCGTCGTAAATACGTGCTGGTTGCCAAGCACCCAAATTTTGGTCAAGTGATTGTGGTTATGCTGCAATGGTGGTCAGTCAAGGACCGAGTTGCAAGACATTTTTCAGTGCCATTGTAACTTCAAACGGCCGCTAAGCAAATGGTTGTACGTTGAGGACTACCTGTATACAAAGCCCTAATCGTATAGGTGATTGCGCCATTTTTTTAAAAAATGCCTTTAAGCAAATTGTTTTATAACATTCCCACAACCTGCCAGCATCAGTCCCGAAAGGGGCTCAAGTCCTAAACATCCAGAAGAGACAGAGAAACACTCCTTGGAGAAGCTCAGAACTTCCTTGGAGCACGTTGAAACCCATGTTCAAAGGTCTTGGTATGGCTGGCGTTTTTTGGGGGGCTGGAGTCGCCGACTTTGATCAATACTGTCTGAGCCAATTCCACTTCATGAAAAGAATTTAGGGGTGGCAAGGTCTCCCCAGGCGGCAGCGCATGCCTGGGGTGGGAAGCTAAGCAGGATTGGGCCTGGTAACTATTTGGATGGGAGGCCACCAGGAAATATGTGGACTGTAGGCTAGACTAGAAAGGTTTTTTTAAAAAATCCTGGAAGATTGGTTAAGAAAACAGCATGAAGTAGTGTTCCATAAGTCATTAAGAGGCTTTAAAAGGTGTGTGTGTGTGTGTGTGTCTATTTGTGTGTGTTTTGATGGACAGTGGTGTGATTTGGCTAGAGGTCTCTGTTGTCACCTTTAACATTCAACACAAGTAGCCCTCACTTAGCAACCAAAATTGGGACCGGCAACTTGGTTAAGGGAAGCACTTGCTAAGTGAACCCACAACTGTACTTATGATCTTATTAGAAAGTCATAAATGCAAGGATTGGTTGCAACGTTACTTTTTTTTTATCATCATCGTAATTGCAAATAGGTTGCTATACAAGGCAGTCACTAAGCAAGGACTGCCTATATTGAAAGAAATTCAGTCCCATCCCTCCTGGTGAAGAAGGGGAGAGTGTCCTCCGCAATTTACAGGCCAAAACATCCCATAAATTGCCAGTTCTGTTTCTTCTAGAAGGGGATATTTCACATACATAAAGCAGAATTAAAAGTTAACTCTCGGCTGGAAAAACGGACTCCTTAGTTAAACAACATTTTAAGAATCTGGTAGGTTGGCAAAATTACTCTATACTCCCAAAAAGTCATGCTGACGTTGGATACCCAAATTATGGGCTACTAAGGAAGAATTTCTGAATCTTTGCCAGTTTTAAATATATATGATTGGCAATTTTGGTGCCTCACTGTGGAAACAAACAAGTAGATGAAATAACTTGGTATTAACCTGAGCAAAAGTCAGGCCATTCCTCTCAAAGTGTTGTTTTGTTGTTTAAAATGTTCATTTCATCTCAGGTATTTTTAATAACATTTTCCCTACTTACTGTTGGGAGGCTGGAAATGGAGC
Organism: Diadophis punctatus similis; assembly: GCA_023053685.1. NCBI lineage: Eukaryota > Metazoa > Chordata > Lepidosauria > Squamata > Dipsadidae > Diadophis > Diadophis punctatus. The sequence goes on along the minus strand of JALIGW010000003.1, from coordinate 205,266,614 downwards.
ACTCTACAACAAATTTGAAAAAGTTACTTGTCTAACCTTGAGTGCATCCATCACAAATTTGTAGTAAGATGTTAAAAAGCTGTAAGCTGTTATGAGCCAAGTCCCGGAATAAAGCATTATGTGAACTCCCACGGAATTGTGACAGGCATTAAATGCCTTTGACATCACAATGCCACCTCGGGGCAGACAAACCAAGGACTTGTAATAGTAGCTTTAGCCTAGTGTAAATATATTTTTTTTTCTACTGTGCCTTCCTACTTTTAACTCGTTTATAATCCAATAGTGTTGATGTTGTTTTTTACATACAAAGCCATACAACGAACATTTTAACTGTGCTCCTGGCATAACATTTCCTTGGGCAATTTTGGATACCATCTCTTAGATCAGTGTTTCCCAACCTTGGCAACTTGAAGATGTCTGGACTTCAACTCCCAGAATTCCCCAGCCAGCGAATGCTGGCTGGGGAATTCTGGGAGTTGAAGTCCAGACATCTTCAAGTTGCCAAGGTTGGGAAACACTGTCTTAGATCTAAAGCAAATCAAAGAATAAGATACCAGCCCAAGAATTAGGAAAAAGAGGAGGCAAGGGTGTTATCTAAAGATCGAAGCAGGGAGTCTGGAGGGCCTGAAAGGTTTTGTAAGTTTAAGCACATTTGCAGGAGGGAGGTCCAATTTATACAAGGATAACTTGGGAGAAGTTTTATTTTAACATCCAGATGGCTTGTGTGTGTCAAAATGCACAAAATACAGCAACATCTTTCTATCCCAAAAATCAAACTCTGCCCTTGTTGAATAAAGCTATTATTATATGGAGTTTGAAATGTGTCTTGCTCAGGTAAAATTGGATTGGTTTATATATCAATACCTTTACTGTAAGAATTTCCTTTTATTTGTGATTCAAATTTTTGCACCACCGATCCATCTCAGACAGGGACTATCTTGGCCAATCTTTGTCTTCTCCGACCCATCATCATCTCAATCAGCCAAGCAATTCATTTGTTTTGCCAGATTTTCAGAAAAGAAATGGTGTGGGCTATATCAACTCCTCTAAATCCTAAAGGTGATCCGTGGACTAGAAGGACAGGTCCAAACATTTCTAAGAGGGAAAGCAAGCCACTTAAAAGTGCTGTATTTTATAAACCAATTTGTAAGAGCAGCCAGCCGTAAAAAAAGGAGTTTATGTTTTTTTTAAAAATATTTCAAAATGTCCGCAGCACAATATTATACCGAGTTCATAGAACTACCAAATTATTTTTACATTTGTTTCCGGAAGACGGTAAACTTTGCCCATCTACAGGCAATCCCCAATTTACGATCACAATTGAGTGCATAATTTCTGTTGTTAACCAAGATACTTGGTTAAGTGAGTTTTTACCCCATTTTTATGACTTTCCTTGCCAATTGCTAAGCGAATCACTTAACCGTGTTAAGTAAGTGAGAATGGTGGTGAAGTGAATCTGGCTTCCCCATTGACTCGACTTGTCAGGTCGCCAAATACAGTCATAAATACCAGTCAGTTGCCAAGCTGTTGAATTTTGATCACGTGACCCCATTGGGATGCTCCATGTGACAGAAGTTTGAAAACTGGTCACGAGTAACTTTTTCCAGCATCACTATAACTTTGAGCAAACTAATGGTTGCAAGTCGAGAAGTACCTGTTCTGGGGTAAGGCTTTCATGGCTGGCCTAGGCTGGACTTCAGAATTTAGGGGCCCTGGTCTAGATTATGCATTTTTTCTGGCATTTTATGGGCAGCTGTGGATGGCATCTTTCAAGGTGGCCTGCAACGGACCAGGGACTACCTGAATTTCTCTCTCTATAGCCTGATGTCCTGACTTTATCATTGTATTAGAATATTCATGATATTGGTAACAAGGTCAGCCAATGAATAGGCATAGCAACTAAGTCAGCCAATGGGAACTAAACACATCTGAGTCTGTGCAGAGAATCGAAACTGAAGCTAGAAGGCTGGGCGTGGCTCAGCCCACTCTGTACTCTCTCTCTGAACTGCTGAAATGAAACTAACTGTTCTCTCCTGCCCGTAACTGCTATTACGTTGAAGAATCATCTATGCTGGTATTGTATATATATTCTTGTATATAAAGAAGTTTCTTATTTAAATCAATCCTGCTGCATCGGTCTGCCTGTGTGTGCTTTCTGGTTTTGATTTCTGCAACCAACTCTTGATACATTGGATGTTCTTTGTATGGCTTTGCTGGCTACTCGCAGGGCTTTGGGAATGGGAAGGATAAACACTGAAGATAAAGCTAACCCATAATGTGGCTTGCTTGGTGTAGCTTAGTTCGTCATGTGCAAACCCATCCCGAGAACAAAGGGAGTTTTTTTAAACGTGGGTGAACCCACATATGATGTGCTAGAAAAACATTATATATCGTGTTATGTTGACATTGTGGCATACAAAAACTATCAGCAGTTTTGCTGATATCGAAGAACTGAAGGCATATAAACAGCCCGTGTTATGGAATTACAGCTTCTTGGACTGAAATGTAATTTTTCTCGTCCTACCACTCTGCTACGTCAAAAGGAAGGAAAGAGAGAAGTATGAAAAGGAGATTAAGCGATCTCAAAACGACAGGACTCTTTAAAAACAAGAGATTCGCTTCGGGGGGGGGGGGGGGGCGAGGGACGACTTCTAGTGTAAACCAGTCAAGAAATGTTCGGTGTTGTCGGCAGATACTTACTTTCTGGTTCCTAGGAAGGCATTAAAAGTAGAAGAAAGAGAAAGCATTAAAAGGAGAAGAAAGGGAGAGGGAAAATACTGTTTCTACAGGTAACAAGAGCATAAAATGACAAATCGCTGGAACAGTACTGTAACACTACTCTGAGATTACACTATTGATTAGAACAATGTTTCTCAACCGTGGCAGCCTGAAGATGGGTGGACTTCAACTCCCAGAATTCCCCAGCCAGCTGCTGGCTGAGGAATTCTGGGAGTTGAAGTCCACTCACCTTCAGGCTGCCACGGTTGAGAAAGATTGGCACATGCCAGTGGTACAAGGACTTCTGCTGAATTCAGAATTCCATTTTCCATTTAAGTCCAAAGTTAACAGATTTCCAAAATGTCCTACCCATCGTAGGACTAACCCTCCCCCCATATCTCCAACAGCTATGTTGCTCTATCATTTTTAAACTTAAAATAAGCCCAGTTATGAAAATAAGTTTCCAAATCACCAGCAAAAACCTATGATGGGACTTTAGTTCAGATTCTGAATACATTAATTTTACTTGTAAACCAGCTATTACATACAAGTTCCTCATTCATAAACCCCCTCCCAATAATTAGTTAATTCTACTATTCAATGTAATGCCTATGCCAAACCCACTGAACTAAATGTATTAAATTTAACATCCATTTGATCGCTTTTCCAAATATGAATATGTACATTATGTTCAATATAACAAATATATGAAAATAACTCCTAACTGTTATCTGGATTTCAGTTTATTAAGTTCAGATATATAAATTATACTATGAAGCTATCTTTCCTCTAGGTAAGAATATGTTACTCTATGAGTAAGGTGACCAGACGTCCTGCTTTTGGCGGGACAGTCCCACTTTTTAATAATTTGTCCCGCGTCCCGCGGCATTTCAAAAAAGTCCCGCTTTTTAAATTTGAATTTGCCCTGCACACCCCTCTGCCTCCTGCTTCGCCTGCCTCCTCCTGCCAGGCGGGGAGGGAGGGCAGTGAGAGGGGCAGCGGCGGTCTTGCCTGTTCGTCGCCGCAGAGCCGAAGAAGCTGGTGGTATTCGCTGCGCGGGGCTTCCCCCGCCCACCGGGACGCCATTTGCGTTCTTTTTCCCTCTGTGCAAGCAGAACGCTTTGCGCATGCGCAGAGGGCAAAAGAACGCAAATGGCGGCGTCCCGCCGGCCAGGGAAAGCGGGTGGGGGAAGCCCCGCACAGCGAACACCACCAGCTTCTTCGGCGACGAACAGGTAAGCCTGCGCCGGTAGGAACCCACCCCTGGCTGCGATGAAGGGGGGCGGGTGTTTGGGGGGGGTGCACAAAGCTACAGGATAAGAGAGACGGACCCCTCCCGTCTTGCTCCCCTAGAAACCCCCCCCCATCAATGGTGTCCCGCTTTACAAAAAATAAAATCTGGTCACCTTATCTATGAGATCCCAGCTATACATAAAAACATTCTAAAATCCTATTGATCACTTCAGTGCTAAACTGTAAACAATCAAGACGGGTACTTGTTTAAAATATGGCCATAAAACACCGTGGGTGCAACTTGTAAAGCTATGAAGTCCACCATCAAACCCACTGGAACTGACCTGCTAGGCACATGAATTGACATGCATACTCCATGTTCTTTGGTGCATGTGGACAGCCATAAAAATCACCTACTATTCATAGACTCACAACAGTGTAATGTTTTAATTTAAGCTCTCATCCGCAAATGGCAGGTTATTTGTTATAGGATCAATAAAAGCCTGCCTGAGAATTTGGTTGATCACAAAATGTTTATTTGTATGCTGGAAAGCTAAAGAAAAACAGAGACCACCAGTTAAGACGGCATGCCAAGTTACCAACAAAAACAAATAGGTCTAGAACAGAAACCATTGCAAAAAAAAAAAGGGAGAGAGAGAGAAAACCAATAGAAGATTATATCTAATGATGTACCAATAAAGGAGAATATTTGTAGCTCAGGGCTGACATGAGGGGTACTTGGTGCTCTCTGAGCTTGTTTTCTTGCAAACGTTTCATTACCCTAACTAGGTAACATAAGCAGTGCTAGTGCTGCACTGATACTACCTAGTTAAGGTAATGAAACGTTTGCAAGAGAACAAGCAAGCTCAGGGAGCACCTCATCTAATGATGTACATAAAAACTGCTGACAATCCGCATACAATTAAAGTACCATATCCTGCTACAGCGCAACATTAAAAATTGAACAGGGACTGCACCCAAGAGAAGGGAATGACACAGCAGGCAAAAACGTGGCTCTTCAGGGATGTTTGAAGTCTTCTTTTTTTAAGTAACAGGAGTAGATGTTCTACGTAGTTACTTGTTCTAAAGATGAGGCAAGCAGAAAGCCTGACATTTGTAACTAGAATTCCTTTAACAACTGGGAAACGTCACACTGGACAAAGCTACTGAGTCACAAATTAGTGTGCAGAACAGTGTCACAAAGTACAGGTAATCTTTGAACTAGGACAGGGGTCAGCAAACTTAAAACACTCAAGAGAGCCATTTGGACCAGTTTCCCACAGAAAAAAAAAACATAGGGAGCCACAAAACCTGGGTGGGCGTGGCCAACTTGACATCGATCACTCCCAGTCACATGACCCCCTAGCCACGCCTACCCAGCTGGTCATTAGGACAGAGAACTGGGAACCACAAAACCCTTTTTTCTCTCTCCCCTTCTAGGTCTCTCTCTCTCCGTCTCTGTATCTCTCTGTCTCCCCCTCTTCCTCCCCCTTCTGTATCTCTCTCCCCCTCTCTCTGGCTCTCTCCCCCTTTCCCTCTCTATCTCCCCTCTCTGTATCTCTTTCCCCCTCCCCTTTGTATCTGTGTCTGTCTCTCCCCCTCTCTGTATGTTTCTCTCCCCGTCTGTATCTCTCCCCATCTCACCTTCTCTCTCCCCTTCTTTCTATCTGTCTCTCTCCCCCTCTGTATCTCTGTCTCTCTCCATCTCTATATCTCCCCCTCTCTCTGTATCTCTCTCTCCCCCTCTGTATCTCTCTCCCCCTCTCCCTCTCTATCTCACCCCTCTCCCCCTCTCTCTGTATCTCTCTTCCCCTTCTGTATCTCTCTCTGTCTCTCTCTCCATCTCTATATCTCCCCCTCTCTCTGTATCTCTGTGTTAAAGTTTTAAGTCTTAGTTAAACTATAGGTACGTTGAATAAAACTTGATATCATACTTAATAATGATATTATTTATTGATAAAATTAAATTCCTTACAATTTACCTTACAATATCCATAAAATTAAATCATGACAATGACTGACAAACACTAATGTGAACAATGGCCTCGCATCTCCTTGGAAAGTTTGGGTAAGTCAGGTTTGTATGTTGTTGTTTTTAATTTTGGGCACAATTCCAGGTTCTCATCAATAAGACGACTTTTCAAATTACTCTTGGTAAGGTTCATGCTTGAAAATAATTGTTCGCATAAATATGTAGACCCAAATAAGGAAAGAATAGCAAACGCTAGTTTTTTCAGTTGATTATATGAGTCAGGAATACTATTCCAGGTGTTAAAAATCAACATATCTTCCTTCTCCAGGTCTTCCAAAGCAGACCACTTGTGCTGTGAACTAAGTTCACGTTTGTTTTTCTCCAATATTTCTATATCAGCACAAAGACGTTCAAATTTCGAGCTCCACAATTCTTTGTTTTTTAAATCCAGCAATTGCAATTCAAAGTCGCCAATGTTAATATTAAAGGGAGATAAATTTAATTCTGTTACAGTAGCATTAAGAGGATTTTTAACAAAGGCTAACGTCGCTTTGCTGTTTCTGAATTCCTGAAACCTGTTGAGAAAAGCTTTCCTCATATTTAAAAGTGTTGTTTTGAAATAGCAAATGTCAATATCAGAATTATTTTCTTGGCGATGTTTCCACAGGCTTGGAAAGTGAATCAAAGTTTCTCTTTCAAAATCTTGAGCAAAAAGAGATAATTTGTTTTCGAATGAAATAACTTCTTCTAACATCGAAAAAATTGTGTTTCCTTTCCCCTGTAGTTTACGATTAAGCTGATTTAGATGAGACGTAACGTCTACCATGAAATAAAAATTTTGGATCCACTGATCGTTCGTTAGTTCTGGATAGTGAACATCCTTCTCAAGGAGAAATGCTTTAATTTCTGTTAATAAGGAAGCAAAACGTTTCAAAACGTTTCCTCTTGATAACCAGTGTACCTTGTTATGCAGCAGAAGATCTGCGTACTCACTCTCCATTTCAACTAAAAATTCTTGAAATTGGCGATGATTCAGAGCTTTACTATAATGAAGTTGATAATCTTAATCACCAATTCCATAACTTTGCAAATTTCTTCTGGAAATGTCTGCGCACAAAGTGCGTCTTGATGAATGATGCAATGGTAAGTAAGTATCTCGTGATTAATTTTTTCTTTCAAAATAGCAACAAACCCGTTTCTTACACCGGTCATACTTTTCGCCCCGTCTGTTGAAATTGAGACAATTCTATCGAGTGGAATATGATGCGTTTCAAGGCACTCAATTACAGCATTTGCTATATCCTCACCACGTGTTTGACCTTTGAGTGGCAATAATCCTAAAAGTTCTTCTTTAGGACCTGTAGATGAAATAAATCGTACAAAAAGTGAAACTTGCGCTGTATCATTTATGTCACAAGACTCGGCAACTGCTATTGATAAAGCTGAAACCAATTTAAGATCTTCGACTTGCTGGTTGGTTATATTCGAAGACATTTTGACTGTTCTATCTTCCACTGTTTTAGCAGATAATGGTAACTCTTTAATTTTTTTTAGAATATCTTCTTTGTCCTTAAAATCCCGAAACAGCTCTTCGGATGCATTTATAAAACAACTTTTTATGTATTCGCCGTCTGTATATGGTTTTCCTCTCTTAGCAATCTCTTGACTAACCGCAAAACTTGCCATATTAACATTGTTGGATGTCTCGGTCCATTCAACTTTAAATTCATGGTTTTCGTCTTCCGTTTTTCTTTGCTTCTTCTTTGTAGCCATGTCAAACAGGGCACCTAAAAAAATGTTTCATTTTATAATAATAAAGCCACCAACACAAAATAATTACAATTCTTAAAATGATGACAATTTAAGGGATGGGGCCGCCAGCTGCCGGCCCAGAAAGCTTCTAGCCGGGTTGACCTCTTTCCCCCCCCCATCCCTGCAGCCTTCGGGAGACACTGGCTGGTGGGTTCCAACTTACCTCGCTGCCGGTTCGCTTCCTCCCGCACCACGTGGCCGGAGTGCAAACCCCCCCAAAAGTTTTTTTTTTAAAAAGCTCACCCAAAACAAAATGGCGACACATGCGCAGTGCCAGAATCTCGGCTTCTGTGCATGCGCAGAAGAAATTTTTTTTAAAAAATATGGCGGTGCACCAGGCGAACCCACTCCCAGAAATACCACGTGCGCGCCTGCACGTGGTATTTTGTGGAAGAGCCACACTCAAGGGACCAAAGAGCCGCATGTGGCTCGCAAGCTGTGGTTTGCCAACCCCTGAGCTAGGATAATTGGGGCCAGATTTTCTCCTGCTACGCTAGGTGGTTCTTAGGCGACCCCTGCCCAATTTTTAAACCTTTTGTGCCAAGGTTGTTAAGCAAATCATGCAGCTGTTAAGCGAAGCCAGCTTCCCCCGTTGGTTTTGCCTGTCGGAAAGCTGGCAGGGACAGTCGCAGATGGCAATCCCTTGACCCTTGGGACGCTGGCTGCAACAGCCATAAGTCTAAGGATTGGTTGTAAATTTTTTTTCCTTAACGCTGCTCTACTTTTGAACAGTTACTAAGATGAGGACTACTGTATTTCTCCAAAAATAAGACCAACCGGAAAATAAGCCCTAGCACAATTTTTCAGGATGCTTGTAATATAAGCCCTACCCCAAAAATAAGCCCCAGTTAAGATCATCAGCCAGACAGACGCATTTAGTACCATATTTTCCCCAAAATAAGACATCACCGGAAAATAAGTCCTGATGCACCTTTTGGAGCAAAATATTAATGTAAGATCCGGTCTTATTTTGGGGGAAATATGGTTCCTGTATGAGGAGCTCCATTACTTCTATCACAAGTGAGTCCTTTGAGGACAAGAATTATGTACGTGATAAACGGTAATTTACTAGGAAAATGCAGCTTCACCAAGCTCCTAAAACGAAACTTTCATTAGTGTGGCTTAGTTCTCCAAAGAGGAAAGGAATGTAACCCCTATTTTCTTGAGGCAACTCCAACTGAAAAAAAAAGGGTTGAGAAAACAAGATTTCACCAGCAAAACTGGTTAAGGCCTTGAAGGGCAGAGCTTCTAATCTAATTCTCAGCTGCCTACAGGATCAGTCCTAAGGCCTGGTCCTCTTCCTCCTCATGGTTCAGGATTCCCAAAAGCCAAAAACGCCAAGGCAGGACAAAGGATGGACACCAGTGGACGGAGCATGACAGGTAGTCCTTGAGTTATGACTACAATAGAGCCAAAAAATTTCCATTGGTAAGCAAGATAGTTAAATGATTCCCCCCATTTTATAATCTTTCTTGCCACAGTTGTTAAGTGAATCACTGCAATTAAGTTGGTAACCCAGCTGTAGAATCTGACTTCCCCACTGAGTTTGCTTGTAGGTCGCCACAAGGGAAATCACATGACCCTGGGATTCTGCAACCATCATAATTATCAACCAGTTGCCAAGTGTGTGAATTTTAATCACATGAACATAGGGATGCTGCCAATGGTCATAAGTGTGAAAACCGGTTACTTTTTTCAGTGCAGATATAATTTCGAACGGCCACTAAACGAATGGTTGTAAGTCAAGGACTATGTGTACAGAATCAACTGGTGCCCCAAGACCTAGTCCAGCCCTAATAAACCTGAATACCGTGTTTCTCAATCTTAGCAACTTTTAAGATGGGGGTCGCAAAGGTACTTTTTTTTCAAAAGGCAACTGGATTTTCTTTGCTTTTCCTTGAAGATGTTTCACTTCTCATCCAAGAAGCTTCTTCAGCTCTGACAGGATGGTGGGGAGTGGAAGGATTTATAGTCCTTGCAGGCAGCTGGTCATTTGCTCTCTTAATTTAAGAGAGTCATTGAGGCGACTTGGAGGTTTGTCTGTGTCATGGGGGTCACTGGGCAGTGCAAATGGGTGCGGAGCCTTCTTGGAACTGCTGAAAGAACTGTGTTGTGGACAGGAGATGGGTAGTGTCGTAACCCTCCCACTCTGTTGAGAGAGGGCTGTTCGATTTTAACACATATGGCCTCTTTGGCAAACCGCCGAGTGGCCTCAACAACTTTTAGAAAGAGTGCCAGATGATTGAAAGGAATATACATCCTTCCATTCTCCACCATTCAGTCAGAACCAAAGCTTCTTGGATGAGAAGCAAAACGTCTTCAAAGAAAAACCAGAAAGTCCAGTTGCTTCTTGAAAAAGCACCTTTGGGACAACCATGACCTGCATGACTGAGAATCTCCATAGACTTCAGAATCAATCAGAATAGGGCTGGAAGGGACCTTGGAGGTCATCTAGCCCAACCCCCTGCTCAGGCAGGAATACCATTTGAGACCCTGCTAAGGCAGGAATACCATTTGAGACCAGTGGCTATCCAATCTCTTCTTGAAAACCTCTAGTGATGGAGCACCCACAACTTCTGGTGGCAAGCCGTTCCACTGATGAATTGTTCTGTCAATGCGGGTACAAAATAACAGAGTTGGAAGGGAGCTTGAAGGTCTTCTAGTCCAGCCCCCTGCTCAAGCAGGAGACCCTCTACCATTCCAAAAAGGTGGCTGTCCAGTCTCTTCTTAAAACCCTCTAGTGATGGAGCTCACGCTACTTCTGGTGGCAAGCTGTTCCACTGGTTAATCATCCCCACTGTTAGGAAGTTTCTCCTTAGTTCCAGGTTGCTTCTCTCCTTGATTATTTTCCATCCGTTGATTCTTGTCTTCTGGTGCTTTGGAGAATAGCTTGACCCCCTCTTCTTTGTGGCAGCCCCTCAAATCCTGGAAGGCTGCTATCATGTCACTCCTGGTCGGTCTTTTCTCTACACTAGCCATGCCCAGTTCCTGCGATCGTTCTTCATACCTTTTAGTCTCCAGGCCTTTAATCAACTTTAGTTCAACTAAGTTCACCCATCCTGAAAATGTAGGATGGGTGAATTTAGTTGAACTTTTAAGGACGGGTGGACTTCAATTCCCAGAATTGTTTTAAATTGGAAGTCCAGAATCTTAAAGCTACCAAGCTTGAGAAACATTGGCTTGATGCACAAGAAGCCCCCGATCCCCCCACCACAAAGACCCCTTTGCACAGCTGAAAGGGCCGCAGCCCGGGCGGATCTGCAGCCCTGACCCCTAACCACAACCCCGCAAGGTAGACCCGCGAAAGATGGAGAATAAAGAACTAAAGGGAGGGGTGTAATACCCTACGTCATCCCTCTGCCCCCCCACCCCACCAGGCCCGCGCAGGGTCCTCCGTCCAATGGGATGGCGTTGTGGCGCCCGCGGGCGACCGGTTGGGGATGGCCGAGACCCTTCGGGTCAAGCCCATCCGGACGCCGCCTCGAACTTTTGCTGAATCCTCGGAGGGGAATCCCGGCGCGGGCGGCCGACCGATGGGCTCCCGGCGAAGGAAGGGGCTCTACTCACGCAGCGTCGCCGGGAAGACAACGAAGCAGCCGGTCCGAGAGAGATGCTCAACCCGCCTCACGCTCCGGCGAAAAGAAGGCAGGCACGCGCCGCGCAGGGGGTTATGGGAGCGGCGCCTCTCCGGGCGAGTTCACTCTCTGCAGAACCGAGGGGGGGGGGAGAAAGAGAGCGGGCGATACCCAGAAGGGCAACCGAGGCGGAAGCGGAGAATCCGCGGCGACGATAAAATCGTGTGTATCAATGCGGCTTCGTGAGTGCGAAGAGAGGTGAAGCTTTTCCTTCTTCTTCCTTTTTCTTCGTTCTCCTTTCTTTCTTGCTCCCCCCCCCGGCTACAATGATGGAATTGGCCAGGTTGTTGAGAGGACGAGGCCACGATGGTGGACGGGGGGTGGTGTTTAAAGCTGAGGCGGGTTCCCCCCCCCCCGAAAATGTTTTCTTATCTTGGTTTTACGAGTTGTCGCCACACATAGGAAGAAAATGGGTTTCTCACAGCGAGTAGTCCCGAGGAATTTAAGGGTGGGGAGAAAAACTTTCTTGCCCCCCCATTTGCTAAATTGAAATAGTCCAAAGGAGCCTGGAAGAAACCAATGCAGCGCCAGCGAAGGGGAGGGAAATGAGTGGAATGGTCTACCACGGCAAAAGAAAGGGGGGAAGAGCTGAGAATAACCTGGGCTGATTCTGGGTCTCGATGGGAGGAGAGATGGGCACCTTCTGCAAAGGTGCCAACATCTGGATACCTCCAACCTCTGCATTAATCCCACTCCCAAATCCTGATCAGAAGCATCCGAATGGGAACCAAGTCTCAGCTTTAAAAGCAGCCCTCTTAATAGCCTGTGAAGTTTTATATCCAAATATATATTATTCTTTCTACTCTTTCCATCTTCCCTTAAAATGTTATCCACAATGGTCCGAAAATCAGACCATCAAATTAGCAAACTTCTTCAAACCTCTGAAATAAGTTACCCAGACCTAATCCACATATCAAAGGATAAGGTCTGCAAACACAGTTAATTAAATTCTCTCAGAGGAACTGCATGGTCGCAAGAATAAACATACCTACACACCTTAAGTGTCACCCTAGAATCAGCACCCCTGACAAGCTCCCCCTATAAAAATCTGCTACCGTACCCCATTTCTCTGTAGCCTGCCCCTAAATGCAAACTGTTTTGCTGTCTGGATTTCATTTTATTTATTCTTGTGCAGCCCGGCTCGATTTGCAACCCAAAATTATTCTCCTGACAAGGTGGAAACATAAAACTGTTTTTCATTCCTGAAAAGCCATTTTTCCCCTCAGCCCAACAGCGAACTTCCAGGTCCTGGTGAAAGCTCAGCAGTCTTTTGGGTTAGGTCAAGTGCCGTTGCAACTTTGAATGGTCACTAAACAAATGGTTGTAAGTCAAGGACTGCCTGTAATTAATTTTTTAAAGAGTGGGGGGAGCCTTGTTGATTTACGTCAGGCGAGAAAAAAAAACAGGAGTTTGGTGTCACTTTTTCTAGTGATTTTCTTCCCCTTAATTTTATAATTAAATCTGTAGTTCTTGAAAGCTGATGCCTTAGAGCAGTGATGGCGAACCTATGGCACGCGTGCCACAAGTGGCACACGGAGCCATATTGGTGGGCACGCGAGCTCAGGTCTGGCGCGCATGCACGTGCTGGCCAGTTGATTTTTGGGCCTTTTGGGCCCACTGGGAGTCGGAAAACAGGCTGTTTCCAGCCTCCCGAGGGGTTGGGAAGGCCCGTTTTTTGCTCTCCCCAAGCTCCAGAGCCTTTCTAGGAGCCCGGGGAGGGCGAAAACGGCCTTCCCCACCCCCCCAGAGGTCCTCCGGAGGCCGGATTACGGCCCATTTGCGGACTTCCTGTTGGACTGGAAGTCCCGTTTTTTTGCTTTAGAGCCTTTCTAGGAGCCTGGGGAGGGCGAAAACGGTCTCCCCTCCCCGGAGGCCCTCCAGAGGCCAGAAATGGCCCAATTCAAGTAGGGAAACGGGCCATTTCTGGCCTCCGTGGGGGGAGATCATTTTCACCCTCCTCAGGCTCCGAAGCCTGGGGAGAGCAAAAAAAAGGGACTTCCGGTCCAACCAGAAGTCGGCAAACGGGCCGTTTCCGGCCTCCGGAGAACCTCCAGCAGGGTGGAAAAAGCCATTTTTGCCCTCCCCAGACTCATAGGAAGGCTCTGAAGCCTAGGGAGAGCGAAAAACAATCCTAAATTACCATCGTGTGCCGGGAGTGGGGGGGTCACGCAAGCATGTGCGGGGCCCCCCGCATGGAATTATGGGTGTGGGCACGCATGCATGCGACCCCCTGTGCTCCCCCCCTTTTGGCACACGAACCAAAAAAGGTTCGCCATCACTGCCTTAGAGTCTGTAGAGATTCTCAGTCATCCAGGTCATGGTTCTCCCACAGGTGCTTGGGACCACCAACACCTGGATTACTGAGAATCTCTACAGACTTTTAGCTATGCAATTTGGGATGAACACCTGTGGAATGGTGTGGGAGTAGGAATGGATTTCCAGGGAGAAAAATGGCAGACTACAGGAACCATTTGCACCACTCAGGTGACCCAGAGGACACAGATAAACCTCCAAGTGCTTCAACAACCCTCTAAATGGATGCAAATGACCAGTTGTCTGCAAGGGGTAAAAATCCTTCTATTCCCCACCATCCAGTCAGAGCTGAAGAAGCTTCTTGGATGAGAAGCGAAATGTCTTCAAAGAAAAAGAAAGTCCAGTTGCCTCCTGAAAAAGCACCCGATACCTTAGAATAAAATTTTTGAGTTGCAAAGAGGGCTAGCGGATTCCTGAGTTTTGGGGCCATTTGCTCCCTGTAAAGCAAGTTTATTTTTCGCACTTCGAACACCAACAACTTCTGGAGGCAAGCTGTTCCACTGGTTAATTGTCCTCACTCTTAGGAAATTCCAGGTTGCTTCTCTCCTTGATGAGTTTCCATCCGTTGCTTCTTGTCCTGCCTTCAGGTGCTTTGGAGAATAGCTTGACCCCCCCTTCTTTGTGGCAGCCCTTCAAGTATTGGCAGATTGCTATCATGTCTCCCCTTCTTTTTTCTAGACTGGCCATACCCAAATCCTGCAGCTGTGGTTCATGTGTTTTGGTCTCCAGACAGGGGGTTGGACTAGAAGACCTCCAAAGTCCCTTTCAAATATGTTATTCTGTTAACTGATTGCATGACCCTGGCACATTGCAACCGTCATAAATATGAACCAGTTGGCAAACGTCCGAATTTTGATCACGTGACCGTGGGGATCCTGCAACAATTGTAAGTGTCCAAAAATGGGTCCGAGTCACTTTTTTCAGTGTAATTGGAACTTCAAACGGTCACTAAGCAAACTGTTGTAAGCCAAGGACTACCTCTGCTGGCTCATGCCACGGAGACTGTTGTGGATCATGGGGGTTAGGTGATGGTGGAAGAAATATCCATCGGGTTCAGTTCCAAGTCGGGAGAAAGACACTGGAAACAGGGAGGCTGATTGGAAAGATGGTTTAATGGTGAAGCAGGACATGGGTTTGAGGTCCTGGGCAGCTGACCACGTGGAGTCGAGAGTGAGAGGTATTTATACCTTCTCTTGGGCTTTGCACTTGAACGTCCTGTTCCTGTGCAAGAACATGTATTCAATTGGCTCTTATCAGACTTTCATGGGGCCAGGTAGGGGTCATGCTTGTCTGAGCTAAGTTTGGTTGAAGTTTGGCTGATGCAATGAAGGGGCTTGTTGGGCAATTCCTATTGTGGCAGAAGGCTAACCCTACCTTTGTTCAGACCTTGCTGCAGGGAATTTGCTTATGAATAGAGCTATCTATCTATTTATCTCTTAAAGTGTTGACATCTACTGAGGGCTATTAAGGAAGGTGGGGGCTGCTTTCCAAGAGCATGTTTCTCCGTTCTCATCCAGGGAAATATAATATTCTGCCTTTTTAATATTTCTCAAAATATTTCATTCTTCTAGGAGGGGGTGGGTGCTCACTTTCTACAGTGAGAACCTGATGAGACAAGAACCAAGGTTTCTCGGGTTCAAAGAGAGCTTTTCTATCAACAAACTTCCATTGTAGATCCAAGAGAAGAGTATGGGAGGTATGCAGGGGTGGGTCCCAACTTACCTCGCTGCCGGTTCGCTTCCTCCTGCGCCGCGTGGCCGTGTATCATGGGCGCGCGCACTTTGCGCACATGCGTAGTGCAAAAAAACCCTGGGGAAAAACAATGCCAAAAACAAAATGGCGATGCATGTGCAGTGCCAGAAACTCGGTTTCTGCGCATGCGCAGAAGGAACCCCCCCCCCAAAATTGATAAATATTAAAAAAAAATTAAAAAAAGATGGCGGTGCCCATGGACTGGCACCGACAGATCTGGTTTGGCGACGTCATTGTGACGTCACCAGTGGGTTGCTACCGGTTCGGGCAAATCAGTCCGAACTGAGAGGAACCCACCTCTGGAGGTATGGCAAAAAACAAATAAGAATTGAAATATTAAAACGGACAAGAGATGATGGATAGAAAGGAAATGTTATTTCTTGGTGTTTCCCCCCCACCCCTTTTTTCTTTAATATAATGGGGGCCTGATTAAAAGTTAGAATAGAAGTAGAAATAAAAGATATACATATTATAAAAGTAATAAATAGATGGAAGATTAGAGGTTGAAAGATGTATTTAATATGTATGTTTAAATAATATGGTGATTGTCGGGGGGGAGTAAGGGGATTAGATTTTAATACAATATATGTACTATACTAGGATTAGTATAGATTAGTATACTAGGATTAGTATAGTATAGGAGCCGAGGTGGCGCAGTGGTTAAATGCAGCTACTGCAGGCTACTCCAGCTGACTGCTAGTTCAGCAGTTCAAATCTCACCAGGCTCAAGCTTGACTCAGCCTTCCATCCTTCTGAGGTCGGTAAAATGAGGATCCAGATTGTTGGGGGCAATATGCTGAACTCTATAAACCGCTTAGAGAGGGCTATAAAGCACTATGAAGCGGTATATAAGTCTAAGTGCTATTGCTATTGCTAGGATTAGTAAGGATGGCCTGATTAAATAGAATAAATTAAAGAATTAAATGGAAAGATTAGAGGTTGAAAGATAGTATTATTATGCATGCTTAAACTATGTTATTAGAATGATACATTGAAATATTGAATAATTAAATAATTAAATAATGAAGGTGTATATCTCAATACAAATTGAGTGTATATAAGCTTAATCAATGTAACAGACATTATTGATATTAGTATTATTTGTATCAAAATGAATGATACCCAGATGCCACACTGTTCATGTATTGAGGTTGATGCATATATAAATATAAAATAAAAACATATAACAAAAAACAACAACAACCCAAACCTCCATTGTAGCTACCTCTAGCTGCAAAATAGCTCTTGCCTTCAGAAGGCCGAGAAAAGAAGACCAAGCAGAGATAGAAAAAACAAACAAACTCATAACCAGCAACGGAGCCACCACCGTTTATTCCGCCAATGGGAAAAGTTTGGAATGAATCACACCCAGGTCGTAATAACCGGGTACCTGGAAGTGGGCATGATGTCACCTGCGTTTGGTGACATCCTCCTGCATTGCAGAATTACAGCATTTTGTCACTGACAATGTGCAGAATGAGAGGGCACCGTCTTCACGGTGGGCAAATGCCCGTGAGCACCCACCATGCCAAAGTCCAGGCAATTCCCCCCCCCCGGTGGAAAGCAATGGCCCCCTGCTCCTCCAGCTGCAGATGTGGACCCGATACGCAAGAGGGGGGCGCACATCCAGAGGGATTTCTTCGACAAGAAACGTGGCACCCATGATCCTCCAGGCACACCTGCTACATGTTCCCCAGTTCACGAGCCCGGCTGGTGGCCGCCTCCACAGCATTCATGACCGTAGCTCGCAGGGACCCCTTTTCCAGCTCGTGCAAGGCGTGGATGGTGGTGCCGCCTGGAGTGCAAACAGCGCTTCTCAGAACAGCCGGGTGGTCACCGGTTTCAAGCAACATTTTGGCTGCCCCCTGGAGGAGGGGAGAGAAATCAGAGGTTTCAAATTAAGGGACAGGATGGACAGAGCATAAAGTACTGATAGAAGAGAATATTCAATATAAGAGCCATGGTGGGGCAGTGGTTAGAGCGCAGTACTGCAGGCTAATTCTGCTGCCTGCCGGCTGCCTGCAATTTGGCAGTTCGATTCTCACCAGGCTCGAGGTTGACTCAGCCTTCCGTCCTTCCAAGGTGGGTAAAACGAGGACCCAGATTGTTGGGGGCCATAGGCTGACTCTGTAAACCGCTTAGAGAGGGCTGGAAAGCACTGGAAAGTGGTATATAAGTCTAAGCGCTATTGCTATTTGTAGCTCAGGGTTGAACTGAGGGTCCTTGGTCCTCTCCCAGCTTGGTGGTTTTCTTGCAGACATTTCATTACCCAACTAGGTAACATCATCAGTGCTAGAAGGGAGGGGGCTTTGCTTTCTGTTTATATACCACTATAGTGGCTTGCCCTGCCAGTATTGGTAGGAGAGTTATTGATGATTCCTTGATTAGGGAGTTCTATACTGTTCTCATTTCAGTTGGGAGCATAAAGTACAATAAAGGTACAATAAAAACAATACAGGTACTCCTCAACTATTTTGTTGTTAAGCCGCCCAGAGTCCTTTGGGAGTTGGGCGGCATATAAATTTAATAAATAATAATAATAAATTTTTTGTTGTTAAGTCAAGGATTACTTTTCAAGGGCGGCACCATGTACAGTCAAGACCGAATGGTGGCTAAAATATGTTGGGTTTTTGATGGAGGGGATCCGAAGGAAAAACCATGGAGCATAGCAATAGCAATAGCACTTAGACTTATATACCGCTTCATAGTGCTTTACAGCCCTCTCTAAGCGGTTTACAGAGTTCAGCATATTGCCCCCCCCAACAATCTGGGTCCTCATTTTACCCACCTCGGAAGGATGGAAGGCTGAGTCAACCTTGAGCCTGGTGAGATTTGAACAGCTGAACTGCTGAACTAGCAATCAGCTGAAGGTCGCAGTGCTGCTTTTAACCACTGCGCCACCTCGGCTCCACACATAAACCGTGTGGTGGCAGCCAAAAAAGCCAATGCCGTCCTAAGTTGCACTAACAGAGCTGAAGAAGCTTCTTGGAAGAGAAGCGAAACATCTTCAAAGAAAAAGCAGAAAATCCTCTTGTAAAAAGCACCTTTGGGATAATAGAGGGATTGAATCAAGATCAAGTGAGGTACTAATACCACTCTAAAAAGCCTTAGTAAGACCACACTTAGAGTACTGCATCCAGTTTTGGTCACCACACTATAAAAATAATGTTGAGACTCTAGAAAAAGTGCAGAGAAGAGCAACCAGGATGATTAGGGGACTGGAGGTTAAAACATATGAAGAGCGGTTGCAGGAACTGGGCATGGCTAGTCTAGTGAAGAGAAGGACCAGGGGAGACATGATAGCAGCAGGGGTGGGTTCCTGCCGGTACGCTCTTACCTGTTGGTCGTCACAGAACCAAAGAAGCCGGTGGCGTTCGCAGCGCAGGGCTTCCCCTGCCTGCTTTCCCCTGCCCGCCTGGACGCCGGCATTTGCGTTCTTTTGCCCTCTGCGCAAGCAGAACGCTTTGTGCATGCACAGAGGGCAAAAGAACGCAAATGGTGGCATCCAGGTGGGCGGGGGAAAGCGGGCGGGGGAAGCCCCACACTGCGAACGCCACCGCCTTCTTCGGTTCTGCGGCGACCAACAGGTAAGAGCGTACCGGCAGGAACCCACCCCTGGATAGCAGTCTTCCAATATTTGAGGGCTGCCACAGAGAGGAGGGGGGTCAACCAATTTTCCAAAGCACCCGAAGGCCAGACAAGGAACAATGGATGGAAACTGAACAAGGAGAGATTCAACTGGGAAATAAGAAGGAATTTTCTGTCATGAGAACAGTCAACCAGTGGAACAGAAGTTGCCTTCAGAAGTTGTGGGAGCTTCATCACTGGAAGCTTTCAAGAATAGACAGAATAAAAGAATAACAAAGTTGGAAGGAACCTTGTAAGTCATCTAGTCCAACCCCCCGCCCAAGCAGGAGACCCTACACCAGTGATGGCGAACCTATGGCATGTGTGCCACAGGTGGCACACGGAGCCATATCTGAGGGCATGTGAGGCATTGCCCTATGTCAGCTCCAGCGTGCATACGTGCACTGGCCAGCTGATTTTCGGCCCTCTTTTCAGACGTTTTCACTCTCCCTAGGCTACAGGAAAGCCTCCTAAACCCTGGGGATGGCGAAAAAACGGCCCAACGGGCTAACTGGAAGTCCGGAGGCTTCAGTCAGGCCTTTGCACATGCGTGTGGGGATGTGGGGTGTGTGTGCGCATGCGCAGGGGGAAGCGCGGGGTTTGTGCGCATGCACAGGGGGGGGAGGGCATTGCATTATGGGTGTGGGCACGCACACCCCTTTGGCACTCCAGCCGAAAAAGGTTCGCCATCACTGCCTTAGACAGATGGCAGTCCAGTGTCTTTTTGAAAGCTTCCTGGACAGCCATCTGTCAGACATGGTGCACGGTCTCCTGCTTGGCCAGGGGGGTGGGAGTAGATGACCTACAAGGCCCCTTCCACCTCTGTTAATCTTTTAAAAGTTAAAATCCTCACCCCTTACCAGCAAAGTCTGTGCTGCAATCTTGTTGGCCAGTGGGCCGGGCATTCCCATCTTCACAGCACCTTCCGCCAGGGCTTCGGCGAACATGTAGGCCTGTGGCAGGGGAGGAAACAAACCACGATCTAAGCTAAGCATCCTCATGGGTGAACCAGGTCACAATTTAACAGTCTTAAGATGGTCCCCAAATGTTGGAGAGGATCATCAAAGGTAGAATAAAGCTTTGGAGATGTGAAGACGTCGGAGGACAGGAACCACCGAACGCACTGGATTTCCTCTCTCAACTTGCAAAACCTGTCCCAAACCTCATGCACACACCCCCATCATGAAATACAGGTAGTCCTTGATTTACAACGGTTCATTTACTGACTGTTCGAAGTTACAACAGCACTAAAAAAAGTGACTTGCGACTGTTTTTCACACAATCGTTCCAACATCCCCGTGGCCCCGGGATCAAAATCCAGACGCTTGGCAACCGACTCACATTTACGACGGTCGCAGTGTCCTGGGGTCACGTGATCCCCTTTTGCGACCTTCTGACAAGCAAAGTCAATGGGGAAGCCAGGTTCACTTAACAACTGGGTTACTAACTTAACAACTGCAGCGGTTCTCTTTAACAACTGGGGGAAGGTCGGTCATGAAATGGAGCAAAATTCACTTGACTGTCTTACTGAGGAAGAGAAATTTGGGCTCAATTATGGTCGTAAGTCAAGGACTACCTGTACATCCTTCTGTCTTCCATAGATTGATGTCTACCTAAGTGTTGGACTACAACTCCCAGAATTCCTAATAACCCATGGCAACAAGCCAGCATCTCTGGAGACCCTGACGTGGAAGGCTGAGCAATGCTGGTTATTTTTGGAGGTTTCTAATTATTTGGAGGGGGGGCTAAGGGCAAAGTCAGGTAGCAGAAAAAGAAACGAAGAGGACCCAATGGGAATTGTTGTGGCCCGCCAGCGGCCTGTGCAGCTGGCACCCGAGTCAGACAGTGAGTTGGCTGGCGAGGACTCGGTGCCAGAGGCTGAGGTTCAGCCAGGGCCTTCGGAACCTCCAGCACCTCTTGGCAGTGATAAGGAAGGAGGGGCTTTTCCTCCTCTGAATGCAAGAGCAATGGTTACTCCGGAGGAGGTCTCCTCTGGAGTAAGACTTGGGGCTAATTGGCCACTCCCCTAGTCTACTTAAGGACATCAGAGGCAGCTGACAAGCTGCAGGAAACAATAGTTCAGACTCGAGTCTCTGTTGTGCATTGACTGGTGAGTTCCTGCTTCGGATTTCTTATCAAGACTGACTCCTGGGCATTTTGCCAAGCCTTCGGACATTAGGTGAGATAACCAGAACTAATTGTCTTGTTTTGAACTAAGACTGACTGAACTTACACCACCTGTTAATGAATACTAATTAGCAGCTGACTTTCTGCAAGCAAGGGTTTGCTTCTGTTGATTTGTGTGTTTTGCCACTGCTAAGCCATTCATTAGCAGTGGTTCATTAATTAAACTAAGTTCGTTCCAACGGTGTGTTTTTGTTACATTCGTAACTGGGGACAGAACAGGAATATATGCATGTGGACTAGAAACTTAGATTCTTAAAAAAAAACCTGCCTGCCTGATGGGACTGGGGGAGGCCAGATGCCATATCTGCAATTTGCAGCAAATACAGGTAGCCCTCGACCTACGACCACAATGGAGCCCAACATTTCTGTCGGTAAGTGAGCCATTGGTTAAGTGAGTTTCTCCCCGTTTTATGACTCTCCTTACCGCCGCTAACTGAAACACTGCAATAGTAACGCGGGTTGTTGTGAAGCGAACTTGGCCTCCCCATGGATTTTGCTCGTTAGAAGGTCGCACAAAGGGATCACGTGACCCTGGGACACTTGCGACCGTCATAAATACGAGTCGGTTGCCAAAGCGTCTGAAATTTGATCACGTGATACTGCAACGGTCATTAAGTGCGAACAACGGCCCCAAGTCGCTTCTTTCAGTGCCGTTGTAACTTCGGTCACTAATGGAATTAGTTGTAAGTCGAGGACTCCCTGTAGAAGAGGCCGATGAAGGACCCAGCGGAAAAGGACACTCACGTAAGCCACGCCGCTGCCGCTCAGCGCCGTGTGGACGTCGATGTAGGACTCGGGAGCCTCTTCGCACAGCCCGCACGGGGCCAGCAGGGTCTTCAGCAGAGAGACCTCCTCTTCTCCCACAGAGGACCCTCGAGAGAGGAGGACAGCCCCCGACCGCACCTCGCAGGGAAGGTTGGGCATCATACGCAGGACCCGCGTCCCCTCAGGAAGCAGCTGCCGAGGAAGGAGACAAGCTGGTGAGAGACCCCCGCGGCAAACTCACCCTGCTGCAAAGTGGATAAAAATCCATGATTGTTTAAAATATATATATCAGATTTTTTAAATTTAAATCAGATTTTTAAAATATTTTTTTATCAAATTTATTTTAATCAAATGCTTTCGGAGTAAAAAATCTATCTAAAGAGTGTTTTCTATTTAAGGTACATTAATAATTGAGTTTATTCAGCATGAAGCGGAGCTCAGTTATGTAGCATGAGGCTGTATATTCTGCAATGTTTACATTTTTTGTAAACTCGTTCAAGGTATCCAAGCTCTGCAAGCTGAGATAACACGCGCTGCATGGATGCATTCACACAACTTCACAGTAACCATGAGATAAACCATAAAGCCAAGTACAGGAATATTCCTTTATCCCATCGTTTTGCAAATCATGTGTACACTACAAACTGTATGATTGTTTGAAGAGAAATGCATCTGTACCACCAGGCTCTAAGTGTGAGGAAGAAGGGCAAGCAGTAAAAATGAAAGTGAAACCTTCTAAGCAGCTTATAAATATATTAAAGAGCACCTGTCATTTCAGATCCATCCTGGCAGCGCCTATGAGCGGGCATCCACTCACCTGCTGCCCATCACGTCCCTCACCTTGTTGTGTCCCTGCCGCATCACCGGCCGTCCCATTAAAGTGAATGGGACGGTGAGTGAGTCAACAGCAGGTCAGAGGAGCCGCCACTGTGGGACAGAGATGACAGCTGCTCTTTAAAAATTATGATTTAAATCGAGTTGATTTAAATCAAGCCTTTTTACTAGTGATTTAAATCAGGATTTAAATTGTGGTATAAATCAACTTGATTTAAATCAAATCCACCCTGCCCTACTGGTGCAGAGGGGTGTTGAGGCCCAAACAGCTGGAAGGCATGAATGCTGTTCCCTTGAGAATGAACGGAGGTTCTTGAGGACTAGTAGCAAAGGAATGGAGTGGCCCCCTGACCAATGAGACCCTTTGTGGATCTTTAGTTTCTGCATTGTGTTCTGCTGGGCGGGGTATTGTACGAGCCCAAAGCATATGTGGGATGTGGAAATTGTATAGCTACAATTTCTACAATACAATCTCTACAGATTTTTAGCTATGCAATTTGGGATAAACACCCTTGGAATGGTGTGGGAGTAGGAATGGATTTCCAGAGAAAAAATTGCAGGAACCATTTGCACCACTCAGGTGACCCCCGAGGACATAGATAAACCCCCAAGTGCTTCAACGACCCCCTAAAACAGGGGTGTTAAACACAAGGCCCGTGGGCCGCATCCAGCCCATAATGTGGTCAGATCCAGCCCGCTAGGCTGTCCTGCAAAATGTAAGGGTCTGGCCCGCTTCGCTTCGGCCTGGTCTACCCAATGTAAAGAGGAAACATGCCAGCAGTTTGGGGAGTGGTGTCAAGCTGGCCACACCCACCCAGCTGGCCACACCCACCCAGTCAGCCACGCCCATCCAGCCCCAGAGGTTAACCACAGCCCTGATGCGGCCCTCAATGAAATTCAGTTTGACACCCCTGATCTAAAAAGATACAAATGACCAGCTGTCTGCAAGGAATATAAATCCTTCCATTCCCCACTATCCCGTCAGAGCTGAAGAAGCTCCTTGGATGAGAAGTGAAACGTCTTCAAAAGACAAAAAACAAGAACGTTCAGTTGCCTCCTGAAAAAGCACCTTTGGGTCACCTACCTATTTGCTTTTTGGGGAACTCACCTCTTCCAGCGTCCGGAGGGGGACTCCAGCGGCCATGGAAACGAGGACGTGGTTGGTGGTGACTGCGGGACCGATCTCCTGCAGAACGGACGGGAGGATGTGGGGCTTGGTGGCCAGGAATACGTAGGAGCACTTCTCCAGCACCTCCAAGTTGCGATGGGTTGTCCGGCACGCGAAGCCCTTTGGTCGAGAAGGAAGGAAGGAGGGAGGGAGGGAGGGAGGGAAGGAGGGAGGAAAGGAAGGAAGGAGGGAGGGAGGGAGGAAGAGAGGGAAGGAGGGAAGGAGGGAGGGAGGGAAGGAGGGAGGAAAGGAAGGAAGGAGGGAGGGAGGGAGGAAGAGAGGGAAGGAAGGAAGGAGGGAGGGAGGGAAGGAGGGAGGAAAGGAAGGAAGGAGGGAGGGAGGAAGAGAGGGAAGGAGGGAAGGAGGGAGAGAGGGAGGAAAGGAAGGAAGGAGGGAGGGAGGGAGGAAGAGAGGGAAGGAAGGAAGGAGGGAGGGAGGGAAGGAGGGAGGAAAGGAAGGAAGGAGGGAGGGAGGGAGGAAGAGAGGGAAGGAGGGAAGGAGGGAAGAAAGGAAGGGAGTGAGCCTTAGCAACACCCCAAATCCCTCCAGCGGGACCCTCTTTCCATCCAAGAAATGAACTCATTCCTCTCTATAACCCCAGCAGCTTCAAAGGAGTCCTTGATTTACGACCACAATTGAGGTTCAAAGGAAGAATCCAAACCTGGATTGCAGAGAGTCCTTGAATTACGACCGCAACTGAGCCCAAAATTTATCTTGCTAAGTGAGAAATGTGTTAAGCGAGTTTTGCCCCATTTTACGACATTTCTTGCCACATTGTTAGGTGAATCCTGCAGCTGTAAAATTAGTCACACGGTTGTTAAGTGAATCTGACTTCCCTGTTAAGTTTGCTTGTCCGAAGGTCGCAAAAGGGGATCACGTGACCCCCAGACACTGCAGGTAGTTCTCGACTTACGACCACCATTGAGCCCAAACAGTCTTTTGCTAAGCAAGAACAGTTAAATGAGTTTTGCCCCATTTTATAACCTGTCTTGCCACAGTTGTTAAGTGAATCACTGCAGTTGTTAAGTTAGTCACATAGTGGTTAAATGAATCTGGCTGCGCCATTGATTTTGTTTGTCAGAAGATCGCAAAAGGGGATCGGCTAACCCGAGGATACGGCGACCGTCATAAATACGAAGCAGTTGCCAAGTGTCTGAATTTTGATCACATGATCCTGAGGATGCTGCAATGGTCGTTAAGTGTGAAAAATGATCATAAGTCCCTTTTTTTCCGGTGCCGTTGTAACTTCAAACGGTCACTAAACAAACCATCATAAGTCGAGGACTCCCTGTAAATGTGCGGGAAAATCTGCAGAATTCTTAAGCGACCAAGATCAAACCTTCATTTGGGATTTATCAGGCCTGGCTTTCTTTACAAGGGGGACCCAAAAAACTGGAGGGATGACTTGCTTCTGCCTTGAACTGACCACGATTGGTCATGGGCTGAGTTTACACACTTTCAAATTTTTCTAAGCAAGCCACCTTCGTGGCTGGGTTTGCACAACATGTGAAGTTGTAAAGCAGGGGTCCCCAAACTTGGCAACTTTATTTATTTTATTTTATTTATTTAATTGCATTTGTATGCCGCCCAACTCCCAAAGGACTCTGGGCAGCTTAACAACATTTGCAAATATAAAATATACAAACATTAAAACAACAATTTAAAAACTCATACATATCCTTTCATGGCCGGATCTCGCCGATTATAGTCGCGAGATCAACGGCCTCAAGCCTGCTGGAAGAGCCAGGTCTTAACTGCTTTTCGGAAGGCCAATTGGGGGGGGGGGCAGTCCGGATCTCCGAAGGTAGCTGGTTCCAGAGAGCCGGGGCAGCCACAGAGAAGGCCCTCCCCTGTGGGCCCACTAACCGGCATTGTTTAACTAAGACTTTAAGACTTGTGGACTTCGACTCCCAGAATTCTGAGGCCACTTGGAGGTTTATCTGTGTTCTCAGGGTCACCTGAGTAGTGCAAATGGTTCCTGTAGTCTGCAATTACTAAAGAACTAGGAGCACTACTCAGGTAACCCTGAGGACACAGATAAACCTCCAAGTAGCCTCAACAACCCTCTAAAAGGATGCAAATGACCAGCTGCCTGCAAGGAGTATAAATCCTTCCATTCCCCACCATCCGGTCAGAGCTGAAGAAGCTTCTTGGATGAGAAGCAAAACGTCTTCAAAAGAAAAAACAAGAAAGTCCAGTTGCCTCCTGAAAAAAGGACCTTTGGGACAACCACGATCTGGATGACTGAGAATCTCTACAGACTTTTATTCCAAGCTAACGTTGAGTTTTCTGGGCAGCCTTTACTACTTGGTACAGCCCGGGTTCGAGACCCGAGCACCATGCGACCGGGCGAGCTTCCATTCCTTGCCTCAGCTCCTGCCCATCTAGCAGTTCGACAGCATTCGAATGAGAGTAGATAAATAGGTATCACTTCGGTAGGAAGGGAACAGCATTCCTGTCTACATGACCATGGAGAATGTCTTCAAACGACGCTGGTTCCCTCCGCCAAGGAACGGAGATGAGCATCGCCCCCTAAAGACAGAAACGACCGGGGAAAACTTTACCTGAATAGATTTACCTGGAATTTGTCCAGATTCCTGCTGGATGGAGCGCTGGCCAGGATATTCACGGCTTGGACTTCTCCTGCAATGAGAGAAGAGGAAAGATGACAATAATAGGAGAACCCATCACTGGATTGTAAACTCACTGAGTTCTAACTTCCCAAGATTCACAACAGGGGATAAAGCTACGAGAAGTCGACCTTAAGCTATACACCCTCTACAATCTAAATATTTAATAAGGATGGGCTGGGCCTCCCACCAACTCTGCGGAAGAGCAGTTCAGATTTCTTGCTAAGTCTCGTAAGTTGGATGAAGGTCAAGGTGAGAAGATCCTGCCAATTGTCTCCAAGGTACTTTTCTCAAAATGCAACTGGACTGGGAGTTTTCTTTTTTGAAGGGGGTGCGGAGGGAGGAGGAGAAATAGAACAAGAAATAGAAGAAATAGAAATAGAAGAAGAGGAGGAGGAAGGGGAGGAAGGAGGAGGAGGAGGAAGAGGAGGAGGAAGAAAAGGAGAAGCAGCTTCATTGGTTCTACACATTAGGAACAGAAAGCTTCAGAAAACGGGTCTGCTGATTGACGTCGGCCTGGTGCACCGCCGTTGTCTCTCAACCATGGCAAGTTAAGACGTGTGGACTTCAACTCCCAGAATTCTGAGAGTCAAAGTCCAGACCTCTTAAAATGGCCACGGTTGAGGAAACCTAGTCTGGAGGAGCGTTAATATGTCTGAAAGAGGTTGCTTCACCCTTTAGCTTTCCAAACAAACCTGCGGTGGTTAATCTTCTAACCCAGGGGTGGCCAAACTATGGTTCTTTGAGGACCTGTGGACTTCAACTCCCAGAATTCCTGAGCCAGCCATGCATGCATGGCTGGCTCAGGAATTCTGGGAGTTGAAGTCCACAGGTCCTCAAAGAACCATAGTTTGGCCACCCCTGTTCTAACCCATGAAACCTTTGAGATCCCAGTAGATTGGACAGTTACCATCTGATCGCCAATATTCCGTTTTTGGCCAGGGCACTCCGGACCGCGATGGTGAACCATCTCTAGGATTTGCAGGATTAAACCTATCCACGGGTTCGGCTTTAGCCTGGCTTCCAAGGTGTCTCTGGAACTCAAATAGCCTTTTCTGTCTGGTGGGATGTTTTCTATCGGGATACGAGCCGGGGAGGCCTCTCTTCGTGGCTTCCGCTTGAATTCCCACCAATTTGGGGTGCCAGCGGCTTCCACGTCCTTCTGGATTGTCTCGCAAGGATAAGACATCAGGACGCTGCAGGACAGTCGATCCTGAAGGGCAGATTCCAGAGAAATAGCACTCTTCCTCGAGACCCCCCTCCATCTTGCCTTCTGGACTAATTAACATTTGCATAAAATATTAACTCCCGTTGGAGAGTGGTGCGGTGGCCTAGAGGTGCAGCTCTTGCCTCACAATCAGGAGGCTGTGAGTTCGATCCTAGGTAGCGGCGGATATTTCTCTCTCTCTCTGGGCACAATGAGAATATATTTGCCGAATACAACTCCGCATTGGCGACAGGAAGGGCATCCGGCCAGTAAATATTCTGCTAGCTCCATTCAGTTGCCCAGACTCCAACCCGCAAGGGATTATGGGGTCATTAAAAGGAGATGATTAACTCTTGTTGGAGGAACAGGTGGCAGTCACGGCCGCGACTTCATGTAGTGCGCCAGTCGCGGCCTTTTCTGGATCAGGATTCCCTGCGCTCAGTCGTTCAGTCTGGTCATCTTACGACCGGACTACAGGTAGTCCGACTTACGATCACAACTGAGCCCCATATTTAAGCTGCTAAGTGAGAATTTGTTAAGCGAGTTTTGTCCCATTTGACGACCTTCCTGGCCACCGTTGTTAAGTGAATCACTGCAGTTGATAAGTTAGTAACCCGGTTGTTAAGCGAATCAGGCTTCCCCGTTGATCTGGCCAGACAGAAGGTCGCAAAAGGGGATCACATGACCCCCGGACACAGCAACGGTCATAAATACGAGTCAGTTGCCAAGCGCCTGAATTCTATTCAGGTGACCATGGCGGTGCTGCAATTGTCGTAAGTGTGAAAAATGGTCATAAGTCATTGGGACACAGCAATGCCCCCCCCGTGTTTCTTATGCAAGAAAAGGAAATTAATTTAAAAGCAATTCAGGGTTATCAGCATCTGTTTAACTGGAAGCTACCACGGTATTCCTCGACTTACAACGGTTCACTCAGTGACCGCTGAAAGTTACAGCGGCACTCAAAAAAGTTACTTGTGACTGGTTTTCACAGTTATGACTGTTGCAGAATCTCCAAAATCACATGGTCAAAAAAAAAAAAATTCAGACGCTTGGCAACTGACTCATATTTACGACGGTTGCAGTGTCCCAGGGTCACGCGATCCCCTTTTGCGACCTTCTGACAAGCAAAATCCATGGGGAAGCCAGACTCATTTAACAACCGGGGTACTAATTTAATAACTGCAGTGATTCGTTTAACAAATGTGGCAAAAAAATGAAGCAATACTCACTTAACAAATTTGTCATTTAGCAACATAAATTTTGGCGCACAATTATAGTCGTAAGTCGAGGACTAACTATACTTTCCTCCTGGTTATTCCACTTGCATTTTGGGCACTGTCCAAAGAGAATGCAAATACCCCAAACCTATTTTTGTGCTCTTTAAATATTTTTTTTAAGTGTACTTTGATTAGATTTGGGCAAAAGGTTTCAAATCTAAAACCTTTTTTTGATTTTGATTTCATATATTTAAAAAATCGCAGCACCTTTGGAACACTTCCTGTGTGAATGGAACAGCTTGTTTTGAATTTGAAAAAAAAACCCCACCTGCTATTCTAATTTTAACTCTCTGTCCAGATAAAACCTTGTTCTGGGGCCAAGGTGATCCATTTATATAAATTCCACAAATAAATACAAGAACATAGCAGTTTCTAGCCAAGATGCCATTTTGCATTGTAAAATCAAATTTGAGACAATGAAAATGCATTTTTAAATACTGTTAAATAGGCTAATGGTTTTCACCCCTTGATCCAGAAAGTTGGTTCAGAGTTTACAGTTTGCAAGCCATCTTATCAATTCTTTAACCAAACATATGTTTTCCTATGACCGTGCACCTATTTTCTGAGCATACCCACACAAATAAATTAGTTTCTTCCTTGGTTTAGAATTGGGCATTCGGAAAATATGAAGAAAACAGACTTCATGCTATAATTTAAAAATAAGGTTTGCTGAAAAGGAGCCCAAAGGTTAACCAATCAGGTTAAACTTGTGTTCCTTTAAAAAAAAATTTGTCCTGCCATAATTTCCAGATCAAAGCAAAATTTCCAGAGGTTTAGACTCAGGTAAATGAATCTCAGGTAAGTCAGATCACTGAGAAAAACAGAGCAGGAAAAAAACAAATTGAGATTTTTCCATGACTGCAGTAAATTTCCACAAAGGCAGTAAAATTGTAAAAACTTCCTTACAGGACCAAACCTGCCACTTCCTTCACAGCAATATCCCCTCCCTCATTTATACAGGTAGTCCTCAACTTACGACCACAATTGAGCCCAACATTTCTGTCGCTAAATGAAACATTTAAGTGAATTTTGCCACTTTTTACGACCTTTCTAGACGCCGTTGTTAAGTGAATCACTGCAGTTGTTAAGTTACTAACATGGCTGTTAAGTGAATCTGGTCCCCCCCTCCCTTGATTTTGCTTGTCAGAAAGACGCAAAAGGGGATCGCGTGACCCCAAGACACTGCGGCCGTCATAAATATGAGTCAGTTGCCAAGCGGCGGAATTTTGATCACGTGACCACGGGGATGCTGCAACGGTCATACGTGTGAAAAGTACGGTTGTAACTGAAAGGTCACAAAAGGAACTGTTGTAACTCAAGGAATACCTGTAATCTAAAATTAATCAAGGAGAGAAGCAACCTAGAACTAAGGAGAAATTTCCTAACAGTGAGAACAATTAACCAATGGAACAGCTTGCCACCAGAAGTTGTGGGTGCTCCATCACTGGAGGTTTTTAAGACGATTGGACAGCCATTTGTCTGAAATGATATAGGTGAGGAGGGTCTTTTGCTTGAGAAGGGGGTTGGACCTCCAACGTCTGTTAATCCTGATTTCAGGAGCAAATTATCTGAAAAAAATTCGGTGTTTCGAAGAGTCTCTCATTAGGGATCTGAAACATACTACTGAAGTACAGGAAGTCCTCAACTTATAACCCTCCATTTAGTGACCATTCAAAGCTACAATGGTACTGAAATCAGCAATTGATGACCGTTTTTCACACTTACGACCACTGTAGCATCCCCCAGTCACATGATCAAAATCCAGGTGCTTGGCAACTGGCATGTACTTACGGCGGTTGCAATGTGCCTGGGTTCAGGTGATCCTGTTTTGTGACCCTCTGGCAAGCAAAGTCGATGGTGAAGCCAGATTCACTTAACAATGGTGTTAGTAATTTAACAACTGCAGTGGTTCACTTAACAACTGTGGCAAGGAAAGTTGTAAAATGGGGCAAAACTCACTTGACCACTGCTTAGCAATGGACATTTTGGACTCAGTTGTGGTCATAAGCCAAGGACTAGCTATATTCTGCATAAGCAAACTTTCTAGTGACCAGGATTGAGAGGTGAATGTATGTTTTGGGCAGGATAAAATGGGATTTTACAATTTTTCTGGGATTGAGGTGGAAATACTCTTCATTTTTTTTAAGCACAAGAACCATTTTAAATGACAAAAAGGCAGATTTCAACGGGGGGGGGGGGGGGAAACTTCCCAACAATAAAAACCACTTGACAAGACAACCAATCAGACCCCTGTTGAGTGGGCAGCGGGTGGACTAGCTGACCTCAAGAGCTTCCAGTTCCAGCATGTTATTTTAGATCTTAGTGTTTTCCAACTGTGGCAACTTTAAGAGGGGTGGACTTCAACGCCCAGAATCACACACACACCCCTGCTAGCCATGCTGGCTGGGGAATTCTGGAAGTCCTCCCCTCTTAAAGTTGCCCAATTAAAATACCTCCTCTTCCAGCAGCCCTTTAAGTAAGGGCCCCGTTTTAGGGCCCCCTCTAAGTAAGAGACCAGTCTTAGGGGCTCCTTTACGTAAAGGGCTCTTATTAGGGGGGCCCTCTAAGTAAAGGAGCCGTAAAGGAGCCGAGGTGGTGCAGTGGTTAAGTACAGCACTGCAGTTCAGCAATTCAGCTGTTCAAATCTCACCAGCTCAAGGTTGACTCAGCCTTCCATCCTTCTGAGGTCGGTAAAATGAGGACCCAGATTGTTGGAGGCAATATGCTGAACTCTGTAAACCGCTTAGAGAGGGCTGTAGCAATAGCAATAGCACTTAGACTTATATACCGCTTCATAGTGCTTTACAGCCCTCTCTAAGTGGTTTACAGAGTTCAGCATATTGCCCCCAACAATCTGGGTCCTCATTTTACCCACCTCAGAAGGATGGAAGGCTGAGTCAACCTTGAGCCTGGTGAGATTTGAACAGCTGAACTGCTGAACTAGCAGCCTGCAGTGCTGCATTTTAACCACTGAGCCACCTCGGCTCTGTAAAGCATTGTGAAGCAGTATATAAGTCTAAGTGCTATTGCTATCTTAGGGGCCCCTTTAAGTAAAGGGCTCTTCTGAGGGACCCCTTTAAGAGACACATCTTAGGGACCCCTTTAAATAAGGTACCCCTCTAAACAATGGACCCCTTAGGGACCCTCCCAAAATAAGGGACCCCTTTTAGGGACCCCTCTAAGAAAGACCTTTTACCCTTCTGCACCCCACCGCCTCTCTACTCCGCCTCCCCTAAAAGTGGGGTGCAAGCCCCCCCACCGGCTCTTCCAACTGGGGGGGGGCTCCATGCGTGCCTAAGTGCAAGCCTCTTGCCGGGCCAAGGTGCACCCCGCGTCCCTCCGGGCCCTCACCTGCCAGCAGCATCGCCCGGGCCACGGCGCTGGCCATGCGCCCCGCCCCGATGAATCCCACGCGTAGCTCCCGCCGCGGCTCCATGGCTCTTCTGCCCGCCAGCCCTCCGCGGAAGCCCCAGGTTTTGCTCCGGCCACGCCCCTGACACGCCCCCGCCGCGACGGTCGCCCAATCCCCTCCTGGCTCTGCTCGGACATCTCGCGCGCGGGGGGGAGGCGCGTCTCCGCCACGCCCCTTTCCGGAGGCGCGGCGGCGTGGCGCGGCGGCGATTGGCTGAGCTCCCGTGACGTCACACCGCGGGTGTTTTAAAAAGCAGCCCCGCGGCTCCGTGCGAGCTCGTCTGCGGGTGGATCGGCGGGTCGGTCGGTCGGTAGGTTCGGGGTGCGTCGCCTTGCTTGGGCCCGCTTTCCTTCCACTCCATCCCAGGCTCCGATGAGGTTTTTTTTTGTTCTCTTTGCCCCTCCCCGACTTGTGGGTCATTTTGCCAAGCCGAGCTATGCTGGTCTATGGATGGGGGACCACGAGGAGATCTACAGGGAAGCTGCTTAAAAGCATTTTAGGGGAAAGAGAATGGCAGTTTGCAAAGCAAAGCTTCGGGGATGGGCTTAGGAAGTCGCCAAGAGCTGGGCTTTTTACGGAAGGAAAGGTGCTTTTTCAAGAGGCAACTGGACTTTCTGAAAACTTGCAAAAGCACCTTTGGGACAACCATGACCTTGGATGACTTGAGAATCTCCTTTTCAGTTTTCCTGCTTGGAATGAGCAATAGACTTGCCTCCAAAGTGAGCATAGATTTGCCCCATGAAGTTGTGGGTACTCTAACACTGGAAGTTTTTAAGAGATTGGACCACATTTAACTGAAATGGTATAAGGGGGTTGGAATTGTGGGTGCTCCGACACTGGAGGTTTTTAAGAAGAGATTGGATTAACCGTTTGTCTGAAATGATATAGGGTTTCCTGCCTGAGCAGGGGGTTGGCCTAGAAGACCTCCGAGGTCCCTTCCAACTCTGTTGTTCTGTTCTAGAAGCTGGCTTAAGGTTTCAAAGAACACAACATGGAATATTAAGAAGTATGAAAATACAACATAAATGAGGGTTTTTGGTCTTTAAATACGGTACCTTGCTAAAGAGAGGTTTCCTTGTGGTAATACCATAATTCCCGGTAATAAGCAATATAATAATTATTGCTTTGCATTTTAAAAAATGCAATAATTATTATTATATTGCTTATTACCAGGAGTTCTTAAAGATGGCTTGGGGAAAATGTACAGTACAAAATGAAGTAAATTTTTGTAATAGAGTTGTCAAAGTCTAGAATATTTTACCTGATTGTTCTCTCAGCTATTAACTTTCATCATTTTCATCCTAACTGAACTTCTGTGGACCCCACTCCCTATTGAAGAGGTCCCTAAGGGGGCATGCATAACTTATCTTATTCTGCTTGCTCACATTTGTAATTTTTGTTTGACGAATAAAGTTAAAAAAAAAAGTAGAAAAATTGCGCCTGAGAAAGCTGTGATTGCAGAGACCAATGGTGTGCTGCTAATAATATGGGATTGTAGGTGTTCTGTTGAAAAAAAGAAATCTGACTTCCAATCTAGCAGTGGGGAGGGATCTGGGGGGCTTGTGATCTAGGGCCAAGATCTGTTTAAAGTGGAGCCTCTGTGCCCCAAGGCAGTCTACCGTGGGATGATAGTTGGTGTTAGCAAGTGGCAGAGGATAATTGCCTTTAGGGCAGGGGTTTCCACCCTTGGGAATTTTAAGATTTGTGGATGTCAACTCTCAAAATTACCCAGCCAGCCAAATGTCTATGGAGATTCTCAGTCCTCCAGGTCTTGGCGCTTTTTTCCAGAGGCAACTGAACTTTCTTGTTTTTTCTTTGAAGACATTTTGCTTCTCCTCCAAGAAGCTTCTTTAGCTCTGACTGGATGGTGGGGAACGGAAGGATTTATTCTCCCTGCAGACAGCTGGTCATTTGCATCATTTTAGAGAGTCCTTGAGGCCACTTGGAGGTTTCTCTGTGTCCTCGGGGTCACCTGAGTGGTGCAAATGAGTGTGGAGCCGCCTTGGAACTGCTGAAAGGACAGAGTTGTGCTTTCTGCAGGATGTTCAAACAGTGAAGGGACGCAGGGCAGAAAACATCCTGCAGAAAACACAACTCCACAACACAGCCCTTTCAGCAGTTCCAAGAAGGCTCCACACCCATTTGCACCACTCAGGTGACCCGGAGGACACAGACAAGCCTCCAAGTGGCCTCAACGGCCCTCTAAAAAGGATGCAAATGACCAGCTGTCTGCCACAGTGGTGGGTTCCTGCCGGAGCTGTCTGTTGCGTAACTCCGGTAGGGAGTGGCCAATTGCGCAATTTGCACACGACCGCTCTGGAGCCGTCTTTGCCGGTCCGTCGCGTGTGTTGCCATCTTTTTCTGAGAATTTTTGGGCGATTTTGCTTCTGCGCATGCGTGAGGGGGGGCGCACGTAGCGAGCGCGCGCGTGCCCAAAACGTGGAGATGCGCGCACAGCGCACCGGCATTGGTAAGTGAGCAACCCGCCCCTAGTCTGCAAGGAGTATAAATTAGGGAAGGAAGGAAGGAAGATGACTGATGATGTTACCTAGTTGGGTAATGAAACTTATGCAAGAAAATAACCAAGCTCAGAGAGCATCAAGGACCTCACTCCCCTCCTCCTCCTCCTCCTCCTCCTCCTCCTCCTCCTCCTCCTCCTCCTCCTCGTAAAACCTCCTCCCTTCTAGCACTGTTGATGTTTCCCAGTCAGGTAATGAAGCTCAGAGAGCACTGAGGAGCCCACCCTTCAACCCTGAGCTACAAATATTCTCTTTTACAGGTACAAACTGCTTTTTTGTTTTTACTGCAGGCACTGTGGGAAGATGCTGCCCTTTCACAGCTGGGCCCTCCTTTTCCCTCTCCCCCTGCTTCTGGTCGTTGGCCCCTCCTCTGGGTTTTTTGGCTGGCTCACCCAAAAGGCCTCCCCAACTCCTGCTCCCAATCCTGAGCCGGCAGCTGCTGCTCCAGACCCAGCCGGCCTTGCAAAAGTGCCTTTTGAGATGGATACGGTCGATGAGAGGTTCCTAGCTGAAATTCAGGCGGTGGATCTGTCCCTTCTGGATTCCTGCCATCACAAGGTCTCTGGCGCTTTGTAGATGGTGTGTGTGTGTTTACAGGTAGTCCTCGACTTACAACGGTTTGTTTAAGGACCGATACTACAATGGCACTTAAAAAACAACCACCTGTCTGAAATTGTATAGGGCAGTGATAGCTAACCTTGTCTTCCTCGGGTGCCAAAAAAGCATGCATGCGTGCGACGTGTGTGTCCGTGCCGCCCCCCAATGCAATGCTGCCCTGCAGGGGGCCCCCACGCATGTGTGGCCAACCCGTGCTCCCCCCGCCCCTTGCACATGCACCGGCAACCCCCCTCCAGCCCGTTTTGCTGCTAGCAGGCCTCCCTGAAGCCTCCTGGGACCAAAAACGGGCAGGGGGGCGCTGCAACTCCACCCCCCCATGCCCCATTTTTAGTTCCGGGAGGCTTCAGGGAGGCCTGCTAGCACCAAAACGGGGGCGGGCAATTCCCAGTCTCCTTAATTTATTTCCCCAGCACGCGCTAGTTTCCTCCTGGATTCCTTCCACCAATGCCTCCTCCGATCTCCTAAATGTCTTTCCCCAGTGCATGCTAGTTTCCTCCTGGATTTCTCCCTCCCGTGTCTTCTCTGATCTATCCCAGTTTCTTTCCCCAGCGCAGCACGTGGAAATGCCCTACCCCGGCGCATGTGTGGCAGAGACCCGAAGACCAGCTGGCCAGCGGGAGGCATGCGCAGTGGAGCTGGGCTGGGCAATGGCTGGCGTGCCTGCAGAGAGGGCATTCTATTCTATTTTCTATTCTATTTTCTATTCTATTCTGTATTTTCTATTCTATTCTATATTCTATTCTATATTCTATTCTATTTTCTATTCTATTCTATTCTATTCTATATTCTTCATTCTTCATTCTTCTTTATTATTCTATTCCATTCCATTCCCATTCCAATTATCTTCTGTTCTCTTTATCCTATCCTTCTCTGCTCTGCTCTCCTCTATCCTCTCCCCTATCCTATCATTCATGACTTAAGATTGGTTCTCACACTTACGATGTCAACCCTATGAACACGTGATCAAAATTCAGACACTTGGCAAATGGCTCAGATTTATGACGGTCGCAATGTCTGTGGGTCATGTGATCCCCTTTTGCGACCTTCTGACAAGCCAAGTCGATGGGGGAGGCCAGATTCCCTTAACAACTGTGTGACTAACTTAACAACTGCAGTGATTTGCTGAATGACCATGGCAAAAAAGGTCGTAAAATGGGGCAAAACCCATTTAAGAAACGTCTTCCTTAGTCATGGAAATTTTGCGCTCAATAGCGGTTGTAACTCGAGGACCACCTGTTTTGTTCCTCCCTTGCAGCCGTTCCCCCATCCTGTTGGCCAATGCACCTGTGAACTGATGGTTGGGGGGCTTTTTCTTGTCCTTTCCTGATCCAGGTCATTTCACAACTACGCTCGACTTGCACCGATCTCATGGAAGAGGAACTGGCCAAGCTGGGAGTGGCACTCTTCAACTGCCAGGCCAGTGCCGAAGGTCGGAGGACTTACCTGTGCACCGAGGACATGGTATGTAGGCACACCTGGGCACCTTCGAGCAACGCTTCAGGCACCTTGGCCAGGGGCTGGAAGGCTGCTCCTGTCAGGGTTCCAAATAGCATCCAAAACTAAATCAGAGTCCGAGGCAAAGCATTCCTCAAAGTTCCAATTTATTAACAGAGCCATGTTGGCACATCTGTGAGAAACCCGAATCTGAAGCTACGTGGGTTTCTCCACCCAGTTTAAAGTTCATTCCCTTGTCCCCACACCCACAAGTTCATCACGTTGACCATTAATCGTCTGCCAATGTGTCCGTTACTCCCATCATCTTCCGGCCAGGTGCTGAACAAAGGATGACCTTGAGAACCTAGAAGGAATTTGTTATGGCTACATGTCTACATTGCTCATGCAACCGCCTCTCCCAAATTCCCACAGTAAGAATACATTCTAAAGCATCAAGTGTGGCAGGCCAAAGTCTCTAATAAAATATGGCTTCGGCCTGACAGCTCCAGCACCGGTTCCACTTCAGGTTGAAATCCTTGTTTTAATTCCCATGACAAAGACTAGAGCCGTAGAGTTACAGTGATCTGAATGCAGCACTGCAGGCTAATTCTGCGGACTGTCAGCAGTTCGATCCTGACCGGCTCAAGGTCAACTCGGCCTTCCATCCTTCCAAGCAGCGGTAGTATTTAGCCAGTTTTGCCCGGTTCACCCAAACCGGTAACGAAAATCACGGGTGGGCCTGCCCCACCCCCGGCTCTATGCTGTCCTATTTAGGCACATTTTTGAGGCCAGGCGCATGCACGGAAGGTGCGTGTGTGAGCAAAGCACACATGCAGAAGGCTAGGCACATGCACAGAAAGCCAGGCACATGCACAGAAGGCCAGGCGCAGAAGGCCAGGCACATGCACAGAAGGCCAGGCGCATGCATGGAAGGCAGGCGCAGAAGGCTGGGCACATGCACGGAAGGCAGGCGCAGAAGGCCAGGCACATGCACAGAAGGTCTGGCGCATGCGCAGAAGGCATGCATGCATGTGAACCGGGCGCGCGCGCACAGTGAACCGGTAGTAACATAATGTGAAACCGACTGCTGCTTGCAAGGTCGGTAAAATGGATTTAGCAGAGATGGCTAAATTGATTGCTTTGATCAAAGGGAAAAAAATACAAATACTTTTATTTCTACCTGGAAACCGATTCTGGACTATGTGCTCGAGGTGGGGAAAAAAATGAAACTTTGACTTTGTTTTTTACCGATTGGATAGACTTGTTTTACTTCTTGTTATAAAAATGGCTACTTTAAACTATTATGTAAAAGTAAAAAGTTGAGATTTGATGTTAATGCCTCATTCTACTGCACCAAAGGGAGTCTGAAGTCAATGCCTTTTTTTTCTTTTTCCCTTCTTTTCCACACTCTTCCCTTCCCTCTTTTCCCTACTATTTGCTTTTCTATTTTCTTTGTATGCTACAACATAAAGTAATTTTAAAAATTGTTAAAAAACCTTCCTCCAATGCTGGATTCTCAAGTGCATCCCTTTCCTCCGTTCCTTTCCTTGCAAAAGGCCCTTGCGGAATGCACAGCCGGGATGGATCCGGATACCTGGAACGCTTATCACATCGTCAGCAACCGAGCCCGGGCCGTCTGCTACGCCACCCGCCAGATGCAGTTCAAGCGCCGAGCGGAGCATACGGTGAATGCCCTGGTCTCTACCGCGGTCGGCCAGCTGGAGGCGATGAAAAAGCTCAAGGTTCGGATGGATCAACTGTTGTGTTCCTCAGTTTTGGTCTGGAGATTGGGGTGTGTGTGTGTGTGCACGCGCTGGGATGAATGAGGAAAACGGCTGCATTCAATTTCATAACATCCCAAAGGTGCTTTTATTTCAAGAGGCAACTGGACTTCCTGGTTTTTCTTTGAAGACGTTTCGCTTCTCATCCAAGAAGCTTCTTTAGCTCTGACTCGATGTGGGGGAATAGAAGGATTTATATTCTTTGCAGGCAGCTGGTCATTTGCATCCTTTTAGAGGGTCGTTGAAGCACTTGGAGGTTTATTGTGTCCTCAGGGTCACCTGAGTGGTGCAAATGGATGTGGAGCCTTCTTGGAACTGTTGAAAGGACAGGGTTGTAGACTGGAGATGGGTGATGTAGTGTCCCTTCCCCTGTTGAGAGGGGGCTGTTCAATTTGGACGTAGATGGCCTCTTGGACCCCTCTTTCAAACCAGCAGTCTTCTCTGTCCAAAATATGGACTTTGCTTGTCTTCAAAAGAGTGTCCTGTCTTTTAAATGCAGATGGACTGCTGAGTCTAGTCCTGATGTGTTTGTTTTGCTATGTTGTGCCATTTGTTTGTGAAGTGGTTGTTTTGTTTCCCCAATGTGACAGATCTGCGTTTAGCTCACTGCATGTCCCAAGTTGCTCAGTTTGTGTCTGGGTGTTTTATCCTTGGGGTGGGCAAGCTTCTGCCTTAGTGTATCCTCGGGTTTGAAGTGTGCACGTATGTTGTGTTGGCTGAAGATCCGCCTGAGCTTTTCTGATGTTCCTGCAACGTATGGAATGACGTTGCTTCGTTTATTGTTCTTTTCGTTGTCTGTTATAGAGAAGCTCCTGTAAGGTCTTCTTTGAGATTTGATGGAGGCCCACTTGGGATAGCCACCCGTTCTGAGGGCTTCCTTGATGTGTTTTCATTCCTTTTCTTTGCCACCTTTGCTGGTAGGCAGGCCTTCAGCTTGGTTCAGAAGTTTAGGTTCTGGTGACTCCCGTTTTGTGCTCCAGTGGGTGGTGGGAATCAAAATGTAAATATTGATCTGTGTGAGAGGGTTTTCTGCAAACTTCAATGCTAAGACTGTTTTCCTTAACATCTTCCCATGTGAATTTGTTGTATCTGTCCACAGAGTTGATATGTTTGGTGAAAATCCAGTTTTTATTTTATTTTATTTATTTATTTTGTCAAACATGTACAGGATAGTAGTTGTTTGTATAAACATAACATAAGTAAAAAAGTACCTATAAAAGAGGACAGTAGGACAGGGATGGTAGGCACAGTGGTGCGCTTATGCACGCCCCTTACAGACCTCTTAGAAATGGGGAGAGGTCTACTGTAGACAGTCTAAGGTTAAAGTTTTGGGGGTCTGGGGAAGAAACCACAGAGTCAGGTAGTGCATTCCAGGCATTGATAACTCTGTTGCTGAAATCGTATTTTCTGCAGTCGAGTTTGGAGCGGTTTACACTGAGTTTGAATCTATTGTGTGCTCGTGTATTGTTGCGTTTGAAGCAGAAGAAATCATTGACAGGAAGTATATGATTTTATGAACTACATTTAGATCAGATCAGAGGTGACATAGTTGTAAATTGTCTAATCCCAATATTTCAAGTCTGGTGGAATAAGGTATTTTATTGCGAGCAGAGGAGGACTCTTCTTGTGAAATATTTCTGGACTCTCTCGATTGTATTAATGTCTGTTATGCAGTGCGGGTTCCAGACAGGTGAGCTGTATTCCAGAATTGGTCTAACAAATGTTGCCTCTTCAAAAAAGCAATTTTGGGACAACTATGACCTGGATGACTGAAAATCTCCATAGATGATTTCACAACAATTTCTAAATATATACAGGTAGTCCTCAACTTACGACCACAATTGAGCCCCAAATTTCTGTCATTAAGTGGGACATTGCTTAAGTGAGTTTTGTCACATTTTATGTCGTGTCTTGCCACAGTTGTTAAGTGAGTCACTGCAGTGGGATAAGTTAGTAACCCGGTTGTTAAGTGAATCTGGCTTCTCTGGAGGTCACAAAAGGGGATCACCTGACCCCGGGACCAGGGGTGAAATGCTACTGGTTCGGCCCAGTTCGGGCATACCAGTAGCAGCGGCCGCCGGTGGTTTGGAGAACCGGTAGCGGCGTCTGCGTGAGGCTCCGCCCACCTGCCCGGATGTCGCCATTTTCTTTTCTTTAACCCTCTGCGTATGCACAAAGCCTTCTGCGCATGCGCAGAGGGTGAAAAAGCAAGTACGACGGTGGTGTATGCAAAGCGGGTGCGTGAAATGCAAATCGCGCGAGAAACGCAAGGCGCACGCAAAGCACGCACTTCCGGTAGGGAAGGTAAGTAGATTTCACTGCTGCCCGGGACATTGCAACCGTCATAAATATGTACCTTTTGTCACGCATCTGAATGTAAATCACGTGACCATGGGGATGCTGTAAGAGTCATAAGTGTGAAAAATTGTTGTAAGTCCCTCTTTTCAGTACTGTTGTAACTTCAAATGGTCACTAAACGAACTGTTGTAAGTGGAGGACTACCTGATTTTTAAAAATGCACCATAGGAATGCTGAATAAAATAAAATTATGTATTATGAGAAGGGAAGCTCCTTGGCTCGTGGGAATTATTTTTCCAGCATTTTTGTGTTTTTTTCCCTCCCGCGACAGAGGAGCCAGGAGGAGCTGAAGCTGCTCACCTCAGAGTCCCTGCAACGCGTAGTTAGCGCTCAGGAGGAGCTGCTCACCCGGCAAGAGACGCTGCGAGGCGGCCAGGCGGAGATGGAGGATTCTCTCTCCAGCAACCTAGAGCACCTGGTGCAAGAGAAGGCCCTGATCGCCAGCGGGCAGCAGCAGGTGGCCGAGCTGCTGGAGGGCATCACACGCAGGATGGGTGAGAGAGCGAGCAGTGAGGATTCCCCCGGGGCACCTCCGGGTAGTCCTTGTCTTACGACCACGATTCGGCATCGGAACGTCCATTCGCTAAGCAGTGTGGTCGTTCAGTGAGCCGTGCCCGATTTCGCGACCTTTCTTTTTGCTGTGGTTGTTAAGCGAATCGCCTAGTCATTAAGCAAAATCCCGCTCGCCGGCAGCCGTCTGGGCAGGTTGCAAATGGTGATGGGGTGGCCCTGGGAGATTGCAACGGTTGTAAAATATATTGGTCAAATTTGAATGCAGTTGGCAAGAGCGCGAATGTTGATCATGGAGGGTCGCAAGGAGGCGGCGATGGTCGTGTGCCTGAGGGTGCAGTCGTCAGTCGCTTTTGCAGCACCCGTGGTCACTTTGAAAGGGCGTTAAACGATGGTCGTAAGCTGAGGACTCCCTGTGGAGCACAATCTCCTTCCATCCCAATGGTTTCAAGACTTTTAAGGACCTAAAATGACAAAAGTCAAGGCTGGTTGGTGCTCTCTGAGATTGCTGGTTTTCTTGCAGACGTTTGATGACCCAAATAGGCAACATCATCAGTGCTAGAAGGGAGGGTTGTTTGCAAGGAGGAGGAGAAAAACTGAAAACTGTGGAGTCCTTGGTGCTCTCTGAGCTTGGTTGTTTTCTTGCAGACGTTTCATGACCCAACTAGATAATATCATCAGTGCTGGAAGCGAATGGGGTTTGTGGAAAGGAAGAGGAGGGGAGCAGGAGGAGGACTGTGGGGTCCTTGGTGCTCTCTGGGCTTGGTTTTTTCTTACAGACATTTCATGACCCAACTAGGAAATATCATCAGTGTTAGAAGGGAGGGGGGTTTGGAGAGAACAGCAGCAGGAAGAGGACTCTAGGATCCTTGGTGCTTTCTGGGCTTGATTGTTTTCTTGCAGATTTTTGATATTTCAATCAGGTAGCATTATTAGTGCTAGAAGCATTTGCACTTTCTAGCACTGATGTTGTTACCTAGTTGGGTCATGAAAGGTCCGTAACAAAACAACCAAGTTCAGGGATCATCCAAGACCCCACAATTGTCCTTCTCTTCCTCCCTTCCCTTTCCCTCCACTCCACAAATCCCACTTCCTACTAACACTGATGATGTTACCTAGTTGGGTCATGAAATGTCTGCAAAAAAAAACAAAAAACCCAAGCTCAGAGAGCACCTCCATAGTCTTCCTCCTCCTCTCCGAAACCCCCCTCCCTTCTAGCACTAATGTTATCTGGTCAGGTAATGAAACACCTGCAAAACAGCCAAACCCCTCATTTTAACCCTGAGCTACCAATATTTTTCTATTGGTAACACTGGAATTGAAACCCAGGGAAGAAAAGTTGTTTGCAGGATGAAAGGTGACCAAGGGGATAGGTTTGTTGTTGTTGTTGTTAGTTGCGAAGTTGTGTCCGACCCATCGCGACCCCATGGACAACGTTCCTCCAGGCCTTCCTGTCCTCTACCATCCTCTGGAGTCCATTTAAGCTCAGGCCGACTGCTTTAGTGACTCCATCCAGCCACCTCATTCTCTGCCGTCCCCTTCTTCTTTTGCCCTCAATCGTTCCCAGCATTAGGCTCTTCTCCAGTGAGTCCTTCCTTCTCATTTGGTGGCCAAAGTATTTGAGTTTCATCTTCAGGATCTGGCCTTCTAAAGAGCAGTCAGGGTTGATCTCCTCTAGGACTGACCGGTTGGATCGCCTTGCAGTCCAAGGGACTCGTAGGAGTCTTCTCCAGCACCATAGTTCAAAGGCCTCCATTCTTTGGCGCTCAGCCTTCCTTATGGTCCAACTTTCACAGCCACACATTGCAACTGGGAAAACCATAGCCTTGACTATACGCACTTTTGTTGGCAGGGTTGATGTCTCTGCTTTTTAGTATACTTATCTTGGGCAACTGGACCCTTGTGTCTTCTTTAACCAGAATGTGGCCTGTTGCCAC
Source organism: Diadophis punctatus similis (assembly GCA_023053685.1). Classification (NCBI taxonomy): domain Eukaryota; kingdom Metazoa; phylum Chordata; class Lepidosauria; order Squamata; family Dipsadidae; genus Diadophis; species Diadophis punctatus. The sequence goes on along the minus strand of JALIGW010000003.1, from coordinate 205,222,915 downwards.
CGGCCGTTGGAACAACGCTGCCTCTCTTTCTCCTTCTCGCAGAAAATGTCAGCAGTCATCTGAACCAGCAGGATGTGGAGCTTCAAGAAGGACATCAGTCCATCCTGAGGGACCTGGGTCAAGTCCAAAAACGGGCTCAAGAAGTCTACTCCAAAATAGGTTTGTGGTAGGAGCAGTTCAAACTCTGTTCCTTTCAAGCTTCGCACTGATGATGTTACCTGGTTTGGTAATGAAACGTCTGCAAGAAAACCACCAAGTTCAGAGAATATTAAGGCTCTACAGCTCTTCTCCTTCTCCTCTCCTCCTCCTCCTTCTCCTTCTCCTCCTCCTCCTCCTCCTCCACAAACCCCTCTCCCTTCTACCACTGATGATGTTAGCTAGGTTGGTAATCAAACATCTGCAAGAAAATAATCAAGGTTAGAGAGCATCAAGGACCCCATACCTCCTTCTCCTCCTTCTCCTTCTCCTTTTCTCTGCCAATCCTCCTCCCTTCCAGTTCTGAAGATGTTACCTAGTTGGGTAATCAAACATCTGCAAAAAACCCCCACCAAGCTCAGAGAGCACCAATGTTGGGATAAGAATTACTCTTATCAGAGGCGAAATGAATCTTTTCCTGGAACTCTGACATTGTCAAAATAAACTGCATTATAATTCTAATGTATAAAATATTTATTTCTTAACAAAAATAATAAATCACATTCTGGCTATAAACATAGGTGTTGCTTCGTCAGAAGCAGAGAACAAAAAGGAAAGAATCAAAAGAAAGGAATGTACACATGCGTACTAGGAACATAATAATCACGTGCTCAGGAATAAACCATTATATTTGATAGGGATGCATCTCCCTGCATATACATGTAACAGGCAACATAAAATCACTGCCTGACAACCAAGGACCCCACAGTCTCATTCCTACACAGGGTGGTGGCAAAGATGGAAGTCTTTGATGGAAGATAAGAAGACCTTAAGGTTGGAGAAGACTCAGAGTTGAGTTGAGTCCCGCTTGCCTTTGTACCGGGCCTGAGACCTTCTTTCTTTTCTTTCTTTTCTTCCAGATACCAATGTGGACTTGTTCCTGGCCTATCAGAGACAAACCACTTTGTACCATGATGAGTTACTGGGGAAACTGAGGAAGATGAACGAGACTTTTGGGCTGGTCCTTCAAACCATGGAGCAGATGCAGACCAAGGTGGAAGGGCGATTGCAGCACATCCAGAGATTCATAACCTGGGCAGGTAAGGCTACCTCTGAGCAACAGCCCTGCAGCCAATTGAAAAGGGGCACGGAAACCACAGGATATGGTCATAAAAGACAAGATGACAGCTGCCACGGCTATATCGAAGCTCCGCCTGGGTTTATGTATGTCGTGACAACATCCCTGAAAGGAAAATTACCTTTCTGATATACCTACATCATTTTTTCCCCACCTTGGCAACTTGAAGGTGTTTGGATTTTAACTCCCAGAATTCCCCCAGCTAGCATAACTGGCTGTGGAATTCTGGGAGTTGAAGTCCACACAACTTGGAATTGCCAAGGTGGGAAATCACTGATCTACAGGTTATCTGGTGTTGGTTGGTTTGCTGAAAATTCACCTTAGATTCAAAAACAAAAGGATTGAATTAACAAGGGAAGTTAGACCCCTCAAATACTTTATTATCCAACATTTTTCATATATTTTCAAAGGGAGAAGCAGCAAACGTATTTCAAAATTTGATGGAGGAATACACCATCACCAAACCAGCTTTCCAGTTTCTAATATTCTGTTCAATCTTGTCTGTTTACAATATTTAGAATATTGCCTTATTGCTCCAGCAAATATATACATATAGAATGCAGACAGACAAACAAGCTGCTTGTAGCTAGCACTACACTAGCTACCGGTAGCTACATAGCTACACTATACGCACTACACTAGTGTAGTATTAACTACAGTAGCTACACTATACATTACTAGTACTGATGATGTTACCTAGTTGGGTAATGAAACATCTGCAAGAAAAGAACCTCAGAGAGAATCAAGGACCCCACATTCCTCCTCCTCTTCCTCCTCCTCCTCCTCCTCCTCCTCCTCACAAACCCCACTCACTTCCAGCACTGATGATGTTACCAAGTTTGGTAATGAACCATCTGTGTTAAGGTGAGAATAAATCTCATAGAGGCGATGTGGATCTTTCCTTGGAATTCAGACATTTAAAAATAAAGCCGAGATTAAAAGTCTAATAGAAAATATTTATTTCGGTACAAAAACAATAAATTCTGAATAGTTACATTTTGCTAAGAAAATGCGACCGTTCCGGTCAAGAGCCAATTCAAAGAGAATAATGGAGAATCAGGAATGCAGACATGCGCAGGAGATCACATCACGTGTCCTGCTTGTATTGGAATGTACCATAATATTAGGATAGGGGTGCATCACCCTACATAGACTTACAACTGACAATATTCACTACGTGACAGTCTGCAAGAAAAAAACCAAACTTGGAGAGCACCCCACCGTTCAACCCTGAGCTACAAATATCCTAAAGGAGACAAGGTGCTTATCTTCTTAGTTTGAAGAACTTTTATTGTCTTTGTTTTGTGTTTAGTAGTAGATCTCAGCTGCTGGAAGGGACCTCTTCAAAGTGGCTTTGCAAATGGGAAAATGTTATTTAAGAAGCTCTTAATCTTGCAGACTTCATTTGCCGATCTCCCCAAGTTATGTTTTGTAAGGCCAAACCTCACACGGCAAACCCTGATGAAAAAACGTTGCGTCTCCCGTGTCTTGCAGGGTTCAGCTTGAGCTCCATCTCTACCTGTCTCCTGCACATGGTCTACTTCCTCCTGGCTGCGCTCCTCATGACTTTTCTGCAGGTCCCTGGGGCATCCCGTGCCTTGCTCCTTGTCGTGGTGGTGGCAAACGCCCTCTTTGAGCTCCACCACACCGTCTCCTTGGGCTTCAAGCCTCTCACCGGCCTCTTGGTGTTGTCTGTGGCAGGCAAGTTGGCGGGTTTCGAGACAGGGTTTCTTTGGTTTCAGCCCAGCTGATGACGTGAAAGTTTACCTCACGGCGCCAAGGTTTTTCCGCAACCTGTGAGTTCAGCCCCAAATCCCATTTTATGTGTCAGGACTTACAGGGGTCTCAAAACGTGGCCCCTTTAAGACTGGTGGACTTCAACTCCCAGAATTCCCCAGCCAGCGCATGCTGGCTGGGGAATTCTGGGAGTTGAAGTCCACGAAGTCTTAAAGTGCCCAAGTGTGAAAACCCCTGCCATAAATTAAGCATTAAAGTTGCTTGGTCACGTGACCAATCTGATTTTATGATTTAATTTATTTTTTTGCGGCAGTTGTGAAGCGAACAGGGCGGTTGTAAGTGAGAACCCCACGGTTATGAAGTGAACCCCACGGTCGTTAAGCAAATGCTGCCGTCGTTTTGCAAATTCAACAGTCATTAAGTGAACCCATTGTTTGTCATGGCGTAGTTTGGCCGCAAACTGGACAATTTCCTTGTGTGTCTGACCACACTTGGCCAAACAAATGAAGTTTAAAGTATAGGTGTAGATAAAATTATAAAAATAGCAAGTGAGATTGTAAGTCACTGTTCTAAAAACAGATACACTGCACCTGGCTAAGAAGGCTTTTCCAAACCTTGGAAAAACCTTTGCGGTAGGCTCTCTTTTTCTGGCTAAGCCGTAGCTCACATTTTTCAAATTCTGGCGCATTTCTGCTATAGGAAATCTACACTACAGTACACAACCATCACAACTTTTCCCAATTCTCAGCCAGGAAAAGTAAAGACTATGGAATATATGTGGGGATCACTCCGGGACCAGAATTAATTGTTGGCTTGTTGAAAGCAATCCAGTTTATTCTCCAGAGAGTAAAGTGTACTTTTTTTCCTGTCAGTCAAATTCTAAACTGTGATTTCTAATCATTTTTTTCCATGCTTTTGGGCTGCAGCCGAGAGTTTGGTGGGGGGTATTGATACCTTGGTTATGTCTTCCAGAGCAGAGGTGGGTTCCTAACTTTTTTACTACCACTCTGTGGGCGTGGCTTAATTTGTAGGTGTGGTTCACCAGCCATGTGACCGGGTGAGCGTGGGCCTCGGGAGCTTGGCAGCGGCCGGAGAAGCGGGGGGGCATTGCCCACCCGCAACGCAGCCCCCCGTAGCAGGAGCAGCAAGACTGTGGCAGCGGTTCTTCTAGGAGGCTCCGTCCGGCCTGAATGCTTCTCCCCATTCGATGATCCTAGGCTCCTGCCACCAGTTCCCCCTCCCCTCAGCAGCTCAAGAAGCCTCAAACGTGCAAAAATGCCTAGGATCATCACCGCACGTTTGTGGCTTCTCAGACTGCTGAAGGGAGGGGAATGGAGATAGCTCCTGCCGCCCGTTCTTTCAGCGTCTCTCGCTCTCCCTCAGCCATCCTCCCCTGCTTGGACTCACTGTGGGGTAGGAAGGCAGCGCATGCGCAGTGCCGGAAGCTCGGCTTCTGGGCATGCGCAGAAGTAAATTTTTTAAAAAATTTTTAAAAAAATTAAAAATGGCGGCGCCCAGGCACCGGCAACTGACCGCACCGGTACTGTGACATCACCAGCGGGCCGCTACCAGTGCTATAGAGTGGACCGCACCGGTAGGAACCCACCACTGTTCCAGAGACCCCGGACAGGTGGGAAATTGATCTGAAGTTTTCAGAGCAGTTTTAAAGCTTCCATGCTAGGTTTTCATCCATGGTTGAATGTTGGATTGCAGAAAGAGTTTAGTTTAAAAAGGCTAATATATCATTGTTAGATTTCTTTAGCTATCTACATAGATACACATGATTTTTAATTAATTTTTTAATGTGGCCTTTATTAATTTTATACGGTTGCGAACATACTTAATACTCCTTCTTCCTATTTGAGGTGGGCTGGGTTTACAGAGAGGGACTGGTCCAAAGTCACCCAGTTGGATTTCATGGCTAAGGCGGGACTAGAACTCGCAGTCACCTGGTGAATGGCCCAAGGTCACCCGGCCAACTTTCGTGCTTAAGTCGAGACTAGAATTCACTGTCTCCTGGTGTTTGGCCCAAAATCACCCAGTTGGCTTTTGTGCCTAAGATGGGACTAGAACTCTCGGTCTCCTGCTGATTGGCCCAAAGTCATCTAGTTGGCTTTTGTGCCTAAGGCAAGACTAGAACTCACTGTCTCCCGGTGATAAGTCTAAAGTCACCCCGCCGGCATTCATGTCCAAAGCAGGTTTAGAACCCAAAACTAGAACATTTAAAAGTGAATTCCAGGTGGGCAAGAAATACAAGGAACAACATTTTTCATTTCCTCCTCCCTTGCAGTCAACATACTCCTAGAAAGAATCTGTGGCCATGCTCTGAAACACAGGAAACGGAGACCCCTCTGGGCGACTTTGCCCCTTCCCCACAAGGCTCCAGAGACCCCTGCTTGCAAAGTGGGGCTTAAGCGCTGCCGCGTTACCTCCACTCCTGATAGGTAGGAAAACGGGAGGCGAGAATGCACTGACTGTCATTTTTGTCAACTTCTAATGTTTGTTTCTGAATTGCATGCTCAGTGGCCTGTATAAGTCAGCCTGGGCATTGACCACAGAAAGAATCAAAGGGACTTGTGGTTTTGACCGTTCGGTTGTGTCCGATTCTTGGAGGTTTTACAGGCAAGGGCTCGCCATGCTGCCCTGTGAAGGCTAGTTTCTTTCACTTGTTGGATGTTCGTCAGAGTCCTTGGATATGAGATGGGTGGCAACTAAATTTCATAGATAGATAGATAGAGTGATAGAGTGATAGAGTGATAGAGTGATAGACAGAGTGATATTCAGAGTGATAGACAGAGTGATAGAGTGATAGTGATAGATAGAATGATAGTGATAGTGAGACAGAGTGAGATAGAGTGATAGAGTGAGATAGAGTGATAGTGATAGAATGATTGATAGTGATTAATAGTGATTGATTGATAGAGTGAGTGAGTGATAGTGATATAGAGTGATAGAGTGATGGATAGAGTGATAGTGATAATGATAGAGTGATAGATATAGAGTGATAGAGTGATAGTGATAGATAGCGTGATAGTGTGATAGAGTAATAGTGATACTGTAGATTGATAGTTTGATAAAGTGATAGAATGATTGATAGAGTGATAGATAGTGATAGAAAGAGTGATAGATATAGAGTGATAGAGTGATGGATAGAATTATAGTGATAATGATAGAGTGATAGATATAGAGTGATAGTGATAGTGATAGATAGTGTGATAGTGTGATAGAGTAATAGTGACACTGTAGATTGATAGAGTTTGATAGAGTGATAGAATGATTGATAGAGTGATAGATAGTGATAGAAATAGAGTGTTAGATATAGAGTGATAGAGTGATAGAATTATAGAGTTTGATAGATAGAGTGATAGATAGTGATTGATAGGTAGGTAGATAGAGTAATAAATGAGATGGATAGATGATAGACATGAGATGGATGAATGATGGACAGATAGATGAAAGAGATACATAGACAGATGATAGATAAGATAGACGATACAGTAGATGGATGGATGGATGGAGAAATAGAGTGATAAAATGATAGTGATAGAGACAGAGACAGACAGGATAAATAAATGATTCATAGATGATATAAATAGCGAGATAATAGATAGCTAGATGGAGATGGATGAGAGAAAGAGAGAGAGAGAGAGAAATAATAGATTCAGTTCATAGATGAGAAGGAAAACGCCTTCAAGGGAAAATGGTCCTGATGCCTTTTGAAAAAGCACCTTTGGGACAATTCTATTGCAACCTTTTGAAAAACTGATCTGCAGCTTAAAAAAGAGGGATTCTTTTCCAAACTGCTTGCAAAAATCCTGGAAATGCAGCGACCGAAACCTGTCCTAAAATGGTTCTTGGTTCCTCTTGGCAGAGAAGATGAGGTGGGGCTCCTGGATGAGCTGGAGAAGTTGGAAGAGGTGAGCTACCTGTCAGGTGAGCAAGACCGCTGGAATAGAGGTGGGGACAGAGGGTCTTTAGGGTTGGGGAGGCTGAGAGGTGCTCCCGGTCTTGAGACAGTGGCTTGGGACAGTTGTGACCAGCAAGTTAGCCACGAAGGTTTGACATGCAAAGTGGCATTTTAATGATTTGTGGAGAACTACTGTACTTTCATAAAGCTATGGTGGTGCAGTGGTTAGAATGCAGTATTGCAGGCTGACTCTGCCCACTCCCAGCAGTTTGATTCTAACTGGCTCAAGGTTGACTCAGCCTTCCATCCTTCCGAGGTTGATAAAATGAGGACCCAGACTGTTGGGGGCAAGAGGCTGACTCTGTAAAGCACTTAGAGAGTGCTGTAAAACAGCCTGAAGTGGTATATAAGTCTATTCCTAAGTGTGGAAGGAGGGTGGGAGGGAGGGAGGGAGGGAGGGAGGGAAGGAAGGAAGGAAGGAAGGAAGGAAGGAAGGAAGGAAGGAAGGAAGGAAGGAAGGAAGGAAGGAAGGAAGGAAGGAAGGAAGGAAGGAAGGGCCATGGTGGCGTACTGGTTAGTGCAATATTGCAGGCTGACTGCCCACTACCAGCAGTTAGATTCTGTTAAAATATTCATGAACTGGGAGAGACATGGTAACAAGGTCAGCCAATGAATAAGCATATCAACTAAGTCAGCCAATGAGAGCTTAAACACATCTGAGTCTGTGCAGAGAATCGAAACTGAAAACTTAAGCTAGAAGGCTGGGCATGGCTCAGCCCACTCTGTACTCTCTCTGCTCTGAACTCTGAACTAGAAACTGCTTGTAACTGCCGCTACGTTAAAGAAGAACTCTGCTACTGGTATTGTAAATACTCATCTGTTATTATGTATATAAAGAAGTTAATGAATCCTGCTGAATCAGTTATCTGTGTGTGTGCTTTCTGGATTTAATTTTGCAACAAACTCTGAAAGGTTATGGGCCCAGAGCACACAAAAGACTGCATTGTAATTTAAGCTGAAGGACTGCCTGTGTTTTAAAGAGAAACCAGGCAGAGAAAGTTTGCAGGATGGCTGCTGTAAAATTTAAGGCTCTGTGCTTCGTTTGGAGCAGAAAAATTATATTATGTGGCCAGCCAGCTGCCAGCAGAGCTGGCAGCAGACTCAGACGATGAGGAGGTTGGGGAGGAACTTGGGCCAGTTCTGGTCTGGGGAAGGCTCTGATGGATGCTCTGTGTCGGACACAGAGATAGAGCCAGGGCCATCCGACATTTCCCAACCACCGGAGAGGCAGCTGCCTTTGGAGGCCGAGATAAGTGGGGAGGAAGAACAGCTGGGGCCTGTTCCAGATGCACATACTGTATGCGCAGAGCTGTTAGGAGAGGAGAACAACTGAGGACAAGGAGTCGACTTGGGAAGCAAAGCACACATGGTCGCTGAATGGCCCCTCCCTGGCTGGGGAATAAATAGAAGGAAAGGGGAGTGGTGGTCATAGGAGACAACAGTTCGGATTTCTGAAGATTTGACTCATCGTGTTTCCTGCCACAAAGACTGCTTGCCAGAACTTAATTTGCAGAATTAAGTTCACAGCCTTGCAAGGAACTGATAAGGTCTGTTGCTGCAGTTAACTCATTGCAGGACTCTTGCCTGGGCTTTTCAGTGGGTGAATGCCATTAATTCACAAGAGGCAAATAAAGAGGGTTTTTTTGTGACAAGGAGTCTGTTTCTTGGTTCTGCTAAGACTGGGTCAGGACACCAGGCCTTGCCTCTGCCAATCCCCCTGTTGTCTTTTGCAGATGGATTCCCTCTGAAAAAAGACTCCCTACCAAAAGAGGGGGATCTCCTTACTTCCACCCAGGGAAGGGAGCGGGAGAGCCGAGCGCTGGGTCCCTCGTTACCTGGCCTGGCTTTGCGCCGTCTGAATGTGAGCCGCGGCAACAAACCAGAGGTAACCAAGAGGTTGGAGCATGGGGCGTGAGAAGGGTCCCAATCAGGGATTTGGGGGGCTGGAGGGATGCAGGCCAGATTCTCAAGCTGGCTATTGGGGTGTTGCCCGGTGCTAAAAAGGGGTCATCACAATTGGGATGGGCTTTGCAATGCAGCGTGAGTGAAGGTCTTGTGTGGGTGATTTTGTCAAGCCTAGCAACAAAATCCAACCAAGTACATCTCTTCTATTTTATTGTTAAGGTTACATGAACAAAATCTTGCAAATTTGAAAAGGATTGCAGTTGCAAAAGCTAGAATAACAGAGTTGGAAGGGACCTTGGAGGTCTTCTAGTCCAACCCCCTGCTTAGGCAAGAAACCCTACACCACTTCAAACAAATGGTTATCCAACATCTTTAAAACTTCCAGTGTTGGAGCATTCACAACTTCTGGAGGCAAGTTGTTCCACTGATTCATTGTTCTGACTGTCAGGAAATTTCTCCTTAGTTCTAAGCTGCTTCTCTCCTTGATTAGTTTCCACTCATTACTTCTTGTCCTACCCTCAGGTGCTTCGGAGAATAGTTTGACTCCCTCTTCTTTGTGGCAACCCCTGAGATATTGGAACACTGCTATCATGTCTCCCCTGGTCCTTCTTTTCATTAAACTAGACATATCCAGTTCCTGCAACTGTTCTTCATATGTTTTAGCCTCCAGTCCCCTAATCATCTTTGTTGCTCTTCTCTGCACTCTTTCTAGAGTCTCCATATCCATTGTTGTATCATGGTGAGCAAAACTGGATGCAGTATTCCAAGTGTGGCCTTACCAAGGCATTATAATGTGGTATTAACACTTCGCGTGATCTTGATTCTATCCCTCTTTTAATGCAGCCTAGAACTGTGTTGGCTTTTTTGGCAGCTGCTGCACACTGCTGGCTTATATTTCAATGGTTGTCCACTAGGACTCCAAGATCCCTCTCACAGTTACTACTGTTGAGCAAGGTACCACATATAGTGTACCTGTGCATTTTGTTTTTCTTGCCTAAATGTAGAATCTTACTTTTTTCACCATTGAATTTCATTTTGTTAGATAGCGCCCAATGTTCAAGTCTGTCAAGATCCTTCTGTATCTTGAGCCTATCTTCTGGAGTGTTGGCTATTCCTGCCAGTTTGGTGTCATCTGCAAATTTGATGAGTTCCCTATCTATCCCCTCATCCAAGTCATTGATGAAGATGTTGAAGAGTACTGGGCCTAAAACAGAGCCTTGGGGTACTCCACTGCATACTTCCCTCCATGTAGATGCAGTTCCATTGAACACTACACGTTGAGTGCGGTTGGTCAGCCAGTTTCGAATCCATCTGGTGGTGTTGCTGTCTAATCCACATTTTTCTACTTTATCTAGTAGTAGGTTATGGTCTACTTTATCAAATGCCTTACTGAAGTCCAAGTAAATTGTATCGACAACATTCCTCTGGTCCACTAATTTTGTCACCATGTCAATGAACGCAATAAGATTAGTCTGGCATGATCTGTTTTTGACAAACCAATGTTGGCTTTTGGTTATTACTTTGTTTGCTTCTAGGAGTTCGCTGATTCGTTGCTTGATTATCTTTTCCAAAATCTTCCCTGGTATTGAGGTCAGGCTGATAGGTCTGTAGTTCCCTGGATCTATTTTCCCCCCCTTTTTTGAAGATGGGAACTACATCAGCTCTTTTCCAGTCCTCTGGCAGTTCCCCGGTGCTCCAGGATCTTTGAAAGATATAGTTCAGTGGTTCTGAGATCTCGTCTGCCAGTTCCTTCAGAACCGTGGGGTGTAATCCATCCGGTCCTGTTGATTTGAAATCGTCTAGGGTGGACAGGTGTTCCCTTACCATTTTCCCCCTATTTTGTGTTCTAATATGCTTTTTGTGGTGCTGTTTTTGATAGGTTGAACTGTTTTTTCCCTTTGTGTAAAGACAGATGCAAAAAAATGAGTTAAGTAGCTCGGCTTTCTCCCTGTTGCTTGTCACCTTCTTGCCACTTTCTCCCAGCAATGGACCAATTGTTTCCTTTTTTCTTGTTTTTAATATGTTGGAAGAAGCTTTTTTGTTACGTTTTACTTTTGTCGCAAGCCTTTCTTCATTGTGAGCCCTAGCTTTCCTCACTTCATCTTTACAGGCTCGGGCTATTTGCTGATATTCTGCCTTAGTTATTTCCTCCTCTTTCCACTTTTTATACTTGTCCTTTTTGTCTTTCAATATGTCAGAGTTCTTTATGCAGCCATGCTGGTTTCTTTTGAGAACTATTATTTTTCTTCTTCATTGGTATTGTGTTAAACTGGACTTTTATAATTTCACTTTTCAAAATTTCCCAAGCTTCTTGAGTTGTTTTCCCCTTGAGGATTCTTGTCCATGTAATCTTTCCCAAACTTTCTCTAAGTTTATTGAAATTAGCTCTCTTAAAGTCCAAGACTCTAGTTTGACTTTATTCTACTTCTTGTGTTTGCATAATGTTGAATTCCAATATTGCATGATCACTTGCCCCCAAGGTTCCTGTAGCTTCGACACCTATCATTTCATCTCTGTTAGTGAGAATTAAGTCCAATATGGCTGATCCCCTTGTTCCTTTCTCTACTTTTTTGGGAAACAAAGTTGTCTGCTAGGTTTGTTAGGAACCTGTTGGATCTTCCACTTGGTGCAGAGTTTGTCTCCCAGTTGATATCAGGGTAGTTAAAATCCCCCATTACTATTGTGATGTGCTTCCTACATACCTTAGTTAGCTGACTAGCAAAAAGTTCATCTACTTCCTCTATTTGCTGAATATAACTCCCCATTGGTGACAGGAAGGGCATCCGGTCAGTAAACACTCTGTTAGCTCCATTCAGTTGCCCAGACTCCACCCGGCAAGGGATTATGGGGTCGTTAAACGAAGATGATGATGATGATGATGGCTGTCCCAAAGATGTTTTTCCAAAAGGCAACTGGACTTTCTTGGGTTTTTTTCTTGAAAATGTCTCGCTTCTCATCCAAGAAGCTGAAGAAGAACTGAAGAAGGTTCTTGGATGAAAAGCGAAATGTTTCCAAGGAAAATCTAAAAAAGCCTAGGTGCCTTTTGGAAAAGCGAGAGTGGTGGCACAGTGGTCAGAGTGCAGTACTGCAGGCTACTTCTGCTGACTGCCGGCAGTTCGAATCTCACCAGGCTCAAGGTTGACTCAGCCTTCCATCCTTCCGAGGTGGGTAATATGAGGACCCGGATTGTTGGGGGCAATATGCTGAACTCTGTAAACCGCTTAGAGAGGCTGTAAAGCACTATGAAGCGGTATATAAGTCTAAGTGCTATTGCCCTTCCTTCCTTCCTTCCTTCCTTCCTTCCTTCCTTCCTTCCTTCCTTCCTTCCTTCCTTCCTTCCTTCCTTCCTTCCTTCCTGTTGACTCAGCCTTCCATCCTTCTGAGGTGGGTAAAATGAGGACCCGGATTGTTGGGGGCAAGAGGCTGAACTCTGTAAACCGCTTAGAGAGGGCTGTAAAGCACTATGAAGCGGTATATAAGTCTAAGGGCTATTGCTATCTTGGAGACTCAGATTGGACAGCTCATGCTTAAGCCTGCTTGGAGAAGCCAATGAGAACAAGGCCATCCTATCAAACCAGCATATAGGGTTCATGTTCTGGGGGTGCTGTCTGTTGCATGACCATGCCTTGTGTTCATGGAGCTCAGAGGAGTCTTTCGGCCAATGCCCCCTAACTTGCCGCTGGTTCTCTGAGTTTGCCCCCCCCCCCACATGGGCCAGAGACAAGCTGAGATGGAGCATGGCATCACAAGGAAAAACGTGTTCTCCTTCGTTCCCCAACAGGCCACCTTGGAGAAACTATCCAGGCCCCACCTGGGCTCCTTCACCAACCCACAAGTCTCCTCGCTAAACGATTCCTTGCTCAGCGACGTGTAAGTATGGGAGCTGGCAGTGACCGGTGGGTGAGTCAAAGCAATCTCTCGACAAATGTTCCATCTGCATCCGTACATCGTATTAAGCCATGATTTGCTCAATCTAACAGATAGATGGGCTCATGCAATACATTTGTTTATCCCCGTCCTCTTAATCTCTACACGGCTACATTCCTGTTTGCACTGTAGCTGTTCAGCCAGTTTGGTCTTGTGGCTAAGGCACCTGGGGTCTGAGTTCTAGACTCGCCTTAGTCATGAAAGCCAGCTTGGTGACTTTGGGCCAATCACCAGGCGACTGGGAGTTCTAGTTCTGCCTTAGCCATGGAAACCAGCTGGGTGACTTTGGGCCAGTCACTTTCTCAGCACAGCCCACCTCACAGGGTCGTTGTTGTGGGGAAATTAGGAGGTGGGAGGTATGTTGGTTATGTTTGCCACCTTGAGTTATTTGTAAAAATAATAAAGGCGGGGTACAAATAATATAAGTAAATGTTGGGTCTGCTCTTCGCCAGAGACAAACAGTTGAGAAACCCTGGTCTAGATGGATGATGTTACCTAGCCTGGTAACGAAACGTTTGGGAACTCAACGGCAAGCTCGGAGAGCAAACCTCTGCCAAATTCTAGACCAGAGGTTCAAACTTGACTGGTGGACTTCAACTCCCAGAATTCCCCAGCTAGCATGGCTGTCTGGGGAATTCTGGGAGTTGAAGTCCACCAGCCTTAAACTGGCCAGGGTTGGTGATCCCCTTTCCCTAGAGTGCTGATGGAGAAGAATTTGAGAAATCAAGCCAGCGCTTGCTTAAATCCTGAGCAGATACCCAAATGCAACATCCTCTCCCGTTTTCCCCACTGCAGGTCCAGCTGCTCAGCTTCTCCAAGGCCCTTCTGCCAAGGGGTCACCAGGACTGGTCAACCATGCCGGAAAAAAGCCCTCTCCGACCACCTCTTCTGCCACGTTCATGTGGCCGGACAGAGCCACCTCGCCTGATCCAGCAGGATCTTTGGAGGATTTCAACAGTTCCTTCTTTGCAATTTTGGTGGACTCAAAGCTTAAGGCTTCCCAAAGCCCATTGTCAGGGGAATAACGTAGATTCCTCTTGGTTCAGCATTTATAGACTGCTGAATAATCTAGTTTCTACCAATGATGGACAAAAAACAACAACAACGCCCCGATCTATTGGGTTGAGAGCAATTAACATTCTGTTCCAATTTTTTTTTATGCCTATGTTAGGCTGAAGGCACTATTTAAAAGCGATCGTTTTTCTTAAGAGGAGATGTGGCAGCTGTCCCAAGAGACCGTACATTTAGTTTAAAAAAAAACACTTTTTTTTTCTCTTAAAGATGTAACTTTCCACTTTTTGATATCCTCCCCCCCAAAAAAGAGAAACACAATCCGAACCCAGTTCTGGTTGGAATTCTGCTCGGAGGACAGTTTTGGCTGGTGGTGAAATTTTACAGTGATAGAAACAGCTGACCGACCCAAAAATGCTTTGCTAACAAATCTATAGTGCCTTCTTTTTAGAACTGATAATTGCTGTGTGTATGCTGAATAAAGATGGTTTTTTTATAAATACTATGCTGAATAAAGATGGTTTTTTATATAAATATCAAGTAAATAAATAAAATAAAATAAAAATCTATTCACCTTCATTCATGAAAATTAAAAAAATTTAAACGGGGTACAGGCGATCCCCGACTTAAGACCACAAGGGAGCCCCAGATTTCTGTTGCTAAGTGAGCCATTCGTTGCTAAATGAGGTTTGCCCCATTTTATGACCTTTTTTGCCAGAGTTGTTAAATGAATCACTGCAGTGAAATTAGTACAAATAGCTCTTGACGTTACGACCACAATTGAGCCCAGAATTTCTGTTGCTAAGTGAGCCATTTGTTAAGTGAGTTTTGTCCCATTTAATGACCTTTCTTGCCCCAATTGTTAAGAGAAAGTTAGGCAGTGACACGGTTGTTAAGTGAATCTGGCTTCCCAACTGATTTTGCTTGTCAGAAGGTCGGAAACTAACAGATTGACATTAAGAATTACCGTATTTTTCAGAGTATAAGACGCACCTTTTCCCCCCTAAAAGAGGCTGAAAATTTGGGTGCATCTTATACTCTGAATGTAGTTTTTCGAAGCTTTTTTTTCCAGCCCTAACGAGGTGCTAATGATCTTCCCGGCTTGCACGCTTGTTTTCATTGCTACTCCCTCCGAAGTTTTTTTCCAGCCCTAAGTCTTTGCAGGCTTTTTTTCATTGCTACTTGCTCCGAATAAGGTTTTTTTAAAGCCCTAACCAGGGGTTAAAATAATGTGCTGAAGCTGACCAGACTAAGGATGCTAGCCAGATGAATACCTGGTAGGCAGATTCCCCCCCCCTATTTTCCTCCCCAAAAACTAAGGTGCGTCTTATACTCCAAAAATTGCGGTAAACAGAAAGAAGATATGGAATATTATCAAACATGGACTCTATCAATGGTTGGGGAAAAGGGGTAGAGATTAAGAATGTAATATGTATTGTTAAGCAAACTAAATACCCAGACAACACGATGTTCATTAAGCACTAAATATCTCTTAATAAAAATTTTACAAGCCAAAAAAATAATAAGGTCGCAAACAGGGATATCATGACTCTGGGACACTGCAACCGTCATAAATGTGAGTCAGTTGCCAACTGAAGTGCAAACGGTCATAAGTGCAAAAAAAAGTCATGTTTTTTCACTGCCGTTGTAACTTTGAGCTGTCACTAAACGAACTCTACTCTGTATTTTGAATTCATGTCTATTGTAGCTTCCTTGTAGGACTTCAGTGCTACCTACCTGAAACACATCAAAAGGTCATTTCAGATTTTCTCTCCCAAGACTAATTGCTCATCTTCCTTAACTAGAAAATGCCACCTCTGAATAAAAGACTCTAGGTGCCAGATATAAAATCTTGGATCTGGGAGTCCTAGTGGACAATCACTTAAATATGAGCCAGCCGTGTACGGCAGCAGCCAAAAAGGCCAATACAATCCTTGGTTGCATAAACAGAGGCATAAAATCAAAATCACGTGAAGTATCGTATTAGTACTGCTTTATAAAGCCTTATTAAGGCCACACCTGGAATACCGCATCCGGTTTTGGTCCTCACGTTAAAAAAAAGATGTTGAGACTTTGGAAAAAGTGCGAAGAGGAGCAACTAAGATGATTAAAGACCTGGAGACATACATAGAACGGTTGCAGGATTTGGGTATGTCTAGTCTAGACTAAACTGTCTAGTCTAGAGAAAAGAAGTATTAGGCGTGACATAATAGCGGTCTTCCAGTATTTGAGGAGCTGCCACAAAGAAGAGGGGGTCAACCTATTCTCCAAAGCACCTGAAGACAGGATAAGAAGCAATGGATGGAGAGATCAAGGAGAGAAGCAACCTGGAACTAAGGAGAAACTTCCTAACAGAACAATTAAGCAGTGGAAGGAGTTGCCTCCAGAAGCTGTCAATGCTCCATCACTGGAGGCTTTTAAGAAGAGATTGGACAGCCATTTGCCTGAAATGGTAGAGTGTCTCCTGCTTG
Organism: Diadophis punctatus similis; assembly: GCA_023053685.1. Taxonomy (NCBI): domain Eukaryota; kingdom Metazoa; phylum Chordata; class Lepidosauria; order Squamata; family Dipsadidae; genus Diadophis; species Diadophis punctatus. Next base: position 205,206,624 of record JALIGW010000003.1, on the reverse strand, counting down.
AGCAGGGGGCTGGACTAGAAGACCTCCAAGGTCCCTTCCAGCTCTATTCTTATTCTCTCTGATCTCCAAGGTCCCTTCCAGCTCAATTCTATTCTTCCTCTGAAAAGGATTGTGTGCTTGTATTTTTGTGGCACCATCAGCAAAAGACAAGCTTTGTTCCCAACCCTCCAGCTGTTGTTGCTAGAAGCATCGACAGCAGCTGTTTGATGCAGGGAAATATCTTAGCAACATCTGGCAGGTCTCGAGCTTCGGATAATGCTAATTGCCAGCTTATTATTGAGAAGGCACATCTGTTTTGATTCAGGTGTTGGTTTGTTCACTCCAAGCAGCATTGGGAGACAAAGGCTGCCCAAAACACTACAGGCAGGCCTCCACTTACAACAGTTCATTTAGTGACCGTTCAAAGTTACAACAGCACTGAAAAAAGTGACTTAGGACCGTTTTTCACACTTACGACGGTTGCTGCATTCCTATGATCATGTGATCCAAATTCAGACACTTGGAAATTGGTTCATACTTATGACTGTTGCTGTGTCCCAAGTGACCGGTATTTACACTTATAACATTTGTAGCAATCCTATGATGTGATCAAAATTCAGACACTTGGCAATTGATTCATACTTATGACGGTTGCTGTGCCCCAAGGTCATGTGATCCCCTTTTGCGATCTTTTGATAAGCAAAGGCAATGGGGAAGCCAGATTCCCTTAACAGAATAACAGAGTTGGAAGGGACCTTGGAGGTCTTCTAGTCCAACCTCCTGCTTAGACAGGAAACCCTACACCACTTCAGACAAATGGTTATCCAACATCTTCTTAAAAACTTCCAGTGTTGGAGCATTCACAACTTCTGGAGGCAAGTTGTTCCACTGGTTAATTGTTGCAACTGTCAGGAAATTTCTCCTTAGTTCTAAGTTGCTTCTCTCCTTGATTAGTTCCCACCCATTGCTTCTTGTTCTGCCCTCAGGTACTTTGGAGAATAGCTTGACTCCCTCTTCTATTCTATTCTATTCCTGAGATATTGGAAGACTGCTATCATGTCTCCCCGATCCTTCTTTTCATTAAACTGCAACCGTTCCTGCAACCGTTCTTCATATGTTTTAGCCTCCAGTCCCCTAATCATTTTTGTTGCTCTTCTCTGCACTCTTTCTAGAGTCTCAACATCCTTTTTACATCGTGGCAACCAAAACTGTATGCAGTATTCCAAGTGTGGCCTTACCAAGGCATTATAAAGTGGTATTAACAGTTCACGTGACCTTGATTCTATCCCTCTGTTAATGCAGCCTAGAACTGTGTTGGCTTTTTTGGCAGCTGATGCAGACTGCTGGCTCATATTTAAATGGTTGTCCACTAGGACTCCAAGGTCCCTCTCACAGTTAGTGCTATTGAGCAAGGTACCACATATACTGTACCTGTGCATTTTGTTTTTCTTGCCTAAATGTAGAACCTTACTTTTTTCACCATTGAATTTCATTTTGTTTGATAGTGCCCAATGTTCAAGTCTGTCAGGATCCTTCTGTATTTTGAGCCTATCTTCTGGAGAGTTGGCTATTCCTGCCAGTTTGGTGTAATATGAAAATTTGATGAGTTCCCCATCTATCCCCTCGTCCAAGTCATTGATGAAGATGTTGAAGAGTACTGGGCCTAAAACAGAGCCTTGGGGTACTCCACTGCATACTTCCCTCCATGTAGATGCAGTTCCATTGAGCACTACACATTGAGTGCGGTTGGGAGTGCGGTTGGGAAACAGGATTACTAACTTATCAACCGCAGCGATTCACTTAACAACTGTGGCAAGAAAGGTCATAAAATGGGGCAGAATTCATTCACTGTCTTGTTCAACAATGGAATTTTTGGGGTTAATGTTGGTCGTAAGTCGAGGACTTACCGGTAATACATGTAGTTCCTGTCTTATGACCATAATTAGGAGAGAAAACCTGGCTTTTAAAAACATTACTGTCGTGTGTCAAGGCAACGTGACCAAAAGTAATTTTATGGCCTTGTCCCGGCAGTCATTAAGCAAATACCGCAGTCATTAAGTGAACCCATTGATATGAATGTGTGTTTTTGGCCGGAAACCAGCAAAAAATGCTGGAAACTGGCAAAACAAATAGACATTCCTCGACTTACGACCACAATTGAGCCCAAAATTTCTGTTATTAAGCAAGACATTTGTCAAGTGAGTTTTGCCCCATTATACGACCTTTCTTGCCACCATGATTAAGTGAATCATTGCCACTAATAAGTGAGTAACACATTTCTTAAGTCAATATGTCTTCCACTTTGATTTTGTTAGTCAAAAGGTCGCAAAAGGGGATCACATGACCCCGGGACACAGCAACGGTCATAAGTATGAATCAATTGCCAACCGTCTGAATTTTGATCACGTGATCATACGGATGCTTTAAAGGTCGTAAGTGTGAATAACGGTTGTAAGTCAGTGCCATTGTAACTTTGAACGGTCACTAAATGAATGGTTGTAAGTCGAGGACTTGGAGATGAGTTTTGCTGACATGCCAAGTTTGTGCAGAATTAAAATTTGCTCACTAGATTGTCTTCCTCTCGCTGGCGGTCATCCAAGGGGCTCGCTTAAGTACACAATGTCGGTCTTTAAATGGCGAACATTTGTTAAAATTCTTTGTTAAAAAAGAAAAAAACAGAAACACATTCCATTTTGGTACTCTAAGCAGTTTTCTTTTAATTTTCTTTTTTTTCCTCCTTCACCAAAAAGCTACCTGAGATTGAGAGGAGGGTGCAGCCCCCTCCTACTTTAAGGTGCCGCCATCGCGGGTGCCCTTCGGTCATTTCCGGGCGCTGTCGTAATTGGCGCAGAACCAGTCGCACATTTCCTTCACGGCTGCAGGAGAGATGAGAAGAGACGGAGGCAATGAAATCCGAAGGAGGGACCGGACAGTATTTCCCCCTCCTTGAGCAGGAAAAGTTAGTGGGCAAATTTCTGCAGGAGTGACATTTTAGCTCATTTGGAATTTTGTCGCGGGTTTGAAAAGTGGGCTTTGGGAAGATCTCAGCTAGAGAAAAATATGTTCTGATTTTCTGAATAGAGTACAGGAGTAGAGTAGAGAAGAGAGTAGAGAATAGAGACAAGAGAATATAGAATAGAATAGAATAGAATAGAATAGAATAGAATAGAATAGAATAGAATAGAATAGAATAGAATAACAGAGTTGGAAGGGACCTTGGAGGTCTTCTAGTCCAACCCCCTGCTAGAATAGAATAGAATAGAATAGAAAATAGAAAATAGAATACAGAACAGAACAGAACAGAATAGAATACAATAGAATACAATAAAGAGAAGAATGGAAAGAATAGAGTACAGCAGTGATGGCGAACCTTTTTTCCCTCGGGTGCCGAAAGCGCGCACGCGCACACAATAGCGCACGCACGTGTGCCCACACCCATAATTCAGTGCCCCCCCCACACCACTGCGCATGCAAACCCCCGCTCATGCGTGCGCAACCACCCCGCACTCCCCTGCGCATGCGCGCACGACCCCCCCCCCCATGCCCCGTTTTGGGCCTAACAGGCCTCCATGAAGCCTCCGTTTCCTGACTTTTGGTGAGCTTGGTAGGCCCGTTTTTCGCCCTCCCCAGGCTCCAGGGGCTTTCCTGGAACCTGGGGAGGGCGAAAACGGCCTCCCTTGCCCCCCCCAGGCAAATATTTCTTTGTTGTAAGAAATATTTATATATACAGTGTATTTGTACATGTGTATATACATATATGTGTGTGTGTGTGTGTGTGTGTGTGTGTGTGTGTAAATAAATAAATAAATAAATAAATAAATAAATAAATAAATAAATAAATAAATAAATTCATTCATTCATTCATTCATTCATTCATTCATTCATTCATTCATTCTTTCTTAGGATTTTCCTCCCAACATCAGCTCTGTGCAATTGTACAGGCTGTTGTAAGAAGTATGAGTGAATTAATGAATGAATGAATAAATTTATTTCACTCTTAGGATTTTCCGTGCAATGTTAACTCTGCGCAATTGTACAGCAGCCATGGATCAACAGGATATCAAATTGTAACGCTCGGGGCTGTTGCCTTCAATGGGTGAAGGCAATCCACTCCAACATGACCAAGTCTCCCAAGGCCGTATGGAAAGACCCAAGAGGCCTCACTGGACGTGGTTCTCTTACCTTGATCAAACGGCGTGAACTGGAAGTCAGGCAGATATCTCCGCAGCTTGGCATTACTGGCTGTTTTCTTGAACTGACCGTCTGATTTGGATTCGTCAAACTCGAAGTAGGGGATGAGGTTAAAGAAAAGTACCCTAAGATCAATCTTATGATGGATCACACAAAAGACAATTCGTGTTTCGTAGGATTAAAAACTCCACCCAGAAGTTTGGAAGGATGGAGGCGGCCATCTTGCACGGCTGTGGTTCAGAGCAGGGGTGGGTTGCTCTCTTACCTCGTTACCGGCACCCTGCGCATGCATCGCCATGTTTGGTGCACATGTGCGCTCGCTACGTGTGCATGTCCCCTCGCGCAATTTTGCTTCTGCGCATGTGCGCGCATGTCCCCTCGTGAGATTTTGGCGAGATGTTGCTTCCGCGCATGCGCAGAAGCAAAACCGCCCAAAAATACAGCACCGGAGCGAGCGCGTGCAAACAGCACCATCTGCTGGCCGCTACCGGTACTGTAGAGTGGGCCACACCGGTAGCAACCCACCTCTGGTTCAGAGAGAGAGAATGGGAGCTCTTGGGAACAAGGCCTACATGTGACAGATGTCTACAGAAACAATTGACAACTTGTCTTTCCAAATCCTGAGAAGAACTTTCAGATGTACGGACTTCAAATCTTGAGAACTTTCAGGTGTATGTCCCAAAGGTGATTTTTTCAAGAGGCAACTGGACTTTCTGGTTTTTCTTTGAAGCAATAGCAATAGCACTTAGTTATATACCGCTTCATAGTGCTTTACAGCCCTCTCTAAGCGGTTTACAGAGTTCAGCCTCTTGCCCCCAACAATCTGGGTCCTCATTTTACCGACCTCGGAAGGATGGAAGGCTGAGTCAACCTTGAGCTGGTGAGATTTGAACAGCTGAACTGCTGAACTAGCAGTAGCCTGCAGTGCTGCATTTAACCACTACACCATCTCGGCTCTTTTGTTTCGCTTCTCATCCAAGAAGCTTCTTCAGCTCCGACTGGATGGCGGGGAATGGAAGGATTTATTCTTGCTGATGATGTTGGGCCAGGTGGTAGCTGTCCTTGATCCAGCCCCAAAACTCAAATTTGATGAGTCAGAATCAGAATACAGCTGGAAGGGACCTTGGAGGTCTTCTAGTCCAGCCCCCTGCTCAGACAGGAAACCCTATAGCAGTGATGGCGAACCTTTTTTTTTGCTCGGGTGTCAAAAGGGTGTGCGCGCACCCACACCCATAATGCAATGCCCTCCCCCCCGCATGCACGCAACCCCCCCCGCTGTCCCCCCGCACATGTGCACAGGCCTCACTGAAGCCTCCGGACTTCTGGTAGGCCCGTTGGACCATTTTTTTGCCCTCCCCAGGCTTCAGGAAAGCCTCCGGAGCCTGTGGATGGCAAAAAATGAGCCAACGAGCTGAACGTCCGGAAGGCCCGTTGGGTCTGTTTTTCACCATCCACGGGCTCCGGAGGTTTTCCTGAAGCCCGGGGAGGGCAAAAACGGCCTCCCCACACCCTCTGGAAGGCCGAAAATCAGCTGGCCAGCACACACATGCGCGCTGGAGCTGACATAGAGCAACACCTCGCGTGCCCTCAGATATGGCTCCACGTGCCACCTGTGCCACGCGTGCCATAGGTTCGCCATCACGGCCCTATAGCGTTTCAGATAGCTTCTTGGATGAGAAGGGAAACGTCTTCCAAGAAAAACCAGTAAGTCCAGTTGCCTCTTGAAAAAAAGTACATTTGGGACAACCAGGACCTGGAGGACTGAGAATCTCCATAGACTTTCCATTGCACATCTAATATTTTCTTTTAAATGTATATATATTTTAATGTTTATATTGTATTTTTACTTGGCTGTTCACCGCCCTGAGTCCCCGGAGAAGGGCGGTATATAAATATAACAATAAATAAATAAATAAATAAATAAATAAATAAATAAATAAATAAATAAATAAATAAATAAATAAATAAATAAATAAATAAATAGCTTAGGAATGGAAATTGTGTCGTAAGTCAAGGACTATCCATATTGTAGAAAGAACATGAGATTTTGGCCTGCTCCAATGCCTGGGGAATCATTGACAAAGGATACCAGAAGTTGTCCCTTGAAATCCATGGCTTTCACGATGCATTCAGCAGCTTCCCGTATGGATACCTCTTCTTCTTCTCCCACTGGGACAAAAGAAGCAGAAGGAGGAGGTGAGACCAAGTCCAGAGATGCCCCACCATTCCTTGGATCCATCCTGTCACCAGGCTGCCCACCGCCCTCCCTTGCCCTCAACCTCCTTGAGACAGGAAGGGATGGGATGGGCCTGGTCTTTGTGGTGGAATGTGGGTTGGGTTGAGGGGTCCCTGGTACTCTCTGAGCTTGGTTGCTTACTTGCAGACGTTTCATTATCCAAGTAGGTAACGCCATCAGTGCTAGTAGGGAGTGAGTTTTGTGGACAGGAGGAGGAAGAGGAGGAATAATGTGAGGTTCTGGATGAACTCTAAGCTTGGCTGTTTTCTTTCAGATGTTTCAGTACCCAACTAGGGAACATCATCAGTGCTGTAAAGGAAGGAGTTTGCAGAGGGAGGAGGAGGAGAGAGAAGAGGAGGAGGGGGAAGAGAGGGAGGAAGATGGAAGGAAGAGGAGAAGGACAACTGTGGGGGCTCCTGACCTTGGTTGTTTTCTTGAAGACGTTTTATTACCCACACAAGTAATGTCATCAGTGTTAGAAGGGAGTGTTGTTGGGACAGCAGCAGAAAGAGGAGGAGGAGGAGGAGGAGGAGAATATAAACAGAGGAGGAGGAAGAGAAGGAGACTAAATAGAGAACCACTCCTTACTAGCACTGATGATGTTACCTAGTTGGGTAATGAAACGTCTGCAAGACAACAGCCAAGCTCGGAGACCACAAGGACCTCACAGTGATTGTCCTCCTCTTCCTCCTAGATTGTGTGGTCCGGAGGAAGAGAGTTAAGACAGCTCCTTCCGTAAAAGTTGTCAGGGCATATCTTTCATAATGCAAACAGACTACTTTAGTTCAGCAAGAGTCTGTCTAGAGGTGAGGAACAATAAAGGAAATTGCTTAGAAGTAACTCTGTGTGTCTTTCTTGATTTTTGGAGCCTGGCAGTCTCCCTCATTGTTCTCCTGGCCTTTACCTTTTTTTCTGAAACTTCCAAATTTGGGTGAGAAACATTAAGCAAGAGAGACAGCAGACGCATCATTAAAAAAAGCCGAGGTGGCGCAGCAGTTAGAGTGTAGTACTGCAGGCTACTTTAGCTGACTGTGATCAGCAGTTCAGCTGTTCAAATCTCACCGGTTCAGGGTTGTCTTCAGGAGCTGAGGTGGTGCAGTGGTTAAAAGCAGCACTGCAACCTGAAGTGCTAGTTCAGCAGTTTAGCTGTTCAAATCTCATCAGGCTCAAGGTTGACTCAGCCTTCCATCCTTCCGAGGTGGGTAAAATGAGGACCCAGATTGTTGAGGGCAATATGCTGAACTCTGTAAACCGCTTAGAGAGGGCTGTAAAGCACTATGAAGTGGTATATAAGTCTAAGTGCTATTGCTATTGCTATTGTCTCAGCCTTCCATCCTTCCGAGGTAGGTAAAATGAGGACCCAGATTGTTGGGGGCAATATAAGTATACATTGCTTAATGGTGTAAACCGCTTAGACGCAGGGGTGGCCAAACTATGGTTCTTTGAGGACCTGTGGACTTCAACTCCCAGAATTCCTGAGCCAGCCATGCATGCATGGCTAGCTCAGGAATTCTGGGAGTTGAAGTCCACAGGTCCTCAAAGAACCATAGTTTGGCCACCCCTGGCTTAGAGAGTGCTTGCACTATGAGGCGGTATATAAGTCTCACTAATAAATAAATAAATAAAACTCTAATATTTTTTAAAAAGGATTCCATATTCAAACTCGGGTGTTCACGATGGAGGGAACCTACCTGACAAGATGATGGGCTCTATTTCAGTGTACTCCCTTAACACCCAAATGAACAGCCGGGCCAGGTCCTGAAAGGCATAAGAGAAGAAATTGGTAATAGAGGTAGACCTCGACATACGAGATTGCCTAGCACTGTTCCAAGTTACAACCAGCCTGAAAAAGAGCACTTATGACCCAGATTCAAACACAGTTGGGGCCCCCACTGGGTTCCTGTGACCAAAGCTCAGGTAATTAGCAACACAACTGATTTTACCGCTGTTCGTCGCATCCTGCAGAAAACTAGCACCTAGCAAAAACGCATCCATGGCGAAGCATTGGTTTGCTTAACGATCGCGGCGTTTGCTTAACCACCGCAAAAAAGGTACTATTTAAATTGGGCTGGTCACATGACCAACCTGTTTTACAACCGTTACAAACATACATGTAGGAGGTGACCAAGCTAAGCCCGAGGGAGGGGTCAAACGTGTCAGCAGACATGAGTGTCTGTGCACCCGCAAGAGATCTAAGCGCAGTCCACCTTGAATTCCTTCTACTCTTATCTCCTGCTAATTTCCCTTGGCTGTTAGTAGTTGAGATTCTTGAGAGCAGGGGTCACCAACCAGTGAGCTGCGGCCCACTACAGGGCCGTGGCCTATTCGCAACTGGGCTTTGTGAGCATGCACGTGTAGCCCCACTCGCACAAGCGGTGTCCAAAGGCTTCCCCCTTGTGTGAATGGAGCAACGTGTGTACATGCACTGGCCTGCCGCTCATGCGGGACAGTGCCCCCTTGCCCACCCCAGCAGGGCCGCCAAGCTGCCTGCTCCGGATCGTCCAAATGCAGAGCAGTGAGAACAGAGGATGACTCACCGAGGCTGCATGCACAGACACCTGATCCGATTTTGGAGCGTCGGGCAGCCTTGTTGCATCTGAAGGAGCACGAGACCGCACCACCAAACGCTTCTCTTTTCCGCGCCAAAAGCTTTTGCAATCGGACAAAAGGCTTCGGAGGAGCCATTTCGCGCGGCTTCAGGCCTTCTGTCCCCTTGCAAAAGTTTTTGGCGCAGAGAAGCCTGAAGGAGCCGAAACTGCATCCTAAACGCTTCTCTTCTCTCATGTAAGTGGAGCTGTGCGTGCATGCGCCGGCCCACTTCCCAACTCCCCAAGCTGCAAATAAATCTTAAGTCTAAAATAAATCTTTACACACATTTCAACTGCCTGGATCTCCTGATTTTCCTGGCGCTTGACAATACGACAGTAATGGGGAGCCTCCATTACAGTCGTTGGTTGAGCACAAGCTGTATCTAAAAACTCTCATTGAACCATTTGAAGTCACGTTTCGCACTGGCCACCCTTGAACTTGAACTTCTCCCTCCTTCCCTCAAAATGCAGTGGTGATTGGGCTTACCAGAGAGTAAATGAACTGCCTCCGAGGCTTTCCCGTGCCCCAGACGGTGACGTTGGTGCCATTTTCTGGAGGAAAAGCGCGGAGAAAGTTGGCCATTAGATACAACATCTCCTGCCCTCAATTCTTCCTGCAAGAAATTTCCTTTGCAGCTCATTTCCATAAATTTCCTTCGATGCTGATTTAATTTTTAGTCCTCAACTTACAACAGTTCATTTAGTGATTGTTTGCAGTTTCAACGGCGCTGAAAAATGACCATTTTTCACACTTACGCTATTATGACCTTTCTTGCCGTAGTGATTAAGAAAATCACTACAGTTGTTAAATTTTTCACACGGTTGTTAAGTGAATCTGGCTTCTCCATTGACTCTGCTGGTTAGAACGTTGCAAAACGGGATCACATGACCCGGGGAGACACTGCGACCGTCATAAAATACGAGTCAGTAGCCAAGGATCTGAATTTTGATCATGTGACCACGCAAAGGTCGTTATGTGCCGCTGTCGCTTCACGTGGTCCAGAGCTGGGTTCCTGCCGGAGCTGCCCGGTGCACAGCTTCGGTAGGGAGCGGCAGATTGCGCAACCGCTCCGGAGCCCTCTCTGCCAGTCCATCTCGCGCGTCGCCATTTTTTCCTGTGAATTTTTGGCCGATTTGGCTTCTGCGCATGCGCGAAAGCAAAATCGCGCCAAAATCTTGCGCCCGCGTCCTCTCGCGAGATTTTGGCGCAATTTTGCTTCCGCGTATGCGCAGAAGCAAAATCATGCGAGCGGGTGTGCACGTAGCGAGCGTGCCCGTGCCCAAAGTGTGGAGATGTGCGGCACCAGTAAGGCAGCAACCCGCTGCTGACGTGGTCACTAAACAAATGGTTGTAAGTTGAGAACTACCTGTAAATAAGTAAAATAATCAAATCAAATAAATAATAACGTGAGATAAGATAATAAAATAATAAATAAAATAGAATAAAAATAGAATAAAAATAAAATTAAAATAAAATAAAAATAATACAATATAGTATAAATAATAAAGTAGAACAAAATAAATAAAACAAAATAAAACAAAATGAAAATGAAATGAAATGAAATAATGAAATAAAATCAATAATAAATGATAAAACAAAATAAATAATAAAACAAAACAAATAAATAATAAAACAAAAATAATAAAACAAATAAATGATAAAATAAATAATAAATAATAAATAAAATAAAATAAAATAATAAGGTAAAGTAAAACAAAGCAAAAAAGCAAAAAAACCCAGTCACAAGTCATTTTTCTTTTAGTGCTGCTGTGACTTCGAACTCCCTGTATTTCTGAGAGTCACAGTTTTTCTCCCACGCCACGCCCCCCCTCCCCGGGGTGGAAGTGTGCAAAAGGCTGAGCTGTTCTAGGGACAGCAGAGAGGGGTCGCTCTCCCCCTGCCCCAATTCCAAAGCCTGCACAGCCCAGCCTGGCATCCAAAGGCAGCACGAGGTGGTTTTTGGCAGCCAGCAGCATCTATCAGCTTCAGCCCCGGATGACAGCAGAGGGAGGCTAAATGCTTAGCAGATGCGCCGGCAATCTTGGCTTGTTGGAGCCGGGATTCTAGCTCAGACAGAGTGTCTGCCAGGATCCCGACCTGCAGCAGCCACATCTTCGAGAAGCTCTGATTTATTTATGATCCTTGATTGCCCGGAGGAAGTGGGGGGGAGGAAGAAGACGGAGCCAGGAATCCTGGATAATTGCTCTCTTTGGATCTCTTTGCTTCTCTTAAACCGAAGAGGTGGTGGGGAATGAACCAGGAGCCCCTCCTCCTCCCACCTCTCCCATTTAGTCAAATCATAGTGCTCTGTACTTATTTTTCTTTATTGCTTCAGCAGGGGGATGGTCTAGAAGACTTCCAAGGCCCCTTCCAACTCAGTTATTCTGTTATTATTTTTATTTTAATCTCAACTTTTTGTTTACAAATAAGTCAAGGTGGCGAACATAGCCAACACACCTTTCTTTTGCTATTTTTGCCCAAAACAACAACCCTGTTAGGTGGGTTGAGTTGAGAGAGGGGGGGGGGACTGGCCTAAAGTCACCCAGTCAGTTTTCATGACAAAGGAGTGACTGGAACTCAGAATTTCCTGGTGACTGGCCCAAAGTCACCCAGTTGATTTTCATACCTAAGGCGGGACTAGAACTCACCGTCTCCTGGTGACTGGCCCAAAGTTACCGAGCAGCCTTGGTGCCTAAGGCAGAACTAGAACTCATCGTCTCCTGGTGACTGGCCCAAAGTCACCGAGCAGCCTTGGTGCCTAAGGCAGAACTAGAACTCACCGTCTCCTGGTGACTGGCCCAAAGTCACCGAGCAGCCTTGGTGCCTAAGGCGGAACTAGAACTCATCGTCTCCTTCATTGGCCCAAAATCACCCACCTGACTTTCAAACCTAAACCGGGACTAGAACTCCCAGTCTCCTGGTGATTGGTCCAAAGTCATCCAGCCAACTTTCAGGCAGGACTAGAACTCACCGTCTCCTGGTTTTTACCTCAGTGCTTTAACCACTAGACTAGACCAAACTGTCTCTCACAATTTGTTTTGTGTTAGAGGGTAGGAGAAGAGACAGACAGCCCACCCCGTCCCCCTTCCGGTTCTGTCACTCACTTTTGGCCAGGTACACTTTGTGGACCAGGCCTGGCAGGACGTGCCCGTTCTCGATGCTGAAGTTGTCGTGGGGCCCAAAGATGTTCGTGGGGATGGTGGCCGTGAAGTGGCAGTCGTGCTGTTCGAAGTACGCCCTGGGGGAGGAAAAGGAATTGGGAAGGGGAGGGCAGGACAATTGGGGCGCTTAATGGCAGAGAAATACAGGGAGTCCTCAATTTATAGCAATTCATTTAGTGACCGTTCAAAGTTACATCACTGGAAAAAAGTGACCTATGACCGTTTTTCACACTTACGACCATGGCAGCATCTCTACAGCCACGTGATAAAAGTTCAGATGCTTGGCAACTGGCATGTACTTATGACGGTTGCAGTGTCTCGGGGGGGGGGTGTCACGTGATCCCCTTTTGCGACCTTCCGACAAGCCAAGTCAACGGGGAAGCCAGATTCACTTAACAACCGGGTGAGTCACTTCAGAACTCTGGTGATTCACTTAACAACTGAGGCAGGGAAGGTCGTAAAAACAGGGCACAGCTCACTTAATGAATGTCTCGCTTAAGAACAGACATTTGGGGCTGAATTGTGGTCGTAAGTAGTCCTACAGGTAGACCTCGACTTACGGCCGTAATTGACCCTGGAATTAGGGTCATGTCATGCCAGTCATTAAGCGGGTCATCGCATGAACAATTTTATTTTGTGACTCTTTTTTTTATGGTGGTCGTTAAGTGAACTCGTCGCCCAAAATAGGTATTCCTTGCCGGAAACCAGAACATCGTAAATCACGCCCACAAGACGACGGGACATTGCAAGCAGCTTTAAATGCGGGTTATTGCCAAAGTACCCAAAATACGATCATGTGACTGCAGGGTTGGGAGAGTTGGGCAGCTGTCAGAACTGTCAGAACCGAGGTCGTAAGTACCCTTTTTGTGGGTTCCGTCGTAACTTTGAACGGTCACTAAGCAACCAGTCGTAAGTTGAGGACTGCAATTGAGAACAGCATTTCTGTTGCTAAGCGAGACAGTTGTTCATTGCTGTTGTTGTTGTTAATTAACGCTTGTGGATTGCCCCATTTTACGACCTTGCTGGCCACCGTTGTTAAGCGAGTCACTGCCGTTGTTAAGTCTGTAACACGGTTGTTAAGTGAAGCTGCCTTCCCCACTGACTTTGCTTGCTGGAGGGTCACAGAAGGTGATCACCTTTTAATCATGTCACTGTGGGATGCTATAACGGTCGTAAGTGTGAAAAATGGTCGTACGTCCCTTTTTTCAGTGCCGTTGTAACTCTGAACGGTCACTAAACGTACCATTGTAACTCGAGGACTATCTATATACCCCAACACCATCCCGAATAGTTCAATCTTAATCGTCGTCAACTCGGTGTCAATCCATAGCTTTTCTCCCGCAGGATCTTAGAACTAAGGATTGGAACTTAACTTAGAACTAAGGAGAAATTTCCTGACAGTGAGAAAAATTAGCCAGTGGAACAGCCTGCCTCTAGAAGTTGTGAATACTCCAACACTGGAAGTTTTTAAAACGAGACTTGATAACTATTTGTCTGAAGTGGTGTAGGGTTTCCTGCCTAAACAGGGGGTTGGACTAGAAGACCTCCAAGGTCCCTTCCAACTCTGTTATTCTATTCTATTCTATTCTATTCTATTCTATTCTATTCTATTCTATTCTATTCTATTCTATTCTATTCTATTCCTATTCCTATTCCTATTCCTATTCCATTCCATTCTTTCTTAACTCGATCTGCTTTCTGACCGGCCCTAGAACTTCTAGGGAATGACCAGGTGAGACTTACCTGTTCTGCACATCAATCATCCTTTTGGCATACGCGTAACCGAAGTTGGAGCTGTGCGGAGGGCCGCTGTGAATCTGGAAGGGAAGTTTTGCACGTTAGGAAGCCCAAGCGACAAATGACGCGCTGAAAATGGAGAATTTTGGTTGTCCTCTGAAGGCCACCAGGGCAGAGAGAGACCTCCAGGTACCAGCAGGAAGACCGAAGATGATGGAGAAGAACGAAACCTGGACCAACTCCAAATTTAGGGTTAGAAGGAGCATTGTAGAAATAAGTTAGACTTAGAATAACTTTATTGTCACTTTAAATGTTCACTAATTGGCATGCATTAAAATGAAATTTCGTTGCACACAGCTCTCAAAGGGTCACCATCTCCAATATACACTCCATAAACATGACAGAAATATAAACAAATAAATAAAAAAATTATGCACATGCCCACATATATTCTATGACACAGAGAAACATGAAGCGTAGTTTATAGCAATAGCACTTAGACTTATATACCGCTTCATAGTGCTTTACAGCCCTCTCTAAGCGGTTTACAGAGTTCAGCATATTGCCCCCAACAATCTGGGTCCTCATTTTACCCACCTCAGAAGGATGGAAGGCTGAGTCAACCTTGAGCCGGTGAGATTTGAACAGCTGAACTGCTGAACTAGCAGTAGCCTGCAGTGCTGCATTTAACCACTGCACCAACTCGGCTCTTATAGCAGTCTTTATAACAGGCTTTATAACAGTCTTTCTCGATCCCAGCAACTTCAATTCCCACCTCTCTTAAAGTCTGTAGAGATTCTCAGTCATCCAGGTGATGGTTTGTCCCAAAGGTGCTTTTTTTTCAGGAGGCAACTGGACTTTCTGGTTCTTTTCTTTGAAGACATTTTGCTTCTTATCCCAGAAGCTTCTTCAACTCTATCCTGTCAGAGCTGAAGAAGCTTTTTGGATGAGAAGCAAAAACATCTTCAAAACAACAACAACAACCAAGAAAGTCCAGTTGCCGCCTGAAAAAGCACCTTTGGGACAAGAAAAACTGCCCTAGAGATACATCTAAAAAGGTTAAAGTTCAATAATAAATAATAAATAATAAATAAATAAATAAATAAAGTTCAAGATGACTCTGCCCCTAGATCAGGGGTCAACAATCTGCGGCTCTGGAGCCGCATGTGGCTCTTTCATCCCTCTGCTGTGGCTCCCTGTTGCCAGTCGGCTCCACAATTGATATGGCTTTCGGTTAGGACAGGTAGAGGGATTGGGCGGCCTATAAGAACTTTTAATTTAATTAAATTAAATTAAAAAGGATGCCACACTAGGAGGAGACTCTATGGTAGGGGAACCGGACTTCCGGTCAGCAGAGGAAAAAGGAGGTCACACTAGGAGGAGACTCTATGGCAGGGGAACTGGACTTCCGGTTGGCTCCAGAACTGAACAGGGGGCTTCAAGTTAGGACCTTTGTGGCTCTTTTGAGTGTTTAAGGTTGCCGACCCCTGCCCTAGATGAACAGAATAACAAAGAGTTGGAAGGGACCTTGGAGATCTTCTAGTCCAACCCGCTGCTCTGGCTTTATACCATCCTGGACAAATGGCCGTTTAGTCTCTTCTTGAAAACCTCCAGCGATGGAGCACCCACAAAGTCTGGAGGCAAGTCGTTCCCTGATTAATTCACAGAGTAACAGAGTTGAAAGGGACTTTGGAGGTCTTCTAGTCTAACCCCCTGCTCTGGCTCTATACTATTTCAGACCAATGGTGAGAAATAGGAGAAGCAATTTTCCATATACCGTATCTTGCTTGCTTACAACTCATAATATCCCATGGCACATCTCTAGGGGATGAAAATCGGAATGTTTCACACTTACGACCATTGCAGCATCCCTGTGGTAATGTGATCAACACTCAGAACGTTTGGCAACCAGCTCATATTTATGACGGTCGTAGTGTCCTGGGGTCACGCGATCCCCTTTTGCAACCTTCTGACAAGCAAAGTCAACGAGGAAACCAGATTCATTTAACAACCGCATTCCTAACTTAAAAACTGCAGTGATTCACTTAACGACGGGGGCAAGAAAGGAGGTAAAATAGGGCAAAACTCACTGAAGAACTGTCTCGCTTAGCAACGGAAATAGTGGGCTCCATTGTAGTCGTAAGCAGAGGACTACCTACGGTATAAGTGGAGAAAGGGGGATTTGGTTCACAGCCCTTACCATGGTCTCGTCAATAGGGTAGGTGGTCTTGTCTGGAAATATGCAGGTGGACAGGCAGGAAACGACTTTCTGGACGCCAGATTCGAATGCTGCTTGCAAGACATTGTCGTTGATGTGGATATTCTTCCTCTGAGGACACACAAAGGGAGAGAGCCACAATCAGGTGTTGCAAAATGTTATCGTGCCTGAAATTCGCTATTTGCCCCTCTTGGCTCAGTGTCCTTCATCCCTCTCTTATTTTATTTATTAAACACATTTCTACGACCACCTAAATCACACATAAATGACACCGGATGGCTTAAAACATTTAAAAAATTGACTGTATAATAAATCACATCAATAAAAGTCCATCGGGGCCCCCCTCCCCGTGTGGCAGCAACAACAAAATCAAATTACAATCAGCTTTGTCCCTCCTTCTCCATTTCAGTATGGGACAACTGACCTCTGCCGATTCACCGTGGCCAACTTCCTGTGGCTAGCTCGCCACGGCCAGCTCGCCACGAGACCACTCCCTGCGGCACAAATTCAACAGCTTTAATTAATGATTAGAGTGCAGTACTGCAGGCCACTTTAGCTGACTGTGATCCGCAGGTCAGCGGTTCAAATCTCACCGGCTCAAGATTGACTCAGCCTTCCATCCTTCCGAGGTAGGTAAAAGAAACCAGACAACTGGTTCGGGGGCGTGGACAGCCGGCCATCGCTGCCGATTCAGCAAGCGGGTGGAAATTTCCGCCACCGGTATGGGCGAACCGGTCTGAACGAGCAGCAACCCACCACTGTACTGCATATGCCACATTGCTCAGTTTCTGTCTGGGTGTTTTATCCTTGGGGTGGACAACTTCTGCCTTAGTGTATACAACCATGACCTGGATGACTGAGACTTCCACCAAATGACCACTCTTAATCTTTGCGACCCGTCACATGTCCTGGAGGGCCGAGTAGATGTAATGGGAGAGATGCGATCCTTCAAATAACCTGATCCCAAGCCATCTCATTTATTTTATGAGGGGAGGGGCAAAAATGGGGGCATCCATAGGGAAGAAGCTCCCTTAGGATACCGAGTCAAAAAGGCCGGAAGGAGATGTTAGAACCCTGTTCAAACGATTGGGTGTGTTAATATATGATTAAGCCACAAATCATTGTTATGTGTATATTGCTTTAAATGCATTGTGGATGATTACTATATAAGCAAGCAAGAGAGCATGCTCAGTGTGGTTGATGGTTTATGGTTGGTGGTTGTGTTTGACGGTGTGTTCCGGATTGAAGATTCTCTGTGCTGTTTTACTGATGAGTAGATTACTTTAGGGCTGTGTGGAATTGCTGTGAAGAAGAAGGAGTAACTATCTGTGATAGTATAGAATTAAGTGACAGCTGTAATCTTTGTGAGTTAAAACAAAGATAGGCAAGAAGAAGAAACTTCGCATTGACTGAATAATTGTGTATGACTTGGACTTCCTATTTAACTTTGCTACTATTTTGTACATATTAAAGATATTCTGTTATTGGCTGAATAGCATTCATATCAAACTGCAACACCATTATTACAACACATTTCGCTGTGTATGTGAACAGCACAATAACTCCTTAACAGGAGAAATTTCCCAGCTTCTCCAAAGGGAAGCAATATAGATAGTCCTGGATTTACGACCATAATTGAGCCCAAATTTTCTGCTGTTAAGTGAGACACTTGTCAAGTGAGTATTTCCCCCATTTTACCACCTTTCTTCCCACAGTTGTTATGTCAATGATTGCAGTGGTTACACGAGTAACACAAGTCATTAAGTGAGCCCAGCTTCCCCTGGATTTTGCTTATCAGGAGGTCGCAAAAGGGGATCACGTGACCCTGGGACACTGCAACGGTCATAAACACGAGTCAATTTCCAAGCGTCTGAATTTTGATCACGCAACCACGGGGAGGACAAACGTGTGAAAAAACGGCCGAAAGTCACATTTTTTCAGGGCCGTTGTAACTTTGGTCCACTAAACAAAACTGTTGTATGTCAAGGACCACCTGTCTTGTGGTCCTTGGGGAGTTTTGAAGAGTCTGATTTTCATTCTTCTCTGCATCCACCATTTTCCGACAGGCAAAATTCAGCCCTGGAAAAGCATCACCAACCGAAAAGAATTTCTCTTTTATGCATGCCGTAAATTATGCAGCTCACTGGAAAGAACAGCTCAATGTTATCTCCGTCACACAGCTCCTCCGCTGATTTTTCCATACTTCTTTCCTTGCCAGGGCAATTTGTTTAGCCTTCCATAAATTTGAAAAGTATATGAGAACGATGAGCAGAAGGCGTTCAAACAAAAGGAACTTTGCAGAACTAACAAGGTTGGGTGGGACTGACGGACTCCAGAGCTTCTCGGAAACGTGGATTTTCTTAAAACAATAGATTTACCCAAATTGGGGCAGAAATGGAGCTCCCATCATCCCCATCCAGCAGGATCTGCTTCTCAAGGTTGGTGGGCTTTGCGGTCTGTTGCACTGGGAATAAGCAAATTCTCGACTTACAACAATTCGTTTAATGACCGTTCGAAGTTACGACGACACTCAGAGAGACTTATTTTCACAGGGTTGAACCATCCTTGTGGTTATGTGATCAAAATTCAGACGCTTGGCAACGAAGTCATATTTATGAAGGTTGCAGGGGCCTGGGGTCATGTGATTCTCTTTTGCGACCTTCTGGCAAGCAATGTCAATGGGGAAGTCAGGTTCACTTAACAACCGTGTGACTAATTTAACCACTGCAGCGAGTCACTGAATAACTGTGGCAAAACGGTCGTAAAATGAGGCAAAACTCACTGAAACAACTGTGAAATGCGGGGCTCAATTGTGGTTGTAAGTTGAGGACTACCTGTAGTTCGTTTCCGGAGGGGGTGAAAATGGCAGACTGAACTCCTCCGAAAATGTGGACGCGACACGGAGACTAGAATCATGATTGGGTGGGGTTTTGTGGGGGTTTCTCTGGAGAAAGGGGAAGACTAAGAGTCTATGGAGATTCTCCATCTAATCCAGGTCATTGTTGTCCCAGAGGTGCTTTTTCAAGAGGCAACTGGATTTTCTTGGCTTTTCTTTGAAAACGCAGATAAACCTCCAAGTGGCCTCAATGACCTTCTAAAAAGGATGCAAATGACCAGCTGTCTGCAAGGAGTATAAATCCTTCCATTCTCTACCATCCAGTCGGAGCTGAAGAAGCTTCTTGGATGAGAAGCAGAACATCTTCAAAAGGAAAAACTGGAAAGTCCAGTTGCCTCTTGAAAAAGTACCTTTGGGACAACCAGGACCTGGATGACTGAGAATCTCTACAGACTTTTAGCTATGCAATTTGGGATGAACACCCGTGGAATGGCGTGGGAGTAGGAATGGATTTCCAGAGGGGGAAAAACTGCAGACTACAGGAACCAGGAACTCAGGTGACCCTGAGAACACAGATAAACATCCATATAGACTCTCTAAAAGGATGCAAATGACCAGCTGTCTGCAAGGAATATAAATCCTTCCATTCCCCACCATCCAGTCAGAGCTGAAGAAGCATCTTGGATGAGAAGTGAAACGTCTTCAAAAGGAAAAACCAGAAAGTTCAGTTGCCTTCTGAAAAAAGCTCCTTTGGGACAACTGAAGACATAAATAAACCTCCAAGTGGCCTGGAGGACTCTCTCTAAAAGGATGCAAATGACCAGCTGTCTGCAAGGGGTAAAAATCCTTCCGTTCCCCACCATCCAGTCAGAGCTGAGAAGTGAAACGTCTTCAAAAGAAAAACCAAAAAATCCAGTTGTCTCTTGAAAAAGCACCTTTGGGAGAAGACTAAGAGATTGTTCTGCACGTGCTCCAAGCGGCTGTTGCCACAAGAGGAAAAGTGCAGAACTGAAAGGATTCTTAAAGGCACCTTGTGAGGAAGATCAACTGGGAGTTGAGGCGAGCATCATACTCTCGCAACCTCAGCAAAGATTTTTTAAAGACAGGATGCTAGTTAACCTGGTCCACAGGGGGTCAAAAAGGTCACGATGGTGGGCCATGACTATGAGATTGAAGGTATAGCTTTTTTGGGGGGGGGGGGGGCGTCACTAACATTTTTTGGTTCGTCAGATGAACCTCCATCCTGCCTGTGTGTAACCTGAGAAGTTCTTATCTTCAAGTGTCTTGTGACCGATTTATTACGCATGTGCAGTTTTCTGTTCTTTGTTCTTCCCTTCTTTACTTTCATCTTGGTCCGGACGGACATGTTATTTATGAGCCGAGGTGGCGCAGAGGTTAGAGTGCAGTACTGCAGGCCACTTTAGCTGACTGTGATCCGCAGGTCAGCGGTTCAAATCTCATCGGCTCAAGGTTGACTCAGCCTTCCATCCTTCCGAGGTCGGTAAAATGAGGACCCAGATTGTTGGGGGCAATTTAAATTATATACATTGCTTACTGGTGTAAACCGCTTAGAGAGTGCTTGCACTGTGAGGCGGTATATAAATCTCAATAAATAAATAAATAAATAAATAAATAAATAAATAAATAAATAAATAAATAGCAATAGCAATAGCAATAGCAATAGCACTTTTCTTATATACCGCTTCATAGTGCTTTACAGCACTCTCTAAGCGGTTTACAGAGTTCAGCATATTGCCCCCAACAATCTGGGTCCTCATTTTACCCACCTCGGAAGGATGGAAGGCTGAGTCAACAGGAAGGAAGGAAGGAAGGAAGGAAGGAAGGAAGGAAGGAAGGAAGGAAGGAAGGAAGGAAGGAAGGAAGGAAGGAAGGAAGGAAGGGCAATAGCACTTAGACTTATATACCGCTTCATAGTGCTTTACAGCCCTCTCTAAGCGGTTTACAGAGTTCAGCATATTGCCCCCAACAATCTGGGTCCTCATTTTACCCACCTCGGAAGGATGGAAGGCTGAGTCAACCTTGAGCCTAGTGAGATTTGAACAGCTGAACTGTTGAACTAGCAGTCAGCCTGCAATGGCTGCATTTAACCACTGCACCACTTCAGCTCTAAATAGATAGATAGATAGATAGATAGATAAATAGATAAATAAATAAATAAACAAACAAACAAATAAATAAATAAACAAACAAATAAATAAATAAATAAATAAATTGTTAGGTCTCTGACCATAACTAATATTGGATAGAACAATATATGTCTAGCTTTTAACAGCTATAAGTCTGTTTAGCTGAGGTGTTGCAGACTGCCACAAGAGGGAGCTAGAGTTCACAGCTTATTTCTCTGGGAGTCCCTCTCTGTTTGTCTTTGGTCTCTACTACTTAGTGTGTTCTCTGCTACTCATTAGAGCAAGGCCTAGAGTATGTATGCTCTGCATTTCTCTCTGTGTTGTAGTTATGTATTATAGCTAAAATGTATTTGTACTGGATAATACTTGGATTGTCATTATGACTATTAAGTGTATGACTTTGGACTGTTTATAGGAAAATGCTATTCTTAAAGTAAACTTTAATTCAAGTTAGTGTATCTGTGTGTGGCTGAGTACTTATTCACAACTGATCTCAATCTAAACGTTTCTGTATGCACAACCTTGGTAACACAAGGAATACTCTGCTAATACATTAACATAAATAATACTGGTAGGATGTGATCCCTTATTTTTATACCTTTATAATAAAGTTTTTATACTTAGAACTAAATCTTATGGGTTTATTTTCATGCCATGGGAAAACAAGATCCGTTCACCTCTGGGTTGCTTAAAAGCAATTCTCCCCACTGGGGGAAAAAGGCTTCACAAGCTTTGCATACCTTGTCAGGGGGGGAAGGGGGGGGGCTTCAGCCAAGAAGTCATAGTCAACATCTTGTTTTTTTTAATCTTTCCTGAAGATACCCTTGATGGTGTTAAATTGGTCTAAATTACAATTAAACTCAGCCACCAAGGAGGAAACAGGACAGACAAAATACAAGAATCCCTGCTAGGTTCCTCCAGAGATCTCAGAGAGGATTTTAAAAAAGGAGGCATTTTCCTCCACACAGAGAGTTCCTAGAAAAATATAAATTCAAGCAAAGAACAAGCAAATATGTCATCTATCAGATACAACCTTTAAGTTGAGCAAATTCATCAGAGTTCCATTCCAGTTCCACCTTTTTGGAAGATTTTTTTTTTGCAGAATAATTTTATCATTTATTTTTAAATGTAGTCGGAAGGAAAGGAGGGAGAGAGGGAGGGAGGGAGGGGGAGGGAAAGAATGAAGGGAGGGACGGAGGGAGGAAGGGAAGGGAGGAAGGAAGAAACATAAAAAGAAGGAAAGAAGGGAGGGAGGGAAGAAAAGAAAGAGAAAAAGAAAAAGGAAGGAACATAAAAATGAAGAAAAAGAAAAAAGGAAAGAAGGGAGAGAGGGAGGGAAGGAGGAATAGAAAAAAGAAATAGAAAAAAGAAAGGAAGAAAGGAACATAGGAAGGGAGGGAGGGAGGGAGGGAGGAGGGAAGGAAGGAAGGAGAGAGAGAAAGAAAGAAAGAAAGAAAGAAGAAAGAAAAAAGAAAGAAAGAAAGAAAGAGAAAAAGGGAAAGAAAAAAAGGAAAGAAGGAAGGAAGTTAAAGTCAGTTTCCCATGGCTTTCCTTCGCTTTAGATAGGTAGTATATGGGTTGGGGGAGCCCTTATAATGATTAACGAGGCCTGTTTTGTCTTTGTACCGAATGAAAGGAAGCTGTTTGGTTCTGGATATAGACCAAAAACTGGTTCTGCCCAGCAAAGATGGTTTGGGAACATGGAGAATTACACAAACCAAGCAAAGGGCCTTCCTCGGAGACACGGTGTGGGTACCGGTGCCCATTCCAGCATCCCTGCCCACTTACCTTGCAAAAACACACTGCATTTTATTTTGGCCCAAACCTGAAACAACCGAACGTTGTGGGTTTCCTTTCAGTCAAAACCCAGCCAGTCAGAAACGGCCAGGCCAAACTTCCAGAAGTCAGTAGCTTATTTGGGGTTCGAAACGAAGCGCTTCCCTATTTAGGGAAGATCGTTCAGGTCCACACCATCCTCACCCAGAATTCCAAGTTGTGGTTGAGGTTCCTGAAGAGCCCCCCGACTATGGCTGCCAGGTGGATGACGTGGGTGGGCTTGTGTTTGTCAAAGAGGGCTGTGGTCTCCGCGGCATTCCTGGAGGAGAGGAGAGAGGAGAGATGGGAGGCAGAGGACACATTTCCCTGGACATGCCACATGGGTTCCAGGCAGGGCGGGGATATAGGTAGTCCTGGGTGGACCTCAATTCCCAGAATTCCTCAGCCAGCATGTTTTAAGATGGGTGTAATCTACTTCTGGAATTCCGCATCCAAAATGCTTTAAGACGGGTGGACTTCAACTCCCAGAACTCCCCAGCCACCATGTTTTAAAATGGGTGGACTTCAACTCCCAGAATTCCCCAGCCACCATGTTTTAAGATGGGTGGACTTCAACTCCCAGAATTCCCCAGCCACCATGTTTTAAGACGGGTGGACTTCAACTCCCAGAACTCCCCAGCCACCATGTTTTAAGATGGGTGGACTTCAACTCCCAGAATTCCCTAGCCACCATGTTTTAAGACGGGTGGACTTCAACTCCCAGAATTCCCCAGCCACCATGTTTTAAGATGGGTGGACTTCAACTCCCAGAACTCCCCAGCCACCATGTTTTAAGACGGGTGGACTTCACCTCCCAGAACTCCCCAGCCACCATGTTTTAAGATGGGTGGACTTCAACTCCCAGAATTCCCCAGCCACCATGTTTTAAGATGGGTGGATTCAACTTCAACCTTGCTGGCTGGGGAATTCTGGGAATTGAAGTCCACCCATCTTAAAGTGGCCAAGGCTGAAAACCACTGTCCCAGTTTCAGGAACCCAGCTTATACCTCACCCAAATGTCTTGTCCAGATGTTCCCAGGTCCTGCAACTGCTACAAACCCAAGTCAGAACTTTCATAAGTCCAGCAGAAAACCTTATGTACTCACGTTAAGTCAGCTTCTTTGGAGGACACAAATATCCACTTCTCATCCGGCCGCTGTTCCCCGTCGGCAATCACCTTTTGAATAGCCTTTCCCACCAGGCCAGAGCCGCCGGTCACCAGAATTCGTTTCTGCTTTTTTGGCTCAGCCATCAATACGAGTTCTGCAGAGAGGAGATATAGATAGATGGAAGGAGGGAGAGGGAGGGATATATATAAGGAAAGGAAGCTGTGATGTTTCCTTCCATGCACCAGGATGACTCGACAGAATAAACATATATAACCCTTTCCTGGTGAAGAGCTGATAGGGAAGAGAACCTTGTGGCCTAGAGGTTAAACTTCTGCCTTACAAGCAGACTGCCCAGGTTCAATTCCCACTACGGGTATGGCTATCTGACAAGAGCAAAATAGCTCAAAATAGATCTATAATAGTCTCCCTTTATTTTCATTTATCAGCAAAAAATGTTACACACACACACACACATATTAAAAAGGGTTCAGTTTTGGGGGTCTTCTGCCCTTAATCGATGCTACTTCCATCAGGGGCTCTGGAGGATTAAATCAAGCCAAGATCAAATCATTAAACCATTGCAGAAAAGGCAGGTTGATCTTCAGCAGATGCTGGCTAAGAAGAAAACAGAAAGGAGATTTCTTCTCCAAACCAAGATTGCATCTCTACTTCTGATGGGGTGGGGTGGGGGTGAGGGTACTACCAGCCCCTCCTAGCACTCTGGACATGTTCAATTATCCTTCTAACCAGGGGATTAAATTGGGGGCATGGAGGTGGGAGGGGTGAATGGGCAATTATTTTCCCACCCTCAAGAAACCATGGTTTATAGAACTCACACAAAGAACTGAGTCACCAGCCAGCCTAAACCCCGATTGTTGGGTTTGGGGGGGGAATCTAACCCATAATTTTGCTCTTGCCCCTCCCTGCCCCAAAATACCCTCCCCTGGCTTTTTGGATTGCATTAATCCCTTCTGACCAAGGGAAGAGCAGGAAGCTCTCCCGGTCTCCCATTTGCTCCTGCACAACGACCCTGTAAGGTAGACCTCCCCCCATACACACGCATAAACCGAGACAGTCGGGATTTGGGGGTGGGAGAGGGGGGCTGAAACAGCTCTCCCCGCTTTTTTCCAACAGCCCGACCTCAGCCTCCCCTTCCCCACCGCCTTCCACACGACCACCTCCGCATAACACGTAAGTCGGAGTACCCAGGACCGCTGAGCCCTTCGCTTTCCCCCGCAGCGATTGTCTCGAGCACTTCCTGGTCTGCGCGGACTTCAACTCCCGGCATGCCTCGGCCCGCGCGGCCCTTTGCTGAGACTTCTGGGAGTTGAAGTCCACAGCCCCGGGAAATTGCCCGGGTCGCACCTGCACGCTCGTTTTTTCCTTTCCGCGAGTTGCATGCTCATTTCAGTCGCGGACCCGCAGGGGGACTTTGGGGGGTGGGTGGGTCCCGAGGGATTTGCAAAGGCAACCCTAGCTGGGGAGGGGGGGATTTGGGGGGATGGTGTTGCAGATCCCAGGGCAGAATTGGGGGGCGGGCGGGGGGTTTCGGCCAGAGCCGGGAAAGCAGGGCTGCGAGCCGTTTAGAGTTGCGCCGCTTGCGCTCCGCTGCAGAGGCGCAGAAGGAGGCTTGCAGCAGGGTCGTTGGATCCCATTCAGATTATATTTGGGTCTCCCCCCTTGGTTATGAATGTCAGATGTTTTTTAATTTTTTTAATTTTTAATTATATGTTTTTATATGTAACAATGATTTTATATGTTGTCAGCCGCCCAGAGTCCCTCAGGAGTTGGGCGGCATACAAATCTATTAAATTAAATTAAATTAAATCCCGGGCAGGGATCGTTGCCGTTGCCCCCATTAGGGTGGCACCTCCGGGGGTCTGCAAAACACCCTAAGTTGCCTCTCCAAGCTTCCCACCTGGTTACAGGTACTTTCCAATTGCAACACTTCATTTAGTGACCAACTGAAGGGAGGGGTCAATTGGGGCTGTGAGTTCCATCCTAGGTAGGTAGAGCCTTGGTGGTGGCGGGTGGTTAGAATGCAGTAGTGCAGGCTAATTCTGCTGACTGACTGCAATTTGGCAGTTCGAATCTCACCAGGCTCAAGGTTGACTCAGCCTTCCGTCCTTCCAAGATGGGTAAAATGAGGACCCAGATTGTTGGGGACAAGAGGCTGACTCCGTAAACTGCTTAGAGAGGGCTGTGAAGCAGTATATAACTCTTAAGTGCTATTGCTACAGGAAGATATTTCTCTCTCTGGGCACAATGAGAATATGTCTGCTGAACAAAACTCCGCATTGGCGACAGGAAGGGCATCCGGCCAGAGTTAAACACTCTGCTAGCTCCATTCAGTTGCCCAGACTCCACCCTGCAAGGGATTACCGTATTTTTCTGAGTATAAGACACACCTTTTTGCCCCCCAAAAGAGGGTGGAAATGTCAGTGCGTCTTATACACCAAATACGCCATTTTTTTGTCTCCCGAAGCCCCGCCCCCGCATCCAATTTTTGCGAAAAATGGACCGTTTTTTGCAAAAATTGCGTTTTTGCCTTCCCCCACCCCCTAGGAGTGCTCTGCAGGCTTCCCAAACACTCTGCATGCCCTGTTTTTGCAAAAAAAAAAAAAAAAAAGGAGCGAAAAACGGGCCGTTTTTTTGCAAAAACTGGAGTGTTTTTGCCTTCTAATTACCCCATCTAGCATGACTGGAGGAGGAATTCTGGGAGTTGAAGTCCACTAGTCTTAAAGCTGTCAAGTTTGAAGACCCCTGGGTTAGGGGTTAGGGGTGCAAGGGTCTTCAAACTTGGCAAGTTTAAGCCTTGTGGACTTCAACTCCCATTCCTGAGCTAACATGACTGGAGGAGGAATTCTGGGAGTTGAAGTCCACAAGTCTTAAAGTTGTCAAGTTTGAAGTTTGCAAAAAGTATACATGGTTGTAAAAAGTATTCTGCTACACTGGTATTTTATTAAATAATATATTACTACACCATTTGGTTCAGAATACTTTTTTCCTTGTTTTCCTCCTCTAAAATCTAGGTGCGTCTTATACTCCGGTGCGTCTTATACTCCGAAAATACAGTATGAATGGGGTCATTAAAACGATGATGATGTTTTAGTGACTTGTCTAAGCTTACAACGGTAGTGCAAAAATTGACTCTGCACGTCAGATAGGTCCATCGAGAGGCAAACCATGCCCAGCATCCAACTTTCAGAAATCCGGGGGAAATGAAATGAATTTTATTTTTGGATGTTAAAGCTAGTAGCAAGCCGGAAAGCATTTCGCACCTAATTCCTGGCTCTGCAAAATAATTTGCGAACAGTAAGCAAAATACAGCCATACGACACCTCCACAAACTCTGTGTGGGTGATGAAATATCCCTAGTGCTCCGGAGATGCGTGTTTGCAAACAGCTTTTGATTTGGAGTTTAGGATTGCAGGATATCAGCGAATCTCGAAGCAAATCCCTAGAATTGCCTTGTTTTGGATTAAGGCAGTAATTCTCAACCTTGAAAACTTTTAAGATATATGGACTTCGACTCCCAGAATTCGCTAGCCAACAAGGGAATTTCTGCTGACTGGGGAATTCTGGGAATTGAAGTCCACACATCTTAAAATTGCCAAGATTGAAAAACATTGGGCTAGATCAGCGGTTCTCAACCTGGGGGTCGCGACCAGAGGTGGGTTCCTGCCGGAGCTGTCCAATACGTAACTCCAGTAGGGAGCGGCCGATTACGCAATTTGTGTGCGACTGCTCCGGAGCCCTCTCCGCCGGTCCGTCGCGCGCGTCGCCATCTTTTCCTGATAATTTTTGGGCGATTTTGCTTCTGCGCATGCACGGAAGCAAAATTGCGCCAAAATCTCGTGAGGGGACGCACACGCGCATGAGATTTTGGTGAGATTTTGCTTCTGTGCATGCGCAGAAGCAAAATCGTGCCAAAATCTCTCGCATGCGTCCCCTCGTGAGATTTTGGCGTGATTTTGCTTCCGCGCATGCGTGGAAGCAAAATCGCGTGAGGGTGTGTGTGTGCGTAGCAAGCGCGCCCACGCCCGTAACGTGAATTGGACATACAAGGAATTTGTGTTTGGTGCATATGCTCTCAGTGTACATAAAAGAAAAGATACATTTGTCAAGAATCATAAGGTACAACACTTAATTATTGTCATAGGGTACAAATAAGCAATCAGGAAACAATATAAATTGTAAGGATACAAGCAACAAGTTACAGTCATACAGTCATAAGTGGGAGGAGATGGGTGATAGGAACGATGAGAAGACTAATACTAGTGCAGACTTAGTAAATAGTTTGACAGTGTTGAGGGAATTATTTGTTTAGCAGAGTGATGGCGTTCGGGGGAAAACTGTTCTTGTGTCTAGTTGTTCTGGTGTGCAGTGCTCTATAGCATCGTTTTGAGGGTAGGAGTTGAAGCAGTTTGTGTCCAGGATGCGAGGGGTCAGTAAATATTTTCACAGCCCTCTTTTTGACTCGTGCAGTATACAGGTCCTCAGTGGAAGGCAGGTTGGCAGCAATTGTTTTTTCTGCAGTTCTGATTATCCTCTGAAGTCTGTGTCTGTCTTGTTGGGTTGCAGAACCGAACCAGACAGTTATAGAGGTGTAGATGACAGACTCAATGATTCCTCTGTAGAACTGTATCAGCAGCTTCTTGGGCAGTTTTAGCTTCCTGAGTAGGTAGGTAGGTAGGTAGATAGATAGATGATAGATAGATAGATAGATAGATAGATAGATAGATAGATAGATAGATAGATAGATAGATAGATAGATAGATAGATAGATAGAGATAGATAGATAGATAGATAGATAGATAGATAGATAGATAGATAGATAGATAGATAGATAGATGATAGATAGATAGATAGATAGATAGATACATAGATAGATAGATAGATAGATAGATAGATAGATAGATAGATAGATAGATAGATGATAGATAGATAGATAGATAGATAGATACATAGATAGATAGATAGATAGATAGATAGATAGATAGATAGATAGATACATAGATAGATAGATAGATAGATAGATAGATAGATAGATAGATAGATGATAGATAGAGATAGATAGATAGATAGATAGATACATAGATAGATGATAGATATAGATAGATAGATAGATAGATCGATCGATCGATCGATCGATCGATCGATAGATCGATAGATAGATAGATAGATAGATAGATAGATGAGAGATAGAGAGATAGAGATAGAGATAGATGACATAGACATAGACCAGTGATGGCGAACCTTTTTGGCGTTGTGTGCCAAAAGTCCAAGCGCAAGAGTGCTGTTGTGCTCGCACACACGCACCGGCACCCATAATCCAATGCGCGCCTCCATTTGTGCATGCACGCACGACACTCCCCCGCACTCCCCCTGCGCATGCACCCCGCACTATGCATGCACACATGCAAACCCCTCACTCTGCATGTGTGTGCACCCCCCACATCTTTCAAGAGGGATGGTGTGCCTCTTACAGGAGGACAACCAGGTACCGGCCCATTCCCTGGCAAGACAAAGCAGCAGCCATTCCCAAGCCGGTGACAGATCTCTTAGCCCTACCATCTCGGAAGCTCCAAACATGGCTCCTTGCCTTGGCTCCTCCCTGCTGGGAACCACTGTTCCCCGGCCAGCGGCTGCCGATGTGCAGGGACAGAGAGCTCTGCCGGCGGCTGCGGAATGGTGAACCCCAGCAAGGAGGATCCCAGGCAAGGCCGTGCGTTCGGAGCTTCTGCGGCTGCCAAGGTGGGGGGGGCAGAGAGCTCTGCTGGCGGCTGGGGAACGGCGACTCCCAGCGAGGAGGAGCCCAGGCCATGGGGTCATCTGCACAGGTAGCCCACCACCATCACCCCGCCCTCACCGGCTGCTCGTCCATTGGTGCTCCGGACCGCCTGAGTCCCTGCAAGAAGCCCGCGTGGGCAGGGAGGGAAGGAAGCCCAGCTTGCCTTGCTCTGCTCCCTTAGGAAGCAACCGCCGGGATCTCTCCGCGTCTTTTGGCATGCACGCCTGTTGCTGGTCTTTGCGCTCGCATGAGCACCAGAAACCAGACCAGCTGGCCAGTGCGCATGTGCACTCTGGAAACAGGAAGATCATTTTCCTGGAGCGCGCATGTGCAATGCACGGCTGTTCTTCCGGTTTCTGGCGCACCCATGTGCATGAAAACCAGCTGGTCGGCACACCGGAACCCGGAAGAGCAAGGGGCGACGGCTCCGCGTGCCCGGAGAAATGGCTCTGCATGCCACTTCCGGCACACGTGCCATAGGTTCGCCATCACGGACATAGACATATAGACATAAATATATATATTATATATTTGAACTGTAAGCCGCCCAGAGTCACTGACTGAGATGGGCAACTGTGAAAGGTACATAAAGAAAAGTAAGAATAAATATAATAAAAGCAGAGATTAAAAAAACCCAAATAAACCTAAGAAGACAGATCTGTGGGCGGGCAGTTCTGAGACTTCCCTGAAAAGCCCTTTCTTTGCTCCAAGGAGAACATTCCTTCGGATGCCAGCCACTGTCCAGCCAGAAGGCAGCAACCGGTCAGCGCCCAACTTTCCTACCAGCTGGGCAGCGCATCCTATTAACTCCGCACAATGGATGCCAGAGAGAGAGAGGGAGAGAGAGAGAGATGGCTGGTCCTCAAAGGAACTATTCTTGCTGGGACAAAGCCGGCTTGAGGCAGCCGCCCCCTCCTTCCCTCCCTCCCAAGGCTGCCTCGCATTCCAGGCTCGGTCACCAAGAGCCACTGAAGATGGGGAGGGGAGAATCGGCAAGGGAAGCCAGGCCCAAAGGACCGAAATTTTCCCATCCAATCTGGAGCAAGAGAGATGTTCGTCAGGTTTAGCTCAGGGGGAAGGTTGTAGGAGAGGAGCAGGGTTATCTTGGGAGGGGGGGGGAAACAGAATAGCCCAGTACAGAATAACAGAGTTGGAAGGGACCTTGGAGGTCTTCTAGTCCAACCCCCTGGTTCTGCCCTTGTTTAGTTTCCATCTGATGCTTCTTGTCCTGCCCTCAGGTGCTTTGGAGAATAGCTTGACTCCCTCTTCTTTGTGGCAACCCCTGAGATATTGGAACACTGCTCTCATGTCTCCCCTGGTCCTTCTTTTCATTAAACTAGACATACCCAGTTCCTGCAACCTTTCATCGTATGTGATAAAAGAATAACAGAGTTGGAAGGGATCTTGGAGGTCTTCTAGTCCAACTCCCTGCTCAAGCAGGAGACCCTATACTTGTGATGGTGAACCTATGGCACGCGTGCCACAGGTGGCACGCGGAGCCATATCTGTCGCCTTGCGAGCTGTTGCCTTAGCTCAGCTCTGATTTTCGGCTTGCGCGGAGGCTCTGGGAGGGTGTTTTCGGCCTTGGGGGGGGAGGGAAGCCTCTGGAGCCTGGGGAGGGCAAAAACCAGGCCTACCGGGTCCACTGGAAGTCGGGAAATGGGGAAGTGGGGTGTGGGGCAGCACGGGAGTGTCATGCGCGCATGCGCAGGGGGATGGGGGGCATTGAATTATGGGTGGGGGCACATGCGCACACACGCGCTTTCGGCACCCGAGGGGAAAAAAGGTTCACCATCACTGCCCTATACCATTTCAGACAAATGGTTGTTCAGTCTCTCCTTATAAACCACCAGTGATGGAGCACCTACAGCTTCTGGAGACAAGCGGTTCCATTTGGTTAATTGTCTTCACTGTCAGGAAATTTCTTCTTAGTTCTAGGTTGCTTCTCTCCTTGGTTCGTTTCCATCTGTTGCTTCTTGTCCTGCCTTCTGGTGCTTTGGAGAATAGCTTGACTCCCTCTTCTTTCTGGCAACCCCTGAGATATTGGAACACTGCTATCATATCACCCCTTTGATCTTCTTTTCATTAAACTAGTCATATCCAATTCCAGCAACCGTTCTTCATATGTTTTTGCCTCCAGTCCCCTAATCATCTTTGTTGCTCTTCTCTGCACTCTTTCTAGAGTCTCAACATCTTTTTTTACATCGTGGCGACCAAAACTGGATGCAGTATTCCAAGTGTGGCCTTACCAAGGCATTATAAAGTGGTATTAACACTTCACGTGATCTTGATTCTATCCCTCTGTTTATGCAGCCTAGAACTGTGTTGGCTTTTTTTGGCAGCTGCTGCACACTGCTGGCTCATATTTAAGCGATTGTCCACTAGGACTCCTATCTTCCCCATCTATCCCCTCATAAACCATAGGCTTCAGGGAATCCCAGCCCTCTTTCTGCAAGGAGAGGAGAGGCGCGAGGAGTCACAGAATAGTTGGCACCATTAACCAGCAGTCTTTGGGGGTGTATTGAGGATCTAATGACCTGGCAGAACTCAAGATCCTCAATGGCAACGGGTCATTTCCCCCACTCCCCGCCCAATTAACTTTGACAATCCAACTGCTTGCCGTGCCCCAGAGCAATCTTGGCCCTCTTTGGCCAGGGTGTGGTGAGGGTGAATTGCCCCCTTGGTAGTTTTAAGTTGAAAGGATCAGTTGAGTTTCTGCAGAGTTTACACACTGAGTGTGTTTGGAAACACTGGATCCCTTCCCTCCCCTCCCCTCTCCCTTCCCTTCCTTCCTTCCTTTCTTTTCCTTCCCCTCCCTCCCACTCCCCACTCCTTTCTTTTCCTTCCCCTCCTTCCCTTCCCTTCCCTTTCCCTCTCCCCCTCCCCTTTCTCCTCCCTCTTCCCCTATCCCTTTCCCTCCCCCTTTCCCTCCCCCTCCCTCTTCCCTTCTCTACCTTCCATTTACCTTCTCCCCTTCCTATCCTCCCCACTCCCTTCTCCTCTCCCTCCCCTTCCCCTCATAAAAAGGCTTCCCACCTATTTTGACCCTGCTGGATAAGCTGGTGGGAGCTCTAATCCAAGCCATTTGAGGGCACCAGATGGGCGAAGGCTACTGAAAACCTCAAAGGCTTTGAAATTCTTCATCCTTCTCTGCAGCCCCAGTTCAGAAGGGGGAACAGTTGCATGTAATTACGAAGAAAGAGATTGTGTGCAATCGGATGTGACGATGGGGACCCTTCTCTTGGGCTTCCTTTCCACCCCCAACAATTCTTTGTGGATCTACCCCACTTGGCCAAAGAAAATATTCTCTTCCCATAGTAGAATTTAAGTCTTATGCCTAAGGATATCTAATCATGCAGTAGGACTCTATTACTATTATCCTTCTCCTATTACCTACTCCTAACTTAGGGCTATCACTTTGTTGGTTGTATCGTATGATTCATTATTTATAACTTTTATGTTTGTATGTAGACTGACTGAGAACTTCTGCACCAGAGACAAATTCCTTGTGTGTTGAATCACACTTGGCCAATAAAGAATATTCTTTTCTGTTCCCTTCCTAATCTCCTCTCCTCTCCTCCCCTCCCCTCCCGTTCTCTTCTTCATTCTTCTCTTCTCTTCTCTTCTCTTCTCTTCTCTTCTCTTCTCTTCTCTTCTCTTCTCTTCTCTTCTCTTCTCTTCTCTTCTCTTCTCTTCTCCTCTCCTCTCCTCTCCTCTCCTCTCCTCTCCTCTCCTCTCCTCTCCTCTCCTCTCCAAAATAAGATAATGCTATTCTCTCCTCTCCTCTCCTCTCCTCTCCTCTTCCCTTCCCTTCCCTTCCCTTCTCCCTTCTCCCATTCCATTCCATTCCATTCCATTCTCTTCTTCATTCTTCTCTTTTCTCTTCTCTTCTCTTCTCCTCTCTTCTCTTCACCTGTTCTTCTCTTCTCCTCTCCTCTCCTGTTCTTCTCTTCCCTTCCCTTCCCTTCTCCCATTCCATTCCATTCTCTTCTTCATTATTCTATTCTCTTCTCTTCTCCTCTCCTCTCCTGTTCTTCTCCTCTCCTTTCCTCTCCTCTCCTCTGTTCTTCTCTTCTCTTCCCTTCCCTTCTTCCATTCCATTCCATTCCATTCTCTTCTTCATTATTCTCTTCTCTTCCTCCTCCCCCTCCCCCTCCCCCTCTATTCCTATGCCTATTCCTTATTATTACTATTTCTATTTCTATTCATTTCTATTTCTATTTCCATCTCTATTATTTCTATTTCTATTTCTATTCATTCTATATTCTATATTCTATTCTCACACGTCCAACCCCTCCATTTGTAAAGGAGAGACATAAAAAGAAGCTAGGAGGAACAGAAGCCACCGTCCTGCTTTAAGGCTTCCAGCCCCACTGGGATATTTATCAAAAGGCAAAGATTGATGACCCAACATCTTGCTAAACTGCTGGAGCTTCAAGGACAGCGTTGGCACCTGTGCCGCCAGCCATCTCGTGCTGCTTGGGGGTGCCCAGCGTTGGCACCCTTTCTTGGATTCCGCAGCCTCTGCAACTTCCACATCTGTGCAAGCAAAAACCTGCTGGCCATCATCTCCATTATTTAGGAACAAACAGCTGGACTGATCGTTCCACCTTCTGAGTTATAATTGGTTTGTTCGCTGCTGGTTTAATGCCACCTTTAAAGGGAGAAAAGGAATGGGGTGCTTTTGCTGAGGAAATTAGAATAGAAATAGAAATTAGAATAGAATAGAATAGAATAGAATAGAATAGAATAGAATAGAATAGAATAGAATAGAATAGAATAGAATAGAATAAACATAGTTGAAGGCACCTTGGAGGTCTTCTAGTCCAACCCCTGCTTTGGCAGGCAACCCTATACCTCTCCCTCCCTCCCTCCCTTCTCCATCACTGGAGGTTTTTTAACAACAGACTGGACAGCCACTTGTCTGAAATGCTTTAGGGTCTCCTGCCTGAGAAGGGGGTTGGACTAGAAGACCTCCAAGGTCCCTTCCAACTCTGTTGTTCTGTTATGCTGTTATCCCTCCCTCCCTTCCTTCTCCATCACTGGAGGCTTTTAAAGAAGAGACTGGACAGCCACTTGTCTGAAACGGTCTAGGGCAGTGATGGCCAACCTTTTCGGCACTAAGTGCCCAAACCTGAATGCGCGTGCATGCGTGTGCATGTGTGAGCGCCGGAGCACCGGAAACCCGAAGACCAGCTGGCCGGTGTGCACATGGTTGTTTTTTGGCCGTTTTCCGGGGTGGTTTTATGAGCCTGAAAAACGGTCTGGTTTTTGGGCATTTTCAGGTCATTTCCCGGTGCTCCGGCACCCGCAAAGATCAGCTGGCCGGCGTGCTGGAAACCAGAAGAGCAGCTGGCAACAGCGCATGTGCCCACAGAGATAGCTCTGTGTGCCACCTCTGGCACGCGTGCCATAGATTTGCCATAACGGGTCTAGGCTCTCCTGCCTGAGCAGGGGGTTGGACTAGAAGACCTCTTAGCTCCCTTCCAGCTCTATTCTGATTGAAAAACCTGAGTGAAACTCTTAGAACGACATCTTGCCAATAATTGTCTCTATTGAAAAGGCGATTAAACATTTATTCAGCTACTCCAATGGAAGGGAAGGGGACCCAATCCCCCCCCCGCCTGCTTCCATGGCAACGCCGATACCGGTTGTCGTGGCGAGAGATGCAAGCATCTCCTGATTAGTCACTGATCTGCATCACAGCCCCCAAAGGCCACGGTGGCCTCACGGGCCTTTAGCCAAGTCTTTAGAATCCCCATGGAGAAAGAATTCAGGCTGTGTTCTTCAAGAGAATGGGAGGCTCGCCGAAATTGGGTGGGGGGGGGCATTGGGTGGACAATGTTCTTGGGGTCCTCATATACACCACCACCCGCAAAAGCAGGTTGAGAAAATTGGAGCTAATACGATCAGCGGTTGGTGGAGTCGGAGGGACATTGTGAGGTCATGCAGTCTAACCCTCCCTGTCCCTACTACGAAAAATCTAAGGCTTGGGCAACTTGTTTTGGAAGCTGCCAATGTGAATGAGCAGATTCACTTCTCTAGATATTTCGCCCCACTGAGAATTTTTTTATTTTGTGTATTTATTTATTACATTTGGACTTCGATTTCCAGAATCCCCCAGCCAGTGTCTGACGCCAACCCCCAGGTCCATACATGAAGGTTCAGTTAAACTGATTTATGCACAATCTATGCCCAGGAATCTTCACAACTATAGATAGTCCTCGACTTATGACCATAATATCAAAAATTTATGTTGCTAAGCAAGACAGTCGTTAAGTAAGTTTTGCCGCATTTTCTGACCACATCTTTCTTGCCACATCTGTTATGCAACTCACATCAGTCGTTAAGTGAGTCACACCATTGTTAAGTGAATCTGGCTTCCCCAATGCCTTTGCTTACCAGAAGGTCGCAAAACCCTGGGACTCTGCAACCGTCATAAATATGCGCCAGTTGCCAAGCGTCCAAATTTTGATCACATGAGCATGGGGATGCTGCAATGGTCATAAGTGTGAAAAACAGTCATATGACATGTCCCAAAGGTGCTTTTTTAGGAGGCAACTGGACTTTCTTGTTTTTCTTTTGAAGACATTTCGCTTCTCATCCAAGAAGCTTCTTCAGCTCTGACAGAATAGTGGGGAATGGAAGGATTTACATTCCTTGTAGACAGCTGGTCATTTGCATCCTTTTTAGAGGGTCGTTGAGGATGCAAATGACCAGCTGTCTGCCATAAACATAAATCCTTCTATTCCCCACTATCCTGTCAGAGTTGAAGAAGCTTCTTGCATGAGAAGCGAAACGTCTTCAAAAGAAAAAACAAGAAAGTCCAGTTGCCTCCTGAAAAAGCACCTTTGGGACAACCATGACCTGGATGACTGAGATTTCTACAGACTTCCAGTCATATGTCACTTTTTTCAGTGCCGTTGAAACTCTGGACGGTCATTAAATGAATGGTTGTAAGTCAAAAACTATCTGTAATGGTTAGCAGCTTCTTGGAAAGGAAGAAGGATCCAGGGGATTCAAGGGAGGTTGGACTTAATTCACTTGTGGCAATGCAGGGATTCTAGGCTGATTCCTCTTTTGACTCCAGCCCCAGTGGTTGCCATCTTTCTCCTACAGCCGGCATGCTTTAAAACTTCCCAGCATAGTGGCTAGGGAATTCTGGGAATTGAAATCCACACGTCTTAAAATTGCCATTATTGAGAAACACCTAAACCCTGAACAGGAGTTCAGGAATGCCTCTTTGTTTTTCCACAGAGGCATTCAAATTTAGAATATTGTATTACTCTTCCTCATTCTGCACCAAAAGGAAATCTATGAAGAATGAACGCCCTCTTGCAATTATCTGTCCTGCATATTTCTTCCGTTTGGAAAGGGTACAGGGTTTGGGGATGAAATCCATCAGCAGGACAAAGACATCCCAAACTCTATTTTTTATGTAAAACCCTGAATTACAGGGGTCATCAAAACTGGTTCCCCATAACCTTTATGAACGGGTTGCAGCACTGATCCTCGTTTTCACACTTCTGCATGGTGAAACTTGTGAATTGACTCCTGTCCTTATCCATCTCAGGTGAAAATTGGACCTGTCACTCCACAGTTGTGGTTTGCTCAGGAGCGATCAAGAGTGGCTTATCAGAAGTCCCCGTACCCAGCGTTGATCTGATGATCCCTATCAGATGGTAATGTTCATAGAATAGAAACTTAAGGCTGGAAGGAAACTTGGAGGTCTAGTCCAATCTTATTCTATCCAGGACAAATGGCTGTCCAATCTTTTCTTGAAGATCTCCAGTGAGTTTTTCTGAAGGCAAGATGTCCCACTGGTAATCATTCTATCAGGAAATGTCTCCTCAATTCCAGGTTGGATCTCCCTCTGAGGGACTTCCACCCATTGCTTCCTGTCTTGCCCTCGGGTGTTACGGATAATATGTTGAGGGCCTCTTCCCTGGGACAAACCTTCAAGTATTGGAAGATGCTGTCATATCTCCCCTAAGCGTTCCTTAGGCTAAACATACCTGGTTCCCTCAACTGTCCATCAGACAATTTAGCCTCCAGACCCTTAATCATCTTCGTTGCTCTTCTCTGCACTCTTTCTCGGGTCTCAGGATCTTTGAAGAGATGCTCTTGTCCTGGTTCCTCTGTGGGAAGAGGACATCTCCTGTGTCACTTCACCCTGTTCTGCTATTGAGCATCTTCACCCAGGATGCAAGCAGAAAGAAGGAGAGAGAGGGAGAGAGAGAGAGAGAAGGAGGGAGGGAAGGGAAGAGAAAAGAAGAGAGGAGAGAAGAAGAGAAGAGAAAAAGAGAAGAGAAGAGAAGAGAAGAGAAGAGAAGAGAAGAGAAGAGAAGAGAAGAGAAAAGAGAATTTAATTGGAGTTGCAGGCTTGTTGATGAACTTACTCCATCTGCTGTTCCACTCCTGGTTCAAGAATTTGCTCACACCTCCCTTGGTTTTTCCTTGGTGGAGTAATTAAGATGGATTCTTTAACCAGGCTATTAAAGTTTAATGTTTTAGTCTGATTTGTTGATATCTGTTTCACATATATACAAATGGCATTATTCTATTGGATAAAAGTCAGCTAATTGATTGATCATCAATCAGTCGATAATCCTGTTCTGAAATTGTTCCCGTTTCCTCTAGCCAAGATCTTTCTGTCCTTCAGACATGGCCTCTGAGTATTTATAGCTCTATCTATTCTATATCATCGATCGATCGATTGATTATATGCCTTAAAAGTTAGTCTTACCAATCACATTAAGTAGATTTTTCACCAGGATGATGTGTCCCTAACCTGGTCTTTTAAGTCTTCCAATGGTCCACTGTAGCTGAGTTCATCTACCTTGCTCTTGGTTGTCTTCCTCTTCCTCCTCTTCCTCCTCCTCCTCCCTGCAAAATCCCATTCCCTTCTTTCACTGATGATGTTGCCCAGTTGGGTCATTAAACGTCTGCAAGAAATCAACCATTTGCACAGAGTGCCAAGGACCTCACAGTTGAACCCTGAGTTACAAATATTCTCTTCTATTGGTCATGATTTGTTTTCTTGACTATCCAAAGTCTTCTCAAATCTTCTCCAGCACCCAAGGTGAAAGGCATCAATACTCTTCCCATCCTACTTCTTCAAAGTCCAACTTTCAGTTGGCGGTCAATAATATCTGTATTGCTCTGTTTCACTCACTTTCTTTCTCTAACTTCATTAACTGCTTTTCCAATTGTGCAACTACAGAAACAATATTTCTACAAACAGTATTTTGTAAACTACATTGTAAACTAAAGATAATTGCTGGTTATGTTCACCTATTTGCAAAGTATACATATTTTTCGTTATTTGTTCTTCTCTTTTCCTGCATGTCCTTGGGGTAAAACATTATTACTAAACATGCAGAAAATTTGTTAAGCAAGAAGGGCTTTTCATTCATTAGCAAAGACCATACCAACAATGTGGATTGTTGTTTTTTATTGCACAAACTTTGCCAAATATAACTTGTTCAAACAAACCTTAGTTTAATGTACATGGAGATTCTCAATGATCCAGGCCATGATTGTCCAAAAAATGCTTTTTCAAAAGGCAATTGGACTTTGCTTTTCCTTGAAGATGTTTCGCTTCTCAGAACTGAGGAAGCTTCTTGGATGAGAAGCGAAGCATCTTCAAGGAAAAAACAAAGTCCAGTTTAAAAAAGCCCTTTTGGGAAAAGCTTGGTTTAAAAGTGGCTGCTTTGTGCATTGAGGTCTATTTTCTTTGGCTAAACTTCCGTATGTGGTGTAAATGGCAAAGCAATAATGGGATTTTTTGGTGGGAAAGAATGCAGTCACTGCAGTTCTTAATCTTGGGTTTTGGTCCCTACCAAGATTGCTTGGCATCCAGTCCCAGAAGAGACTGGACTGCCATCTGTCAGAAATGGTGTAGGGCAGTGTTTCCCAACCTTGGCAACTTGGAAGATATCTGGACTTCAACTCCCAGAATTCCCCAGCCAGCATTCGCTGGCTGGGGAATTCTGGGAGTTGAAGTCCAGATATCTTCCAAGTTGCCAAGGTTGGGAAACACTGGTGTAGGGTCTCCTGCTTGGGTGGGGTTGGACTAGATGACCTACAAAGTCCCTTCCAACTATTCTATTCTATTCTATTCTATTCTATTCTATTCTATTCTATTCTATTCTATTCTATTATTATTCTAATCTTTCTAATTCTAATTTTAATTCTATACCGTTTAGAGGTCAATTTCAGTACGAACGAAACCAACAAACCACGATAGATCAAATCATGGTTTAATACGAGGCAAATCACACTGAATAGGGCCCCCAGAGCAACCTGCAGGCACAGCCTGTAAGCCTTTAAAACAATGACACACTAACGGAGGGGCTTGTGGGCATGAGCAGAGCGCCTCTATCTTAGCCAGCTCCAGGCCCAACATGGCTGCCGGCGCAGGCGACTACATCTCCCGTGAGGCCTCGGGCGGGGGTGTGTGGCATGGAACGGGGGAGGGGGGCAAAGGGAGTGGAGAGGGCGGCTCCCGGCCAGCTCGG
This sequence comes from Diadophis punctatus similis, assembly GCA_023053685.1. NCBI lineage: Eukaryota > Metazoa > Chordata > Lepidosauria > Squamata > Dipsadidae > Diadophis > Diadophis punctatus. The sequence goes on along the minus strand of JALIGW010000003.1, from coordinate 205,166,292 downwards.
CCCCGCCCTCCGTCGAGCGGGATTGGCTGCGGCCGGTTGTCGGTGGTGACGGCGGGACGCGGCGGGGGCGGAGCTTGTGTGCCGGCGGCGCTCTGGTCAGTCGGTGGCCGGGAGGCGGCGGCGGCGGAGCGGGAGCCGCAACGCTGCCGGGGCCATGGGCTGCCGGGCGGGGGCCGCCGCCCCTCGCCGCGCCCGGTGACCACCCCGCCGGCCCGGGGCGAAGATGGCGGAGAGGTAGGAAAGACCCCCCTCCCTCACCCGAGACCCCCTTTCCCGCCTAACCCCTTATGGGGACCCCCCGGGATGCAGCTGCAACCCCCCCCTCCCGCGCATCCTTGAGGGGAGGGGGTCCCCTCCAGCACCAGCAATACCACCCTGCCCTTGCTGCTGCCTGCTTCACCCCGGCTCCCATCATCCGCAGCCTTGGCTCTTTGCAGGAACCCCATCTCTCTCCCCTCCCCCCACCTCGACTCCCCCTCCTCTCTAATTTGTGGGGGGGGCGTCCAAATCCTCCTCCCCCTTCCGCCCCTTTGGGACGAGGCTCACCCTCAACCCCTGCCAGAACCCCACCCAGGATTGGGGGGGGGTTCGTCTCCCTCGCACCCCAATCTTTCTCCTCTCCCCCACCCCCCCACTCCCTTCTAGCTACCTGCAAAAGGGGGGTGGCAGGACCCTTTAGGACAGGACCTTCTCGATGCCCCTCCGGTCCCCATTTTCTTCCTGCTTGGGGGAGGGAGTCCAATCCCCCCTCCATGTTACTCCCTGGGGGTCATCCTGCAACCCCCCCTCTTCTTCTGGCCCTTGCCTCCTCCTCCACCTGACCTTACCGTCCCTGTCCCCCCTCCCTTTCTCTGGGGGCCTCTTTGGAGGGACCCCCCCTTGGTAGAGCACCTGCTTTTACCCATCCCTTTGCAGCAGGTGTCGCTTCCTCCATCTCCCCCCTCCCCACCCTGCCAGATTGCTTTGCTGTAGTGTCTTTGGTGGGGTGGGGGGTGAAAGAGAAGAAGAATCCCGCTTCAAGGGTGGGTGGGTGGGTGGGTTATTTAAGGGATGTCTTTTTCCCCCTGGCGAGAAATAGATTTTGGGGAGGGGGAGATGGCGAATTGCAAAGGCTGGCATGCGGCCCTGGGTTTTTTTTTTTAAATCATTTTGCAAGCTTTGATGGCTGTTGCCTGGTGGGGTGGGGGCCATGGGGCTGGAGCCTGTGCGGGTTGTTTATTGGGGGGGTCTTTTTCCTCAGGCCCCAGGGGTGTGTAGGGCGGATGGAAGCTCTTGCGGAGATGTGCAAGGCAGGCATGGAGGCTGCAGGGTGGAGGAAGGGGGAGGGAGAGGAGTGGGGAAGGAAGGGTGGGGGGGGGAGGCCGCCTTGCTCGGATCCCCGTATCGTCGGAAGGAGTTCTGAAGGACGACGCTGAGAGCGGGCACGCCGTGCGCGACGGACCTTCGAGAAGGTGGCACTGCTTCTCCACCGGGAGAGGCGAATGTGGGCACCTGCCTTCTGCAGCTCGGGTGGGCTGCAGCGGCCTAGTGGTGCAGTGAGAGGGCAAAGGTTGGCATTCGGGTGGGGTGCATGTGTGTGTGTGTATGAAGGCCGGGTGTGTGCGAGGCTTAGCCCGGAACAGGCTCAGGAGCACCCAAGGGCGAGGATTGGTATGAGCTGGCACGTTTCTCCCTTTCCTTCCAAGGGCTCTAGCTTTGCAAATCCCTCACCTGCTCTCTCTCTCTCTCTCTCTCTCTCTCTCTCTCTCTCTCTCTCTCTCTCTCTCTCTCTCTCTCTCTCTCTCTCTCTCTCTCTCTCTCCTCATCTCTCTAGATTTTTTGGGGGGTGGGTGGGGGAATCGTGCTTGGCCCTCTTAAGCCCCCCCCCCAGCAGACTGGATTTGATCTTGGCTTGTGTGCGAAAGGGCCAGGTGGCTTGCTTGGAGACTCGGTGGCTCAATTGACACACCGTATTACCTCTGGCCTGCCGGAGCTTCAGAAGGTGCCAGCTGGATTGACAGCCGCTCCAGTCTTGGCTCTGGGATGTGGTGCACATCCTGTGTGGTTGTGCGGAGGGAGTCTGGCTAAATGTGGTCCTGTTAGTTGTTGCTTTGAGTGTGAACGCGTAGCAAGATGCTGCCTCGCTCTGCATCTGTGCTGTTGGATGCTAATTGCCAGGGAGAGGGGGGGGGCAAAACGACAGCCCTGCAGTTTGCATACCAAGGGCTTAAATTTAGCAAGAAGTGGCTGATTTTAGGTATTTGGGTGGGGGGCTTTGGGGGTGGGGTGGGGGAGAGAATCTGTCCCCAGTCCAACTTTTCTCTTTGCTGTATCAATTATTCAAAAATGCTCTCTATGAACTGAAGAAACCTTTTTACAGGTAGTCCTCGATTTGCAACAGTTCACTCAGTGACCGTTCGAAGTGACAGCGGCATTGAAAAAAGTGACTTATGACCATTTTCACCCTTATGACCATGGCAGCATCCCCATGGTCACGTGATTTACATTCAGATGCTTGACTGCTGACTCACATTTATGACGGTTCACCATTTTTCATAGTTACGACCGTTCCAGCATCTTCATGGTCACGGGATCAAAATTCAGATGCTTGGCAACTGGTTCATATTTATGACGGTTGCAGCGTCCTGGGGTCAAGCGATCCCCTTTTGCGACCTTCTGACAAGCGAAGCCAACCGGGAAGCCAGATTCACTTAACAACCGAGGTCAGAAAGGTGGTAAAATGGGGCAAAATTCACTTAGAGACTGTCTTGCTTAAGAACGGAAATGTTGGGCTCGATTGTGGTCATAATTAGAGGACAAACTTTGAGACTGTCAAGCCAGGATTATTAACTTGGATGGATCTTTTAGCAATTTTTTTTGCTCTGTGTGTGGGATTGGAGCAAAAGGGATGAGAGAGATTTCCCACTAAAAGTTTTCCTCCCAAGTTTTCGGGCTTCATGCAAAGTGGAAAGTCGCTTGATTGGTGAGTTTGTGGTCTCTAAAGGTGAATTTGAATTAAAAAGGACCTGTCCTTAAAATTTTAAAGGTACAGTTGGAGATTTTGGGGTCCTTGGATTTTTATGCAAGGATTAAAAAATTGAGATTTGAAGGCTGCCCTTCTCTGCCATTTCATCATGATGAACAATGTGCCTCATAGAGATAATCCTCGAGTTACAACGGTTCGTTTAGTGACCGTTCAGATTTACAATGGCACTGAAAAAAAAGCGACTTAGGATCGTTTTTCACACTTACGACCGTTGCAGCATCCCTGTGGTCAAAATTCTGCCTCTTGTTGTACTGACTTGTATTTATGACCGTTGCAGTGTCCTGGGGGGGGCATGATTTCTCCCTTTTGCGACCTTTTGTCAATGGAGAAGGCAGATTTACTTAACAACTGCAGTGATTCACTTAACAACCGTGGCGAGAAAGGTCATAAAATGGGGCAAAACTCACTTAACAACCATCTCGCTTAGCAACAAAGAAAGTTAGGGCTCAGTTGTGGTTGTAAGTCAAGGACCACCTGTACTAGGTATGTACAGGTGGTCCTTGACTTACAGCAGTTCATTTAGTGACTGTTTGAAGTTACAACGCCACTGAAAAAAGTGACTTATGACTGTTTTTCACATTCCAGCGTCCCCATGGTCACATGCTTTATATTCAACTGACTCACATTTATGACGGTCGCAGGGTTCTGGGATCACATCATCCCGTTTTGCGACGTTTTGACAAGCAAAGTCAATGGAGAAGCCAGATTCACTTAACGTTACTATCTTAACAACTGCAGTGATTCACTTAACTGTGGTGAGAAAGGTCGTAAAATGGGGCAAAACTCATTTTGGACTCAATTGTGGTCATAGTTTGAGGACTACCTGTACTCTGTGTGTGTTTGTGTTTGTACAGGTAGTCCTCGACTTACAGCAGTTCATTTAGTGACTGTTCAAAGTTACAATGCCCCTGAAAAAAGTGACTTGTGACCATTTTTCACACTTATGACCGTTGCAGTATCCCTATGACCATGTGATCAAAATTCAGACGCTCGGCAACTGACTCTTATTTACGACAGTAGCATTGTCCCGGAGTCACGCGATCCCCTTTTACGTCCTTCTGACAAGCAAAGTCAGTGGGGGGAGCCAGATTCGCTTAGCAACCATGTGACTCATTTAACAACTCTGGTGAATTGCTTCACAAACTTGGTGAGAAAAGTTGGTAAAATGAGGCAAAACTCACTTCACCGACGCCTCACTTAGCAACATCAGTTCTGGGCTCAATTCTGCTGGTATATTGAGGACTTCCTTGTGTAACATTATGCAAGCATGGCGGGCGCCAATTGGCAAGAGAAAGTTTAGGACCGTATAGGTTGGAAATAAAACATGTGGAATAGGTCTTAATCCTGCAGTGGAGATGATGGTGGTGGTAGTGGTCCTTTCAGTCTTCTCCCCATTTCTAATAATTTCTAAACCCCAGACCTTGGATGGTTGCAACCTCAAGCTACCATTGGCCAGCATCTCCGATCTCTGCTTTTTATTTATTTACTTATTTGTGAGATTTATATACTGCCTCACAGTGCAAGCACACTCTAAACGGTTTACACCAGTAAGCAATGTATATATTTACATTGCCCCCAACAATCTGGGTCCTCATTTGACCTACCTCGGAAGGATGGAAGGCTGAGTCAACCTTGAGCCGGTGAGATTTGAACCACTGACCTGCGGATCACAGTCAGCTAAAGTGGCCTGCAGTACTGCACTCTAACTGCTGCGCCACCTTGGCTCTTTGCTGAAGTAATTTGACTTTCTTGGTGATGGACCTTAAAATGCCAGCACATGGATTCTAGCCATCTTACAGCTTTCTGATAAATATCAAAGAAGACATTCCTCCTCCTCCTCCTCCTCCTCCTCCCTCCTCCTTCCTCCTCCTCCTCCTCCTCCTCCTCCTCCTCCTCCTCCTCCTCCTCCTCCTCCTCCTCCTCCTCCTTTTCTTCCAGACTTTGAGGCTGAACCAGCTATCTGGAATCTTAGCTGTAGAAGAAATAGTAGCTGAGATGGAGACCAAAACTCCCAATTGGTTGTGGACAGGCTTGAGGAACATCTACAGAGCTTTCTGAGGAGCCCGTGGTAGAGGCAACGTTGAAGGTGGAAGAGCTTCTCTTCTGATGTGGTGGAGGTGGAGGTGAACTATTGTTTGATTTGCCAAAGTCCAGTTGTTGTGAAGACGTCGTCCAGCTCTCTATAAGTCAGTGTTTCCCAACCTTGGCAACTTGAAGATGTCTGGACTTCAACTCCCAGAATTCCCCAGCCAGCATTCGCTGGCTGGGGAATTCTGGGAGTTGAAGTCCAGACATCTTCAAGTTGCCAAGGTTGGGAAACACTGCTATAAGTGGTGCTCCATAGATCAAGAGAAGAACAGATGTGGCTTTCAGGACATGGAAGTCTCTTTTTGGGGGTCTTTGTGGAGTTTTTAATGGTGGAAGAGAAGTATTGGACCACTGGAATCACATCTGAAGAAAGTCCCACAGAACGGAATATGCTATAAATTTGTTGTTGCTCTGTGTTCCTCAATCTGCTTTCTTGCGTGGAGGGACCCTATGATAAAGCTTGACTTCCGGTGATTTTTCATGTGACATTCCTGTAATGTCACATGAAGAGCCGAGGTGGCGCAGCGGTTAGAGTGCAGTACTGCAGGCCACTTTAGCTGACTGTGATCCGCAGGTCAGCGGTTCAAATCTCACCGGCTCAGGATTGACTCAGCCTTCCATCCTTCCGAGGTAGGTAAAATGAGGACCCAGATTGTTGGGGGCAATATAAATATATATACACATTGCTTACTGGTGTAAACCGCTTAGAGCAGTGTTTCTCAACCTTGGCAGTTTGAAGATGTGTGGACTTCAACTTCCAGAATTCCCCAGCCAGCAACGCTGGCTGGGGAATTCTGGAAGTTGAAGTCCACACATCTTCAAACTGCCAAGGTTGAGAAACACTGGCTTAGAGAGTGCTTGCACTGTGAGGTGGTATATAAATCTCACTAATAAATAAATAAATGAATGGCCTTTTAATTCATTTGTTTGATTTTTTAATCTCACCTTTATTGTTTATAAATAACGAGGTAGCGAACATACCTAATACTCCTTCCTGTTTCTATTTTCCCCACAACAACAACCTTGAGCGAGTAACCCAGCTGCTTTCATGCCTAAAGTGGGACTAGAACTCACTACCTCCTAGTGATTGGCCCAGAGTAACTCAGCTGGCTCTCATGACAAAGGTGGGACTAGAACTTCCCATCTCCTGGTCATTGGCCCAAAGTAACCCAGCCAGCTTTTATGCCCAAGGCAGGACTAGAACTCACCATCTCCTGGTGATTGACCCAAAGTCAACCAGCCAACATTCATGCCTAAAGCAGGACTAGAACTCTCTGTCTCCTGGTGATTGGCCCAAATCTCCCATCTTCTTTTCGTGCCTAGGGCAGGACTAGAAATCACAGTCTCTGGTTTGTGGGTCAGCATCTTTATCACTAGACTAAATTGGCTCTCTTCAATGCTATATTGCTTTATATTAATATTCGTTCTATGTCAGGAATGTGCTTAGGAATTAGATGTAATATAATGGGGCAGTCTAAAATAAATCAATAAATGGAAAGTGTTAGAAACAAGGGGAGTTATTTTTTAAAGGAGATTTATATTGAAAAATCTTTTTTTTCAAGAAAGAAATAACATTCCTTTCCATATTCCTTTTTAGTTTGCTTCCTTGGATATGTTTTGCTGTGTGTGTTTATGTATGTGTGTGCATACATTTCAACATTCTTCATTGTATGGGATCAAAAAAAGCATTTCCGCTCAAATCATTTGAGACACACTTATTTGCATAGCAGCCACTGTCATTAAATCATGCTTTTATTGATGTGCTTAGTGACTAATACTCTGCCTTTCTACAATACAGTGACACTCCAAATAGTTAATGTGAACATATACAAAAATAATAAACCCAACCATCCCATCCATCTATCTATTTCTGCCTGTCCCTCCCTCCCTCCCTCCATGTCATCCATCTGTCTATATCTCTATCCTATCCATCCATAAACCTATATCCATCCATCCATCCCATCTTATCTCATCTCATCTCATCTCATCTGTCTGTTTATCCCTATTTCTATTCTGTGTATCTCCATCCATTCACCTATAATCATCCATCCATCCATCCATCTCATCTGTCTCTCTCCATCCATCCATCCATCCATCTCATCCTTCCATGTGTCTATCAATCTCTATCTTGTCTGTCTGTCTGTCTGTCTGTCTGTCTGTCTGTCTGTCCATCTCTCATCTATCTCCATCCATCCATCCATCTATCCATCCATCCATTTCAACCACCTATCTATTCATCCATCCATCCATCCATCCATCCATTTCAACCACCTATCTATTCATCCATCCATCCATCCATCCGCAAAAAAGGAATGGTCCACTCTTAGCCTAGATTCGAGAGTGGGAAAAGGAGCATAAAGTTTGAAGTTTAGGGCTGCCACCTACAACGATTCATCCATTGGCTCTTTTGCATGATTAAATATAGTGTTTCTAACATTTGCAATAAAGCTAGGTGATCAGAATACATTGGAATTTCTGTCTGTTAGCCCCAAATAATCATTTGGGTGTTGCCTGATCCTTTCTGGATTGCCCACACTTGTATTCAGAACATAGTGTGATATTTTATTAAATTAATGTTTTTCAATCTTGGCAACTAGAAGACACGTGGACTTCAACTCCCAGAATTCCCCAGCTGGCTGGAGAGTTCTGGGACTTGAAGTCCACGTGTCTTCAAATTCCCAAGGTTGAAAAACACTGTATTATATTACAGATTACAGATTGACAGAGTTGGAAGGGACCTTGTAGGTCATCTAGTTGAACCCCCCCGCTCAAGTAGGAGACCCTACACCAGTGATGGCGAACCTATGGCACGGGTGCCACAGGTGGCACGCGGAGCCATATTTGCCGGCACGCGAGCTGTTGCCCTAACTCCGCTCCGTGCGCGCCGGCCAGCTGATTTTTGGCTTTTACGGAGGCTCTGGGAGGGTGTTTTCGGCCTCCGGGGGGCAGGGGGAGCCATTTTTGCCCTCCCCACGCTACAAGAAAACCTCTGGAGCCTGGGGAGGGCGAAAAATGGGCGTACCGGGCCTACCCGAAGTCGGGAAATGGGGGAGCGGGGGGATCGTGCACACATGCACAGGGGTGGGGCAGCACGGGGGGATCACACATGCAAGCGCAGGGGGGGCATTGAATTATGGGTGTGGGCACTTGCACGTGCGCAATAGCGTGCACGTGCGTGCTTTTGGCACCCGAGGAAAAAAAGGTTCGCCATCACTGCCCTACACCATTTCCGACAAATGGCAGTCCGATCTCTTCTTGAAAGTCTCAAGTGTTGAAGCTCCCACAACATTTGAAGGCAACTTCTGTTCCACGGGTTGATCGTTCTCACTGTCATAATGTTCCTCCTTATTTCCAGGTTGAATCTCTCCTTGATCAGTTTCCATCCATTATTCCTTGTCTGGCCTTCTGGTGCTTTGGAAAATAGCTTGACCCCCCCTTCCTCTCTGTCGCAGCCCCTCAAATATTGGAAGACTGCTATCATGTCTCCCCTGGTCCTTCTTTTCACTAGACTAGCCATGCCCAGTTCATGCAACCGTTCATCGTATCATTTAGCCTCCAGTCCCCTAATCATCTTGGTTGCTCTTCTCTGCACTTTTTCTAGAGTCTCAACATCTTTTTTATAGTGTGGTGACCAAAACTGGATGCAGCATTCTAGGTGTGGTCTTACTAAAGCTTTATAGAGTGGTATTAGTACCTCACTTGATCTTGATTGTATCCCTCTGTTAATGCAATTTAGGGTTGCATTGGCTTTTTTGGCTGCCGCCACACACTGCTGGCTCATGTTTAGCTGGTTGTCCACTAAGACTCCAAGAACCCTCTCACAGTCACTGCTATTAAGCCTGGTTTCACCCAGTTTATATGTATACTTTTGGTTTTGCTTATCTAAGTGTAGGACTTTACTTTTCTCCACATTGAATTTCATTTTGTTAGATAGGGCCCAGTGTTCAAGTCTGTCAAGATCATTTACTGGCCAAGATATATTACGTCAACCAGGTACCTGCAATCTACTAAAGAAAGTCACCTGATCAAAAGATGAAGTAAGATGAGTTTGACTTCACTCTGACCATCCACACTGACTTTTAATAGTTGCCTCACTGTTTTTACAGCATTTACACAAAACCGTTTTATACCCATTTTACATTTTTAGAAATATTGACACCAGGCTGGTTGGCATGTAGTATATTGTGTCCCTTTCCCCCCAACTTCTTGGGATACTTAAATTTTGCAGGTGCCGGTTTACCTGTGTTGCTCTTGAAAGGGAAAGGATGGCGGTACCTGTCATGCCAAGTTTTCCTTTTGAGATATCGCACGGGAAGAACACAAAGCAAACCATCTACTTTAATCCCGTCTCCTGTTTTTGTTTCAGGTAGATCAATCGCTGCAGCGCCGCCTCCATTTTTTTTCCTTCACGCTGACATTTCTCCTTCTGTCTCGTGTGGTTGTGTATCGACCATTTAACTCTGCCTGAATATAAATTACTTCTGTGTGCAACACACACATAAGCCAAGGCACTTTCTCCGTAGCTGGCTAAAAATGTAACTGGCTTTCTCAGATGAAAAGCAACGACAACACTCTGGGTCATATTGATTTAATTGGGATGCTCTCTCTTGTTTTTGTCCGGTTCAGGCCTATTAAGGCATGGGGATGGACAGAAGTGTCTGTCTGTCTGTCTGTCTGTCTGTCTGTCTGTCTGTCTGTCTGTCTATATCTATCTATCTATCTATCTATCTATCTATCTATCTATCTATCTATCTATCTATCTATCTATCTATCTATCTATCTATCTATCTACTCTATCTATCATCTATCTATCATCTATCTATCATCTGTCTATCAATCAATCAATCAATCAATCAATCTATCTATCTATCTATCTATCTATCTATCTATCTATCTATCTATCTATCTATCTATCTATCTATCTATCTATCTATCTATCTATCTATATCTATCATCTATCTACTCTATCATCTATCTATCTATCTATCTATCATCTATCTACTCTATCATCTATCTATCTGTCTATCTATTTCTATCTATCTATCATCTATCTACTCTATCTACTCTTATCTATCTATCTATCTATCTATCTATCAGCTATCTAGCTATCTAATCCATCCATCCATCCATCCATCCATCCATCCATCCATCCATCCATCCATCCATCCATCCATCCATCCATCCATCCATCCATCCATCCATCCATCCATCCATCCATCTATCTATCTATCTATCTATCTATCTATCTATCTATCTATCTATCTAATCCATCCATCCATCCATCCGTCCATCCATCCTTACATACTTACATACATACCATGTTTCCCTGAAAATAGGACCCTGTCTTATATGTTTTGGAACACCGAAATGAAACACTTGGCCATATTTTTGGGGAGGTCTTATTATTTTGGGGTGCGTGGAGCAAGGCAAGTCTTACCTGATTTCCAGCTCTGTCTCCCTAACCCTAACCAGAGGAAATGGTGGGGACTGGCTGCGCATGCGGTTAAATATTTCGAGGGAAGGGCTTATTTTCGGGAAAACACGGTACATACATACATCTCATCCTTCTATCTCTATATATTTCTATCTATCCACCTGCCTGTCTATCTTTACATCTTCTCTCTCTCTCTCTCTCTCTCTCTCTCTCTCTCTCTCTCTCTCTCTCTCTCTCTCCATTCATCTATATTCATCTATTCTTCCATTCCATCTACCCATGTCATCCATCCATCTATCCATCCATCTGACCCATCTGTGTGTCTACCAATCTGTCTCTTTCATTTATCTATATCTATCTGTTCATTCATCTCCCATCCCTCCGGTCCATCTTATCCATCTATCCTTATATATTTCTATCCTATCTATGTCTGTCTGTCCATCTCATTCGTCTCTTTATTTCTATTTTATTTTCTGTCTCTCTTTCCATCCACCTATATTCATTCATCTATTCTTCCATTCCACCCATCCATGTCATACATTCATCTATCCATCTGACCCAACTGTGTGTCTACCAATCTCTATCTCATCTCTCTTTCTCTCTCTTTCTCTATCTGTCCATCTATGTCATCCATTCATTACACCCATCTGTGAATCAGTCTCTCTCTCTCATCTACTTGTCATCCATCCATCCATCCATCACACATCTGTCTTGCTCAGTCTTTCTCTCTCTCTACCATCTATTTTTCATCTATCTGTTCATCCCATCCCATCAAACCTACCCCACCCACCCACCCACCCACCTACCCCATCCATCCATCCATCCATCCATCCATCCATCCATCCATCCATCCATCCATCCATCCATCCATCCATCACTGTGTGTCTCAGTCTCTCTCTCTCTCTCATCTATTTGTCATCTATCTGTTCATCCATCCATCCATCCCATCTACCCACCCACCCATCCATCCAATCAACCAATCAACCAATCTCTCTCAGTCAGTCTGTCTGTCTGTCTGTCTGTCTGTCTGTCTGTCTGTCTCTCTCTCTCTCTCTCTCTCTCATCTATTTGTCATCTATCTGTTCAGCCAGCCGGCCAGCCAATCTATGTCTGTCTGTCTGTCTGTCTCTCTCTCTCTCTGTTCATCTATCCCACCCCATCCATCCATCCATCCAATCTGTCTCTCTCTCAGTCTCTCTCTCTCATATCTATTTGTCATCTGTTCATCTTTCCCATCCCATCCATCCATCCATCCATCCAATCAATCAATCAATCAATCCGTGAGTGGATCTATTTTCACCTATCTGTTCATCTATCCCATGATTCCTATCCCATCCATCCATCCATCCATCCATCCATCCATCCATCCATCCATCCAATCTCTGTGTGTGTCTCTCTCTCTCATCTATTTGTCATCTATCTTTTCATCTATCCCATCCACGCCATCCCATCCATCCATCCAATCTGTGTGTGTCTCTCTCAGTCTTTCTCTCCCATCTATTTTTCATCTATCTGTTTATCTATCCCATCCCAAGCCATCCCATCCATCCATCCAATCTCTCTCTCTCTCTCTCTCTCTCTCTCTCTCTCTCTCTCTCTCTCTCTCTCTCTCTCTCTCTCTCTCTCTCACACACACACACACACACACACACACACACACACACACACACACACACATCTATTTGTCATCTATCTGTTCATCTATCCCATCCATCCATCTGTGTGTGTGTCTCTCAGTCTTTCTCTCTCTCCCATCTATTTTTCATTATCTGTTCATCCACCCATCCACCCATCCCATTTGTCTGTCTGTCTGTCTCTCTCTCTGGGTCACCTTCTCCTTTCCAGAGGTCCAGGGCTTCAGGGCCTCTCGGTAGCCAAGATGGTACCAGAGCAAAGATAATCCAAAGACGATCCAAACAGCATTCAAACCTCAGAATTCTCCGCGAACACCTTGCCTGCCCAGGTGCAAGCAGGAGGGCACAAGAGGGCGACAGGCGGGGGCTGTCTTCCTTGACTTTTTCCTGGGAGGAAAAGTCGTCTTACATGGCTGCCAGGAAGGAAACTCCGTGGCCCTGAAGTCGCCGGGAGCTCAGCCGGGGAGGGGAGATTTTTCCTTTCCTTTCCCTGTTAATTAGATATTAAGTTCTCTGAAGATCACGGCATTCAATTTTGGTATAAAGTACAGCATCTGCTGTCTTTATTTAGACAATAGCTACCATAAACAGTGTTTTATGACTTTAATGCAAACAGCCCTGTTAATGCGTTGCTTGCTCACAGTTATTTTTTGCTCTCTCCCCATCCCCGTAGATCCACTTTAGCCATTTTAAACATGTTAATATCCTAATATTGTGGAATTAAATTTTCATGTTTCATTTTTTAGCCTCTCAGATGGCTTGATATGCACCACAGTTTTACTCACATTGTCCGGGTAAGCAAGGTGCAGGAGGTTAGGACCGACGCTGGCCAAATCTAGCTATTACGGTCTAGCATAGTCCTCGATTTACAATCGCAGTTGAGCAATGGGTGGAAACTAATCAAGGAGAGAAGCAACTTAGAACTAAGGAGAGATTTCCTGACAGTTAGAACAATTAATCAGTGGAATAACTTGCCACCAGAAGGTGTGAATGCTCCAACACTGGAAGTTTTAAAGAAGATGTTGGTTAACCATTTGTCTGAAGCGGTGTAGCGTTTCCTGCCTAAGCAGGGGGTTGGACTAGAAGACCTCCAAGGTCCCTTCCAACTCTGTTATTCTATTCTATTCTATTCTATTCCATTCCATTCCATCCTAATTTCTCCTATTCTATTCTATTCTATTCCATTCCATTCCAATTTATTTTATTCTATTCTATTCTATTCAATAGAATTTTGGTTGCTAAGCAAGACTGTTGTTGAATGAGTCATGCCCAATTTTATGACGTTTTTTGGTTGTTAAAGAATGGAATAGAATAAAATCAGAATCAGAATAGAATAATAAAATGCGGAATAGGAATAGGAATGGAATAGAAATAGAATAGAATAATAATAGAATAGAATAATAAGAATAGAATAGAATAGAAAATAGAATAGAAAATAGAAAGTAGAATAGAATATACAATAGAAGAATAGAATAGAATAGAATAGAATAGAATAGAATAGAATAGAATAGAATAGAATAGAATAGAATAGAATAGAATAGAATAGCTATTTCTAATAGAATAGCTATTAGCTATTGCTAATAGAATAGAATAACAGAGTTGGAAGGGACCTTGGAGGTCTTCTAGTCCAATCCCCTGCTTGGGCAGGAAACCCTACACCATTTCAGAGAAATGGTTATTTCAAATTTTCAAAGCCTTTATTGTCATTGTACATCATGTATACAACGAAATTGGTTTAGCCTCTACTGGCACAGTCCGTACAAGAATACAAGACAACATGAATAATATAAAGGATAATCCTTATACAAGTAGTTAGGGGGAAAAAACTAGTCATACGTTTCCATATGTACGTCATATTCTGTGCAACATGTATTTTACTCTGGTGTATGATCTTATATCATGGTATATACATATTGCACACTACACTGGAACCAGTGAAATTTGTGGTGCTATATTGTGTTTAGGAGTCTTGACAGCTGTTTTTAAACCTGTTTGTCCAGCTGGCTATACTTCCATATCTTCTGCCCGATGGTAAAAGTGACAAGAGACACTGGCCAGGGTGCGGCTCATCCCTAAGTATCTTCCTCACTCTGCTGAAACAGCGAGACCTGGTGATGTCATCCAGTGGTGTTAGAGGGCAACCAATGGTTTCTTGTGCCGAATTAATCACTCTCTGTAGTGCCTTATCTGTAGTGCCTTAATAGAGCCGAGGTGGTGCAGCGGTTAGAGGCAGTACTGCAGGTCACTTTAGCTGACTCTGATCCGCAGGTCAGCGGTTCAAATCTCACCGGCTCAAGGTTGACTTCCATCCTTCCGAGGTAAAATGAGGATCCAGATTGTTGGGAGCAATGTAAATATATACATTGCTTACTGGTGTAAACCGCTTAGAGAGTGCTTGCACTGTTAGCCGGTATATAAATCTCACAAATAAACAAATAAATCTCTTCTTAAAAGCTTCCAGTGTTGAAGCAGTCACAACTCCTGGGAGGCAAGTTGTTCCACTGATTTATTGTTCTAATCTAACTAATTGTTCTAACTAATCATTGCCGTTAAGTGACTCATGTGGTCCTTAAGCGAAACCAGCTTCCCCCCATGGACTTCGCATGTCGGAATTTCGGGAAAGTTGTAAACAGCAATCACGTCATACCCCCGGGACTTTGCAACCGTCATAAATACGAGCTCGTTGCCAAGGGCCTGCATTTTGATCAGGGGACTGCGGGGGTGTTGCCGCAGTCGTAAGTATGAGGATGGTCGTAAGTCCCTTTTTCCACTGATGTGACTTTGAACGGTCACTAAACAAATGGTTATAAGTCAAGGACTGCCAGTATCTTCAAAACACCCAATTAGGTGTTCCTTCCTTGGGCTGCCTTTAGCTCTGCCCCACATGGTCTGGGTCAAAGTCAAACCTATCCTGAACATGAGGGCAGATCAATCAAATTCTGGAACTGCAAGATCTGGGTCAGTTTTTCTCAACTTTGAAGACCGAATAACAGAGTTGGAAGGGACCTTGGAGGTCTTCTAGTCCAACCCCCTGCTCAGGCAGGAAACCCTATATCATTTCAGACAAATGGCTGCCTGATCTCTTGTTAAAAACCTCTAATGATGGAGCACCCACAAATTCCGGAGGCAAGCTGTTCCACGGATTAATTGTTCTAACTGTCAGGAAATTTCTCCTTAGTTCTAAGTTGCTTCTCTTCTTGATTAATTTCCACCCATTGCTGTTGTGCCTTGGCCGCGTCCGGCGCCGAGTCTGGAGGATCCGGAGGACGCGGAGCCGCTCATGGTGCAGCAGTACCAGCCTATGTGCCTGGCACCAGAGACGGCTGGTGATGAGGACTCGGTGCCAGAGCAGGACGATCTCCCAGGACCTTCTGCACCTGCGCAGCAGAGTTCTTCATCAGGAGATGAAGAACTCATGCTGGATGCCAGAGCACGCAGAGCAGCCAGAAGACAGGACTGGCTGAGTAAGCGTCGGTCCAATCGGAGGAAGCAGTGAGGGCTAATTGGGCCACGCCCTTCAGTGGCTATATTAAGCCAGGGTAATTAGTGCTCATTGCTGAGAACAACAATTCAATGACCGCGGCATATCCAGAGTTTCGTTTCTACGTCTGTTTGGGAATCTTATCACCAGCTTCTGCCAGCTTTATTCCGGGAAGCCAGCCAAGTTGGTCAGATAAGAGAAGAATTAATGAGTCTTGCTTTGAACTTTTGTCTGTGTGCTATTTAACCCTCACGTAACCCAAAGAACCTTATTCCTGAAGACTTTCCGTTTGTGTTGTTTTGGACTTCTAAACCCTCTGAGTTTTACTAAGAAACTTTATTAGTAAAAGGAACCTTTTTGTTTGCCTCCCAACGACTGTGTGTGTGTGTTTCTGGGGGGTTGCGGTGCTGGGTCACAACAATTGCTTCTTGTTCTACCCTCAGGTGCTTTGGAGAATAGTCTGACTCCCTCTTCTTTGTGGCGACCCCTGAGATATTGGAACACTGCTATCATGTCTCCCCTGGTCCTTCTTTTCATGAAACTAGACATACCCAGTTCCTGCAACCGTTCTTCATATGTTTTAGCCTCCAGTCCCCTAATCATCTTGGTTTCTCTTCTCTGCACTCTTTCTAGAGTCTCAACATCCTTTTTGCATCGTGGCGACCAAAACTGAATGAGGTATTCCAAGTGTGGCCTTACCAAGGCATTATAACAGTGATGGCGAACCTATGGCACGCGTGCCACAGGTGGCACGCGGAGCCATATCTGCCGGCACGTGAGCCATTGCCTAGCTCAGCTCCAGTGCGCATGTGCATGCCGGCCAGCTGATTTTTGGCTTGCACGGAGGCTCTGGGAGGGCGTTTTTTTGCTTCTGGAGGGCCTCCGGAGGGACGGGGGGAGGGCGTTTTTGCCCTTCCCAGGCTCCAGGGAAGCCTCTGGAGCCTAGGGAGGGCGAAAAATGGGCCTACCGGGCCCACCAGAAGTTGGGAAATGGGCCATTTCCGGCCTCCAGAGGGCCTCCGGGGGGCGGGGGGGCATTTTTGCCCTTCCCAGGCAGTGAATTATGGGTGTTGGCACTCGCGCATGTGCGATAGCACACGCATGCACTTTCGGCACCCAAGGAAAAAAAGGTTCACCACCACTGCATTATAAGGTGGTATTAACATTTTGTGTGATCTTGATTCTATCCCTCTGTTAATGCAGCCTAGAACTGTGTTGGCTTTTTTGACTGCTGGCTCATATTTAAATGATTGTCCATTAGGACTCCAAGATCCCTCTCACAGTTACTACTATTGAGCCAGGTACCACCTATGCTGCCTTCAGGTACTTTGGAGAACAGCTTGACCCCCTCTTCTTTGTGGGAGCCCCTCAAATATTGGAAACTGCTATCCTGTTTTTCATTAAACTAGACATACCCAGTTCCGGCAACCATCCTTTGTATCCCTAATCCCCTAATACAGCGGTTCTCAACCTGTGGGTCGAATGACCCTTTCACAAGGGTCGCCTAAGACCATCGGAAAACACATATTTCTGATGGTCTTAGGAACTGAGACATGGCTCCTCTATCCGTCTCCAGGTGGGTCCACCCACATGCAAATAGACTGCTGTAAAAAAAAAATCTGTACCATGGGAACTTCTGAGCATGCGCAGAAGCTGAATTTCCGGCACTGCGCATGCGTCACCATCTTGTTTTTGACTTTTTTTCTTTTCTTTTTGCAATCTTTTTTTAAAAAAATTTGGCACTGCGCATGCGTGCGCGCACAAAGTGCATGCGCGCCCACGAGGCACGGCCATGCAGCGCAGGAGGAAGCGAACCAGCAGCGAGGTAAGTTAGAACCCACTCCTGAGTTTCCTAATAATTTTATTATTTTATGGTTGGGGGTCACCACAACATGAGGAACTGTATTAAAGGGTCGCGGCATTAGGAAGGTTGAGAACCACTGCCCTAATACATGGATGTCAACTCCCAGAATTCCCCAGCCATCCTCACATAGCCCTTTGGAAGTAACTCCTGTCTTCTACTCGACATAAAAAAGAAATATTCGAAACAGATAATGTCTTGATTTCCGTTGCTACGAGATTTGTTGAATGCCTGACACCGAAGTGTGTTTAGGCTGTGGGAGTGAATCTTTTTTAAGAATGTATTTTTTTTTTAAAGTATGGTACATTTTGTTTGGAAAGATCTGGCCAAGTATGAACCAACAATGCTTCCAGATGAGACGTTTATTATGCAATTTGTTCTGCTTGCTTTGGTGAAGAGGTTTCACGGGAAATGGGAACATCCAGACATTTGAGGTTTTTTGCTTTGAGCTTCCTCACCTTCCATTAAAATCGTGAAGGAAGAAAAGTGATGTGTTTCGCAGTGGCCTTCTGCTTGGCAATCATAGAAGCAATTGGAGGCCAAGAAATGCAAGAAACAAAACCCCTTCTGAGGATCATTATATATGATCATCATCGTCTTTTAATGACCCCATTAATCCCTTGAGGGGTGGAGTCTGGGCAACTGAATGGAGCTGAGTGTTTGCTGGCCGGATGCCCTTCCTGTCGCCGATGCGGAGTTATATTCATCATGCCCAGAGAGAAATATCCGCCTCTACCTAGGATCGAACTTACAACCTCCTGATTGTGAGGTGAGAGGTTCAGCTCTAGGCCACCGCACCACTCGATCATTATATACGATAATGGAAATATTTGATTTCCGTTATGAAGTTTATGGCGTTTGTATCTTCATAGCAATAGCACTTAGCAATAGCACTTAGACTTATATACCGCTTCATAGTGCTTTACAGCCCTCTCTAAGCGGTTCACAGAGTTCAGCATATTGCCCCCAACAATCTGGGTCCGCATTTTACCGACCTCAGAAGGATGGAAGGCTGAGTCAACCTTGAGCCTGGTGAGATTTGAACAGCTGAACTGCTGAACTAGCAGTCAGCTGGAGTAGCCTGCAGTGCTGCACTCTAACCACTGCGCCACCTCGGCTCTTCTCATAAACGATCTAGATGAGGGCATTGAAGGGGAACACATCGAATTTGCAGCCGACACCCCAGAAGACAAGCTCAAGATCCAAAAGGATCTATTAGACTTAACTCCTGGGTCCTCTCTAACAAAATGAAATTCAATGTAGATTAAAAATAAGGTTTTACACTTGGGCAAGAAAAAACAAATGCACAGGTATAGTATAGCTCAGGGGTTTCCAATCTTGGCAACTTTAAGCCTGGTGGACTTCAACTCTCAGAATTCCCCAGCCAGGAAAAGCAAAAAAGCTTTTGCTGGATGGGGAATTCTGGGAATTGAAGTCCGCCAGGCTTAATGTTGCCACAGTTGGAGAACCCTGGCATAGGTGGTACCTGGCTCAATAGTTGTAACTATGAGAGGGATCTTGGAGTCCTAGTGGACAATCAAATACGAGCCAGCCGTGTGCTGCAGCAGCTAAAAAGGCCAACACAATCCTAGGCTGCATTAACAGAGGGATGAAATCAAGATCACGTGAAGTATTAATGCCACTTTACAAGGCCTTGGTAAGGCCACACCGGTCCTAGGTCACTTTTCTTTGGCGCCGTTGTGACTTTGAACAGTCACTAAACGAGCGGCCACATGTCAAGGACGACCTGCCTCTCAAAATCTCCCTCTAGGTAAGGTTGGCTACCTGGGCTTGCGGTTCTGAATCGCAGAAAACCTGTGCTTAACTGAATTCCTGCACTGCGCAGCAGGTTGATTTAAAACCCCCTCAAGTCTGCGGTTCCATCATTCGGATGGACAAGGTAATGTGGGATCTGGGATCTGCTGCCAGGTATCCTGCAACTCGGAGGCTTTATTTCTTTTCTGATGAGCTGTCACGGCGCCCGCGTCACGCCACCCTCTGCCAGGAAGTCTCCCTGCAGACCTCTCCAGCATATTTTTAGCATGTGAGAATTCACACCGTGGTGGAATGCAAAGCAGTTGTGCTTGGAAGTGGGCTAGGGAAGCTCACCTGGTCAGTTCCTGAGCACCTTGTCGTACCTGCATTACCTGTTCAAGGTCCCTTTTTCCTCCCCCAAAGACTTTTGCAGTTCATATTTTATGGTCCAGCATCCTTGAAGCCAACGTTGAAAGGAGGTGCTTAAAAGGCCTTGCCTTGTGCATTTCGGAGAGTGGGTGGGCGGAGCCTCAAGGCCACCATCTTGTGGTCACCCTCTTGACATTTGACCTTATGTGATGGACGGCCGTGTCTCTGTCTCGAGAGATGGAGGGTGCATGAAATAGGGCCGAAGGGTGCACTGTGGAAACGTAAGGAATTAACTGAATGCAGTCGCTTTGTCGATCCATTTAACTAGCAGAATAACAGGGTTGGAAGGGACCTTGGAGGTCTTCTAGTCCAACCCCCTGCTTAGGCAGGAAACCCTACACCACCTCAGACAAATGATTATCCAATATCTTCTTAAAAACTTCCAGTGTTGGAGCATTCACAACGTCTGGAGGCAAGCTGTTCCACGGATTAATTGTTCTGACTGTCAGGAAATTTCTCCTTAGTTCTAAGTTACTTCTCTCCTTGTTTCGTTTCCACCCATTGCTTCTTGTTCTACCCTCAGGTGCTTTGGAGAATAGCTTGACTCCCTCTTCTTTGGCAACCCCTGAGATATTGGAACATATCTTGTTTTTAATATGTTGGAAGAAGCTTTTTTTTGTTATTTTTTACTTTTGTTGCAAGCCTTTGTTCATTGTGAGCCTTAGCTTTCCTCACTTCATCTTTACAGGCTCCAGCTATTTGCTGATATTCTACCTTAGTTATTTCCCCCTCTTTCCACTCCTCCCACTTATGACTGTATGACTGTAACTTGTTGCTTGTATCCCTACGATTTATATTAATATTGATTGTTTCCTGATTGCTTATTTGTACCCTATGACAATCCTTAAGTGTTGTACCTCATGATTCTTGACAAATGTATCTTTTATGTACACTGAGAGCATATGCACCAAAGACAAATTCCTTGTGTGTCCAATCACACTTGGCCAATAAAGAATTCTATTCTATTCTATTCTATTTTTATACTTGTCCTTTTTGTCTTTCAATTTGTCAGAGAGTTCTTTATGCAGCCATGCTGGTTTCTTTTGAGAGCTATTATTTTTCTTCTTCATTGGTATTGTGCTAGACTGGGCTTTTATACTCTCACTTTTCAAAATAAGCTTCTTGAGTTGTTTTCCCCTTGAGGATTCTCGTCCATGGAATCCTTCCCAAGCTCTCTCTAAGTTTATTGAAATTAGCTTTCTTAAAGTCCAAGACTCTAGTTTGACTTTGTTCTACTGCTTGTGTTTGCATAATGTTGAATTCCAATATTGCATGATCACTTGCCCCCACGGTTCTTGTAGCTTCAACACCTCCTATCATTTCATCTCTGGTCTTCTAGTCCAACCCCCTGCTCAGGCAGGAAGCCCGATACCATTTCAGACAAATGGTCCAATCTCTTCTTAAAAACCTCCAGTGTTGGAGCACCCGTAATTTCTGGAGGCAAATTGATAGGTAACTGTCCTTCATTATTATTATTATTATTATTATTATTATTATTATTATTATTATTATTATTATTATTATTATTATTATTATTATTATTATTATTATTATTATTATTATTATTATTATTATCATCATCATCATCATCATCATCATCATCATCACCATCACCATCATCATTTATTAATAATAAATTATTATTAGATTAGACCCAAAAGGTCTAATCCGATTGGATGGGAGACCACCAAGAGAAGCCCCAGGATGATTGGAGGTGCAATATACGACTTTTGAAAAAGATGGTGATAGTTTTCTGTAGAGATTCTTAGTCATCCAGGTCATGGTTGTCCCAGAGGTGCTTTTTGAGGAGGCAAATGGACTTCCTTGGTTTTTCTTTCGAAGACGTTTTGCTTCTCAGCCAAGAGCTGGAGAAGCTTCTTGGATGAGAAGCGAAACGTCTTCAAAGAAAAAACAAGAAAGTCCAGTTGCCTCCTCAAAAAGCACCTTTGTTGACAGTTGTGCAGTTCAGCCCCTGCAAAGTTTGTCCGCTTTCGGCCTTGCACAGTGGGATGTGCAGATCCATCACTGGCAGAGACAAACCAGCATCATTGGGTGGCTCTTGGCCTCGACTTCTTTGGACCAGTGATGGTGGCACAGCCTGTATAAGCTGAAGGAGGCCATCGCTGGCCTTTCAACCAAGGCAGCCCCCTCATTTTGCAGCCGAAGTGTTCTGACCCAGCTCCCCAAACACGACAAATCCTCTGAAGTTAACACACAGATTCCTTTATTAGGAGCACCGGCAGCCCCTGCTAAAAGTTTCTCTCTCAACACAGGCTAACAAGTCCGTCTGTCCGGAAGATGAATAGTTGTTTGCCACACCTATTCATCTCTGCCCCCTGCCTTTTATCCCCAGAGCTAGGGTGGGGCTTCGCTAGCAGCGGTGGCTCTTCCGTCCTAAGGACCGGCCCATAGATTTCCACTGCTCTCCTCTCCTCTGCCTTCTGCTCATCTGCGTATCAGGCACTGGACCCAGCTGTTCCTCCTCTTCCTCATCAGCCACCTCCGGACCTGGGGGCTGTTGACTCTCCATCTGAGGGCTGTCGGATGGCCCAGGCTCTGCCTCTGTCTCTCTGTCACTGCCAGCTCCATTCCCTCTTCCCCCTTGGAGCTCTCAGGTTGCCTTGATGCTGACCCTGAGTCCCACGCTTCCTCCTTCTCCTCTGATTCGGCTGCTGGAGGGACCGGCGGCCGACAGGCCACAACACTGAGCCTGCGGACAACCCCTCCATCGCGCTTACAGTGGGACTATATCCCCTCAAAAAGTGGCTAAGTATGGATGGAGACAGGATCCAGATGCCACCTGGATTAATTTGGCCTCCCTTACTTGGAGATGGTTGCTTAGGTAACATCTAAGACACGAGACAGGAGTTTCTAATTGAAATTCACTTTTTTTTTCTGATATGAGTAACGGCTGTTTTGTTCAAGCACTCCTCTGCAGGATGGCAGGATGCAAGATCATATCCCGGCAGTCCTTGACTTACGACCACAATTTGAGCCCAAAATTTCCAATGCTGACCAAGACACCTGTGGTGCCGGGAGTGTTGTAACTTACCTCACCGCCGGTTCGCTTCCTCCCGTGCCGTGTGGCTGTGCTTTGCGCGTGCATGCGCAGTGCTGAAAATTCACATTTTTAAAAAAAGCCAAAAAGAAGATGGTGGTGCATGCGCAGTGCCGGAAACTCGGCTTCTGCACATGCACAGAAAAAAAAAACCAGCAAAAAATTCAAAAAAAAATTTTTCCCCCGCAAAAAAAGATGGCGGCATCCACGGACCGGCATCGACAGAACCGGCTCTGTGACATCACCAGTGGTTTGCTACCAGTTCTATAGAACTGGTGCGAACAGGGAGAAACCCACCTTTGCTGTGGAGTAAGTGTGGCACCATTTTATGACCTTGCTTGCCACAGTTGTTAAGTGAATCCCTGCAGTTGTTATGTGAGTCCCATAGCTGTTAAGTGAATCAAGGTTCCCCTTGACTTGGCTTATCAGAAGGTCGCAATAGGGAATCACAGGGCCCCAGGACACTGCAACCGTCATAAATGCAAGCCACTTGCTAAGGGTCCGAATTTGGATTGTGTAACGGTGGGGATTCTGCAATCGTTAAGTGTGAAAAGCAGTGATAAGTCAGGTTTTTTTCCATGCAATTTTGAATGGTCCCAAAATAAATCATCGTAAGTCGAGGACTACCTGTATTTTATTCTGGAACCCTTGGAGGAGGAATTGGCCCAGCGTCCTTGATTCCCACACACCTGGCACAGCAGTGGACGCCTCATTCTTTAGTCCTGTCTCCATTGCCAGGACGTTTGCTTCAACTTGGGTGACCTTCATACCTTCCTGTTGGAATACATCTTAGATGGGATGGGATGGAATAACAGAGTTGGAAGGGACCTTGGAGGTCTTCTAGTCCAACCCCCTGCTCAAGCAGGAGACCCTGTACCAGTTTAGATAAATGGTTGTCCAATCTCTTCTCGGAAACTTTCAGTGTTGGAGCATTCACAACTTCTGGAGGCAATTTGTTCCAACTAGTTAATTGTTCCCACTGCCAGGAAATTTCTCCTTAGTTCTAGGTTGCTTCTCTCAATTAGTTTCCATCCATTGCTTCTTATCCTGTCTTCTGGAGCTTTGGAGAATAGCTTGACCCTCTCCTCTCTCTGGCAGCCCCTCAAATATTGGAAGACTGCTATCATGTCTCCCCTGGTCCTTCTCTTCACTAGACTAGCCATGCCCAGTTCCTGCAACCGTTCTTCGTATGTTTTACCCTCCAGTCCCCTAATCATCTTGGTTGCTCTTCTCTGCCTTTCTTTGCTTCACATTTCGGTCCTAAGTCAA
Source organism: Diadophis punctatus similis (assembly GCA_023053685.1). Taxonomy (NCBI): domain Eukaryota; kingdom Metazoa; phylum Chordata; class Lepidosauria; order Squamata; family Dipsadidae; genus Diadophis; species Diadophis punctatus. The sequence continues at coordinate 205,142,258 of JALIGW010000003.1, read as the reverse complement.
GATTGAAGAGAAGACCATACCTGGGGGAGCTGCTGGGGTCTCTTAAGACCATGTCTTAGGTAAGGACCCTTCCTTTCTCCAACCTTTTTGCTAAGCAGGCCTTTCCCCTTAAAAACATCACTCGTTTGTGCCTTCCCTTCGAGGCACTCTCTTGGAACTGTCTAGTCTGGTGAAAAGAAGGACTTGGAGTGGCATGATAGCAGTTTTCCAATATTGGAGAGGCTGCCGCAAAGAAGAGGGAGTCAACCAATTCTGGAATACAGCTCACCTGTCTGGAACCCGCACTGCATATCAGACATAAATACAATCGAGAGAGTCCAGAAATATTTCACAAGAAGAGTCCTTCACTCCTCCGCTCACAACAAAATACCTTATTCCACCAGACTTGAAATACTGGGATTAGACAATTTACAACTACGTCGCCTCCGATCTGATCTAAATGTAGTTCATAAAATCATCTACCAAAATGTCCTTCCTGTTAATGACTACTTCAGCTTCAACCGCAACAATACATGAGCACGTAATGGATTCAAACTAAATGTAAACCGCTCCAAACTCGACTGCAGAAAATACGACTTCAGCAACAGAGTGATCAATGCCTGGAATGCACTACCTGACACTGTGGTTTCTTCCCCAAACCCCAAAAACTTTAACCTTAGACTGTCTACAGTAGACCTCTCCTTGTTTCTAAGAGGTCTGTAAGGGGCGTGCATAAGCGCACCAGCGTGCCTACCGTCCCTGTCCTATTGTCCTCTTTTATCGTTACTTTTTACTTATGTTTATACAAATTACTACTAGCCTATACATGTTTGACAAATAAATAAATAATAATAATAAATAATAATAACTTATTCTCCAAAGCACCTGAAGCCAGGAGAGGAAGCAGCGGATGGAAACCAAATAAGGACAGAACCAACCCAGAACTAAGGAGAGATTTCCTGACATTAAAACCATCAATCAATTGATCTGCTTGCCTGCAGAACTTGTGGATGCTCCATCACTGGAGGTTTTCAAGAAGAAATTGGCGAGCCATTTGTCTGAAATGGTACAGAGTCTCCTGCTTGAGCAGGGGGTTGGACTAGAAGACCTTCAAGGTCCCTTCCGTTACTCCGTTATGCTGTATCCCCATTGACAGAACAATTAACCAGTGAAAACTTCTTGCCTCCAGAAATTGTGGATGCTCCATCACTGAAATCTTTAAAGCCTTACATGGCTTAGGACAGTGTTTCTCAACCTTGGCAGTTTGAAGATGTATGGACTTCAACTCCCAGAATTGCCCAGCCAGCAACACTGGCTGGGGAATTCTGGGAGTTGAAGTCCACACATCTTCAAACTGCCAAGGTTGAGAAACACTGGCTTAGGACGAGGTTACCTCCGGGACCACATCCTACTTCATACATCCCCACGACCAGTTAAGTCCCACAGAGTCGGTCTCCTCCAGGTCCCGTCAGCCAAACAATGTTGGTTGGCGGGACCAAGGGGGAGAGCCTTCTCGGTGGGGGCTCCGGCTCTCTGGAACCAACTCCCCCCAGAGATCCGAACTATTCCCACCTTACTGGCCTTCCGGAAAGCCATTAAGACATGGCTCTTCCTGCAGGCAGGGTGAGAGATTATTGAACATCTTAATCTCTCCCTTGGTATGAATGGTGTTTGTTGGTTTTTTTCCCCCTATTTTTAAAAATTGTTTTTTATGATCGTATTTTTAATTATATTATTGCTATTTTTGTATATGCTGTACGCTGCCCTGAGTCCCTCTGGGAGTAGGGCGGCATATAAGAATTGCAAAATATGCTATTCTATATTCTATATTCTATATTCTATATTCTATATTCTATATTCTATATTCTATATTCTATTCTATTCTATTCTATTCTATTCTATTCTATTCTATTCTATTCTATTCTATTCTATTCTATTCTATTCTATTCTATTCTTCATTCCAACATCTATTCTATTCTATTCTATTCTATTCTATTCTATTCTATTCTATTCTATTCTATTCTATTCTATTCTATTCTATTCTATTATTCTATTCTATTCTATTCTTCATTCCAACATCTATTCTATTCTATTCTATTCTATTCTATTCTATTCTATTCTATTCTATTCTATTCTATTCTATTCTATTCTATTCTATTCTATTCTATTATTCTATTCTATTCTATTCTATTCTATTGTGTTCTCTATTTTCTACTCTACTCTACTCTACTCTGATAGAACAAAACCAGTGGAACAACTTGCCTCCAGAAGTTGTGAATTCTCCAACACTGGAAGTTTTTAAGAAGAGATTGGACAACCATTTGTCTGAAATGGTACAGGGTCTCCTGTTTGAGCAGGGGGTTGGACTAGAAGACCTCCAAGGTCCCTTCCAATGCTGTGGTTCTGTGATTCCTAATGTGGGAATGAAACCTTTCCCCGGCTCTGTGTGGCATCTAACGGCCTCTGCCGTGTTCTTCAAGAAGTGCAAGGTTATTATGGGATTTGGGCGTTTCTCCAGAGAAGGTTTTTTTATTGAAAGGAAAATGACTTGCATCTCTGGTCTTAGAAGGGCCTTGCTCAGCTTATTCCAGTGTTTGAAGTGGGGGTGTGTGTGTGGAGGCGGAGAAAGAGGAGCCTTTGGCAACAACTTTGAAATGAATGGCTTCCTTCCAACCTTGTGCACAAGGCACATGTTTGCAATGCGCTCGCAAGCGCAGAACATGGGCTGCTTCTCAGGAGCGCCTGCAGAGAGCGAGCTCCTGGTAAAGGTGGAGGTGAAATCCAGTTGCGGGGTTGAAATCGTGCTGTAAGGAACTTGGGGAATCTGTGACCCAGACAGCAGTCACGGGGACGCAGGCATGCACGGTCAAGCGCTTGTTTGCAGGCTTTTGCTTCCGTTTGGGAAATGCTCGTGGTGCATTGTTGCAGCAGCTCGGGTTCTGTGGGGTCTTTGGTGGCCTCTGAACTTGGCGGTTTGCTTGCAGATGTTTCCTTACCCGACTATGGAACATCATCAGTGTTAGAAGGGGTTTTTGCTTGGTGCTCTCTGAACGTGACGGTTTTCTTGCAAACATTTTGTGACCCAACTAGGTAACATCTTCAGTGCTAGAAGGGAGTGGGGTTTGTGGAGGAGGAGGAGGAGGAGGACAACTGTGGTGTTCTTGGTGCTCTCTAAGTTTCAATCAATTAGAAATGAGCTTGAAGGGACCTTGGAGGTCTTCTAGTCCAACCCCCTACCCAAGCAGGAGACCCTATACTATTTCAGACAAATGGTTGTCCAATCTCTTTTTAAAAACTTCCAGTGTTGGAGAATTCACAACTTCTGGAGGCAAATTGTTCCACTGGTTTTGTTCTATCAGAGTAGAGTAGAGTAGAGTAGAGTAGAGTAGAGTAGAGTAGAGTAGAGTAGAAAATAGAGAACAGAATAGAATAGAATAGAATAGAATAGAATAGAATAGAATAGAATAGAATAGAATAGAACAGAAAATACAAAGAATAGAATAGAAAATAGAACAGAACAGGAATAGAATAGAATAGAATAGAATAGAATAGAATAGAATAGAATAGAATAGAATAGAATAGAATAGAATAGAAAATTTATTTATTTATTTTAGTGTTCTTATATGCCGCCCTACTCTCTGGGGACTCCCTGGAAAATACAGAGAATAGAATAGAATAAGAATAGAATAGAACAGAAAATACAAAGAATAGAATAGAAAATAGAACAGAACAGGAATAGAATAGAATAGAATAGAATAGAATAGAATAGAATAGAATAGAAAATTTATTTATTTATTTTAGTGTTCTTATATGCCGCCCTACTCTCTGGGGACTCCCTGGAAAATACAGAGAATAGAATAGAATAAGAATAGAATAGAACAGAAAATACAAAGAATAGAATAGAAAATAGAACAGAACAGAACAGGAATAGAATAGAATAGAATAGAATAGAATAGAATAGAATAGAATAGAATAGAATAGAATAGAATAGAATAGAATAGAAAATTTATTTATTTATTTTAGTGTTCTTATATGCCGCCCTACTCTCTGGGGACTCCCTGGAAAATACAGAGAATAGAATAGAATAAGAATAGAATAGAACAGAAAATACAAAGAATAGAATAGAAAATAGAACAGAACAGGAATAGAATAGAATAGAATAGAATAGAATAGAATAGAATAGAATAGAATAGAATAGAATAGAATAACAGAGTTATAAGGGACCTTGGAGGTCGTCTAGTCCAATCCCTTGCCCAAGCAGAGACCCTATACCAGTGATAGCTGACCTTTTCGGCACCAAGTGCCGAAAAGTTCGCATGGAAATGCGAGTGCAGCTCGTTGGGGCTGCACTCCGGAAAAGCCGAACTTCCAAGTTCTAGATTGCATGCATGCCCGACGATAAGCTGGCCTGCGCGCATGTGCAGGCCGGTTTTCAGCACTGCAGCGCGCGCGCGAAGGGATTGTATTCCGGAAAAGCTGAACTTCCGGGTTCTGGTGCGCATGCACACCTGACAATCAGGTGGCTGGCACGCATGCACAAACCGGTTTTCAGCACTGCTGTGCGCATGAAGGACAGCTGATCTGCGCATGCGCGTGCGCCCCAGAATCCCGGAAGACAAACAGGCAAGGCCGCGCATGTCGGGCGACATGGCTTCGCATGCCACTTTCCGCACGCGTGCCATAGGTTCGCCATCACGGCCCTATACCATTTCAGACAATATTGTTGTCCAACCTCTTCTTCAAAACCTCCAGTGATGGAGCTCCCACTACTGGTGAGTTCATCTCCTTCAGCGTTGGGCTTCTGGAAACCCTTCTATGAGAAGATCTGGGAGTACGTTGATTATTTCTGAAGAATGGATCTGTGAGAGATGCAACTCCCGTATTCTGTGCACACTTTAATCAGTTGTGTTATTTCTTGCAATTAAGCAGACCTTGTTGGCCTGCAGAGCATAGGCTGAGCAAAATGGCTCTCCTCCGCCCCCCAATTTTGAGTGGGGAAAATAACCTTCATTTCCGTCGGCCTCTTGAAATGCTGGAAAAGAAATATTTCTGGGCAACCTGGTATTGGAGGCGCATCTTCCCTTTTTGCATAGAACGCACGAGAACGATGTTTTTATTTTGCACGGAATAAATTGTCTGGCAGGTCAGTTGCTTTCATCCGGAAAGTTGTCAGGGTATAAATCAAGCTTTTTATTTGACCTCGGAGTTGCAAGGATGGAGAGATTTCCAGCAAACCTCCTTCGACATTTGAAGTTGACCAAGGAGTAATTTTGAAAAAAAAAATCAGTAAATGTTTCATGAGCCATCATCATTCCCTGGCTGGAGAAATTTCTCTTCTGCCCCCCCTTGCAACGCTGTTCCTCACAGCCTCGCTTCATTGAATTTATCGTTTACCAGTTGTCTTTTGCGGCTTCTTCCCCGCAAAAGGAAGGAAGGAACCCAATGTCCAGATTAAAACAAGATGAAACCATTTGTGACCAGTTTGGCTTATCTGGTCCTCTCCAGCCGCACGACCAACGCTCGGCTGCAGGAGGGCCTGTTCAATTTTATTGTAGCACCCTGAGGCCCCTGCATACATATTTCATTTTATTTCTTTTATTTCGCAACGGCATCCGGAAGAGGAGGTTCAGGCCTGCAGATATGTCGGATTAAAAGAATTTTGAAATTCAAGGCTTGGATTTACTGAGATTGCCGGGTGTCCTCGGCTTAACGAATGTTTGTGTATTGGCCATCCGAAACTGAGAACAGTTAAGAGCCGAGGTGGCGCAGCAGTTAGAGGCAGTACTGCAGGTCACTTTAGCTGACTGTGATCCGCAGGTTGACTCAGGTTGACTCAGCCTTCCATCCTTCCGAGGTAGGTAAAATGAGGACCCAGATTGTTGGGGGCAATATAAATATACATTGCTTACTGGTGTAAACCGCTTAGAGCAGTGTTTCCCAACCTTGGCAACTTGAAGATGTCTGGACTTCAACTCCCAGAATTCCCCAGCCAGCAAATGCTGGCTGGGGAATTCTGGGAGTTGAAGTCCAGACATCTTCAAGTTGCCAAGGTTGGGAAACACTGGCTTAGAGAGAGCTTGCACTGTGAGGTGGTATATAAATCTCACTAAATAAATAAATAAACTGATCAGTGGAAGTGCTTATCTCCAGAAACAGTGGCTGCTGCATCGCTGGAGGATTCCAATAAGAGATTGGACAGCCGTTTGCCAGAAAAACCGGGTCTCCTACTTGGGCAGTGGGTTGGACTAGATGACCTCCAAGGTCCCTTCCAACTCTGTTATTCTGTACCGCTAGTCCTCGACTTATGACCACAATTGAGCCCAACATTTTGGTTGCTAAGTGAAACATTTGTTAAGTGAGTTTTGCCCCGTCTTAAGACCTTTCTTGCCACAGTTGTTAAGCGAATCCCTGCACTTGTTCCATTAGTAACCCGGTTGTTAAGTGAATCTGGTTTGGTTTCCCCGTTGATTTTGCTTGTCCGGAAGGTTGCAAAAGGGGATCACGTGACCCCAGGACACTGCTGCTGTCATAAATATGAGTTGGTTTGTTGCCAAGCGTCTGAAATTTGATGATGGGGTTGCTTGCAACGGTTTTAGGTGTGAAAAACAGTCATAGGTCACCTTTTTCAGTGTCATAATGGGCACTAAATAAACTGTTATAAGTCGAGGATTACTTGTATTCTGTGCGCACAACCTGGTGCATATGCACAACCTGGTGTGGTGAGTTGTGTCACCATGAGGTTGCTACAGTATTTGTTCTGGCGTGGGAACCCTTACAAACTCTTTATTTGCAAGGATGTGAGGCTAAGCAGAAATTAGCACAGACTATCCCAAAACCAACCTGTATGATGGGTGAACCAAGAACGACATTGGACTAATGATTGACTTGCCTGGTGGACTTAAAGCTGATCGGCTAACTTTGCACGGTCGTTTCACCTTTCTGGAAACTTGTGCGTGTTATTTTCCCCAAGAATTTTATTAAGAGTATCACACTATAAAATTCAAATGAAAACGAAGATAATAGGAGAAGGGAGAAGGGGAAATAAGGGGAGAGATGCCGGTCACAGGGGAAAGGGGGAAAAAACCAGCATTAATTTCCAGCTTTTATCAGCACGGCAAAGTACAAAATAAAATTACGACCTCAACTTTTGACTTTACTAAGTTAACCAGGCAATCTCAGTTAATCAGCAAAACCCAAAGTCAAGAGTTCTTTTCCATCCAACCCCTGTCTCGAGCACAAAGTCCAGAAGTGGTTTCCAAGCAGAAACAAATATTCTTTGGATATATTCTCTGTCTCTAAGAGGGTTTTTTTGGATATAGTTTTAATATTTTAATTATCTTTCTGTTTGTGGGGTCCTTGGAGCTCTCTGAACTTGGTGGTTTTCTTGCAGGTGTTCCTCAAACTAGGTAACATCACTGCTACTCCTGCTTCTCAGGAGCGCCTGCAGAGGAGGAGGAAGAGGAGGAGGAGACGACAACTGGGGTCCTTGGTGCTCTCTGAGTTTGGTTGCTTTTTTGCAGACATTTCATTACCCAACTAGGTAACATAATCAGTGTTAGAACGGAGGAGCATTTGCAGAGGAGGAGGAGGACTGTGGGGTCCTTGGTGCTCTCTGAGCTTGGTTGCTTTTTTTGCAGACATTTCATTACCCAACTAGGTAACATAATCAGTGTTAGAATGGAGGAGCATTTGCAGAGGAGGAGGAGGACTGTGGGGTCCTTGGTGTTCTCTGAGCTTGGTTGCTTTTTTGCAGACATTTCATTACCCAACTAGGTAACATAATCAGTGTTAGAATGGAGGAGCATTTGCAGAGGAGGAGGAGGACTGTGGGGTCCTTGGTGCTCTCTGAGCTTGGTTGCTTTTTTGCAGACATTTCATTACCCAACTAAGTAACATCATCAATTCTAGAAGGGATTTGGATTTGCTCTACACTCCTTTCTAGCACTGAGGATGTTACCTAGCAGCGTAATGAAACGTCTGCAGAAAAAACCAACAACCCCGAAGCTCAAAGACCCCCAAGGACTCCTCATTTTGACCCTGAGCTGCAAATATTCTCCTTTATTGATATTTTTCTGTCTGTCTCTTTTATAATCTGTAATCTGACCATAATCACCTTGTAGGGGAAGATAGGTGGCATAAAAAAGGCAATACGCAAACAAAAATAAATAAATTATTCTTTCCTCCGATTAAAACAGTCCATTTTGTCATCTCTGCAAGAAAGCCTATGCACATTTTGGCTATATTTTTTGGAATGGTGCTCCTGTGTGGGAATTGAACGGAGCCGAGGAGAACAACCGTATTAAAGTTTGTTGCAAAAATCAAAACCAGAAGCACACACAGATGACTGATTCAGCTGGATTCAAAAACTTCTTTATAAACATAGTAATATATATATTTACAATACCACAAGTAGAATTCTTCTTCAGTCAGTTACAGGTAAACACAAGCAGGAGAGTTAGTTTCATTACAACAGAGCTCAGACAAGCACAGAGAGTACAGAGTGGAGACTGGAGCCACCACCCAGCCTTAAGCTTAAGTTCCAGTTTCGATTCTCTGCACAGACTCAGAAGTGGTTAGCTCCCATTGGCTGACTTACTTACTTACTTACTTACTTACTTACTTACTTACTTACTTACTTACTTACTTACTTACTTACTTATTTATCGTTCTTATAGGCCGCCCAACTCCCGCGGGACTCAGGGCGGCTTACAACATAATGAAAGAACAATTTATAAAAACGATAATAATAGTTTAAAAATTACAAAAATTAAAACAAATCATCATTCATACATGAGGGATTGATCTCTATTTCACCCCGCCTGCAGGAAGAGCCATGTTTTAACGGCTTTGCGGAAGGCCAGTAGGGTGGGGATAGTCCGGATCTCTGGTGGGAGTTGGTTCCAGAGAGACGGGGCTCCCACAGAAAAGGCTCTCCCCCGTGGACCCGCCAACCGACATTGTTTGGCTGATGGGATCTGGAGGAGGCCCACTCTGTGGGACCTAACCGGTCATAGGGAGGCATGCGGTAGGATGCGGTCCTGCAGGTAATCTTAGTTGCTATGCCTATTAATTGGCTGACCTTGTTACCATTGGCTCTCCCAGTCATGAATATTCTAACAAACTTGCTTTCGATGGTTTTTAATCTCTCAAAACTTTTGAGTGGGTGGGAGGTCGAGGCCGTATCGCCCTTCATTTCCTCTTAATTGGGGGCTTAAGTTTCAGCTCTTTTGAACGGGGGATTGGAGCCGCAATCCCCACAGGCCCCTCACAACGCCGGATTCCTCTGGCAGAAATCCCCGCGACAAAAGAGATTCCCTTCTCGTCTCTTTATAATCTCATCGGCCTAAATTAATCTCCCTTTTATGGAAGTGTCAAGAAAAGTGGATGATGGAAGGGTTGGGGATACAGAGCTGGGAAGGTGGGGAGGGGGTCTTGCAGAAAGGGATCGAGAAGACTTCGGAAACAGGAGAGATTTGCAAAGCCAGAAGAGCTGAATATGTCGTGCCCCCCCCACCTCACCCAAAGACGATAATTGATTTCAGAAAAATAGGAATAAATTCTGTCCATCCTGGCACAGCAAGTTTCTTTTAGGTGGCTTGGAGTTTTTAAACCAGAATATGCAAGGAGGAAGAGGATAAAGGAGAATGTTTTGTAGCTTAGGGTTGAAATTGAGGGGTCCTTGGTATACTCTTTGAGCTTGGTGGCTTTCTTGTAGACGTTTTGTTAACAGTCTAGGTAACATCATCAGTGCTACAAGAGGAGGTGGAGGAAGAGGACTGTGGGGTCCTTGGTGGTCTCTGAGCTTGGTGGTTTTGTTGCAGACGTTTCGTTACCCAACTAGGTAACATCATCAGTGTTAGAAGGGAGTGAGGAAGGTGTGTAGGGGCTACAGTTTCCAGCCTTTGCAGCCAAACCAGTCAATCCTCACATTGTATTTCACTTTTGAATGCGGTGATGGCTGTTACCCACAACCTTTATAAGAGGGCACCAAATTGGGGAATTTCTCCAGAGCCCACCATGGAGCTTTTAGAGAAGAGATGGGACGGCCATTTGTTCAGGATGGAACACAGCTAAATCCTTGACTTACAACACATCACAATTAATCAGCGGAATGGATTTCCTGCAGAAGTTGTGGGTGCTCCATCCCTGGAGGTTTTTCAAGCAGAGCGATTGGGCAACCACTTGTCTGAAATGGTGTAGAGTTTCCTGCATGAGGAAGGGGTCAGACTAGAAGACCTCCAGGGCCCCTTCCATCTCTGTCATTCTGCTCTTCTGTATGTGAAATCTTCTTCCAAGCCAACAGCTGGTTGTTGAGTCGGCTTGGCACCATGGCATCCATCCCCATGGTGTGCCTACCAACTAAACCATGATCAGGTTCCCAAGCCATAGCCAGTCTCGGCTGACAGCAGCAACCTCAGGCTCGGCATTGGCGGCACATAGCCATCCTAGCTGGGCACGATGGGTGCTAGGAGTGTGCTTGGCAGAAGCATTGATTAGGTAGCTCAATAGCCCTGCTATCACATCCTGGTTTGAACAAAGCCGACAGCACATTGCCTTCTGTCCATCTTTCCATAGAAGATAAAATTAATAGAGTTGGAAGGGACCTTGGAGGTCTTCTAGTCCAACCCCCTGCTCAAACAGGAGACCCTATACAATTTGAGACTGTCCAGTCTGTTCTTGAAAGCCTCCAGTGATGGAGCACCCACAACTTCTGGAGGCAAGCGGTTCCGCCAATTAACTAATTGTTCCCACTGTCAGGAAATTTCTCCTTAGTTCTAGGTTTTACTTCTCTCATTGATTGGTTTCCATCCATTCCTTCTTGTCCTGCTTTCTGGTATTTTGGAGAACAGGTTGACCCCCTCTTCTTTGGGGCGGCCCCTCCCGTATTGAAACACTGCTATTATGGCAGCTCCAGCAGTGGTTAGAATGCAGTATTGCAAGCTAATTCAGCCCATTGCCAGCAGTTCGATCTTCACCTTCTCAAAGTTGACTCGGCCTTCCATCCTTCCAAGGACGGTAAAATGAGGATCCAGATTGTTGGGGGCCGTAGGCTTATTCTGTAAACCGCTTACTGAGGGCTGTAAAGCACCGTGAAGCAGTATATAAGTCTAAGTGCTATTGCTATTCTTTTAATTAAATTATAACAACAACAACAACAACAACAGAGTTGGAAGGGACCTTGGAGGTTCTCTAGTCCAACCCCCTGCTTAGGCAGGAAACCCCACACCATTTCAAACAAATGGTTATCCAACATCTTCTTAAAAGCTTCCAGTGTTGGAGCATTCACAACTTCTAGAGGCAAGTTGTTCCACTGATTCTAACTGTCAGGAAATTTCTCCTTACTTCTAGGTTGCTTCTCTCCTTGATTAGTTTCCATCTGTTGCTTCTTGTTCTACTCTCAGGTGCTTTGGAGAATAGTCTGACTCCCTCTTCTTTGGGGCAGCCCCTGAGATATTGGAAGACTGCTATCATGTCTCCCCTGGTCCTTCTTTTCATTAAACTAGACATACCCAGTTCCTGCAACCGTTCTTCATATGTTTTAGCCTCCAGTCCCCTAATCATCTTTGTTGCTCTTCTCTGCGCTCTTTCTAGAGTCTCAACATCCTTTTTGCATCGTGGCGACCAAAACTGGATGCAGTATTCCAAGTGTGGCCTTACCAAGGCATTAAAAAGTGATATTAACACTTTGCATGATCTTGATTCTATCCCTCTGTTAATGCAGCCTAGAACTGTCACGGTGTGATTATTGCCTGTTACATGTATATGCAGGGAGATGCATCCCTATTCAATATAATGGTTTATTCCTGAGCACGTGATTGATATGTTCTTGTACGCATGTGTGCATTCCAATCTCCTTTCTTCCCTTATTCTTCTGTCTTCCATCGAGAGAAGACACACATTTATATCAGAGATGTAAACAAATGAGGATTTATTGTTTTTGTACCGAAATAAATATTTTTACTTAGACTTTTAAACTGCGGTTTCATTTCTAATGTCTGATGTCCGGGAAAAGATCAAACATCTCTTCTGTGAGATTAATTCTCACATCTGTCAAGAACTGTCAGGCAGTGATTTTTATATTGCCTGTTATATGTATATGCAGGGAGCTGCATCCCTATCTAATATAATGGTTTATTCCTGAGCATGTGATTGATATGTTCCTAGTACGCATGTGTACATTCCTTTCTTTGATCAGTCCTTCTGTTCCTAGCTTCTGTCGAAGCAAGACGTGCCTTTTTATATCAGAGATGTAATTAATGAGAATTTATTGTTTTTGTACCGAAATAAATATTTTCTACTTAGAACTTTAAACTGCGGTTTCATTTCTAATGTCAGAGTTCCAGGAAAAGATCTATTTTCGCCTCTAATGAGAGTTATTCTCATCTTGTCAAGAACTGTGTTGGTTTTTTTGGCAGCTGCTGCACACAGCTGGCTCATATTTAAATGGTTGACCACTAGAACTCCAAGATCCCTTTTGCAGTTACTGGCATTAAGCCAACCTTCAGCTAGTCTGTACCTATACTGTTGATTTTCCAACTAAAGGCAGTCCTCTACTTACAACGGTTTATTTAGTGATTCTTCAAAGTTACAACAGCACTGAAAAAAAGTGACTTATAGCCATTTTTCACACTTACGATCTTTGCAGTATCAAAATTCAGATGCTTGGCAACTGATTCGTATTTATGACGATTGCCATGTCCCAGGGTCACGTGATCCCCTTTGGCGACCTTCTGACAAGCCAAGTCAAGGGGGGAAGCCAGCCAGATTCACTTAATGGCCGTGTTGCTAACTGAACCACTGCAGTGATTCATGTGAGAAACGCGGCAAGAAAAGTCATAAAATGGGGGCAAAACCCACGTAACAAATTTCTCACTTCACCAGATACATTCTGGGCTCAATTGGGGTCATAAATCGAGGAGTCCCTGTATTGACTGCCTGCTAATCCCAGAAGCAGAAGGCAAAGGCTGCCATAGAAAAGCAACCCAGAAAAAAAAATGGAACAAAATTCAATTAACAACTGTTAACTCAGTTAACTGAATTTAACTTAACTCTTAAATTCAGTTAACAGCAACAACTCTCGCTTAGCAACAGAAATTTTGGGCTCAGTTGTGGCCGTAAGTCCAGGACTACCTGCTGCCTACCACGTTTGACCTTCCCGGTTTCGCCGAGCATTTCTTGCAGTCCCATTCTCCTCCTCTGCAGCTTTTGGGTTTCTCTGAGCCTTAATGCCGAAACGCCATTAAAAATAAAGAATTCAATGGATCCGCTGCTATGGCTCTCAAAGGCTTCCACTCATCCCGGCTTGAAAGCAGATGTTTATTTGTTCCTTGTTTATCGCCGGTGCGTCCCCGTCACGGCGGCCCTTTCATCGCTGGCTGGTGGTGGCCGCCACATCTTTTATCCACTCATTGCCTCCTTCCGGCAGTGGGTGTGTGAAGGTGGGCTTCAGAAGACAGGGGGCCTTGAAGGGTCTGGGAACACAACAGCCTCTCTCTCTCTCTCTCTCTCTCTCTCTCTCTCTCTCTCTCTCTCTCTCTCTCTCTCTCTCTCTCTCTCTCTCTCTCTCTCTCCCTCCCTCCCTCCCTCCCTCCCTCCCTCTCCCTCCCTCCCTCCCCCCCCTCTCTCTCCTTTTGATGTGCTAAATATGCACAATCAACGGGGACTGTGGAACAAGCAGAACAAATTCATGGCTGAGTCTCTTTGTGGAAAGGACAAGGGCAGACATTGTTCTCCCGATGCATATTTTCTGTATTTTTTTTAAAATACTAGAGGCTGAGGATAGTGGGGAGGGGGCTTCTGGGAATTAAAAAACCAGGCCGTCTCCAGCACTGGTTGAATTGGATTCTAAAAGGCAGTGTTGCTTTAACCTTGGAGATTTTATTATGGGTAGACTTCAACTCCCAGAATTCCCCAAGCCAGCCCTGCTGGCTTGGGGAATTCTGGGAGTTGAAATCCACTCATCTGAAACCCTGCTAGCTGGGAAATTCGGGAAGTTGTTGTCCACCCACTTAAAGCATGATGGCTGAGGAATTCTGGGAGCTGAAGTCCATCCATCTTAAAGCCTGCTAACTAGGGGATTCTGGGAATTGAAATGCATCCACTTAAAGCATGCTGGCTGGGAAATTCTGGGAACTGAAGTCCATCCATCTTAAAGCCTGCTAACTAGGGGATTCTGGGAATTGAGATGCACCCACTTAAAGCATGATGGCTGAGGAATTCTGGGAACTGAAGTCCATCCATCTTAAAGCCTGCTAACTAGGGGATTCTGGGAATTGAGATGCACCCACTTAAAGCATGATGGCTGAGGAATTCTGGGAGCTGAAGTCCATCCATCTTAAAGCCTGCTAACTAGGGGATTCTGGGAATTGAAATGCACCCACTTAAAGCATGATGGCTGAGGAATTCTGGGAGCTGAAGTCCATCCATCTTAAAGCCTGCTAACTCGGGGATTCTGGGAATTAAAATTCACACACTTAAATCATGATGGCTGAGGAATTCTGGGAGCTGAAGTCCATCCATCTTAAAGCCTGCTAACTGGGGGATTCTGGGAATTGAAATGCACACACTTAAAGCATGCTGGCCGAGAAATTCTGGGAGCTGAAGTCCATCCATCTTAAAGCCTGCTAACTGGGGGATTCTGGGAATTGAACTGCACACACTTAAAGCATGCTGGCTGAGGAATTCTGGGAGCTGAAGTCCATCCATCTTAAAGCCTGCTAACTGGGGGATTCTGGGAATTGAAATGCACCCACTTAAAGGATGCTGGCTGGGAAATTCTGGTATTTTAAAAAAAATTTACTTAGTTATTAAACGTATGTCTTGCAGTCTCATCTAGACTGGCTGGGGGATTCTGGGCTTTGAAATCTTAAAGTCGCCACGATTGGGGGACCCCTGCCTGCCTTACTGCATTGATGCTCAAAAGCGATCCTTCTCGGTTGCAAAGCTTGCAGTGTTTCTACCCCCTGGCATGCGCTGTGTCTTCTTGGCATTCTGCTGCGTGGGAATTTTGCACTGGCAGCATCAGATGTGGGCTGATTTCTTCAATGGAAAAGGAGGGGGAACACATGGCGCTTTCTATGACAGACAGGTTCATGTGCCCCGGGTTGCTTTCACAAGGGCTCACATGTGCGATCTATGCTTCTTCTTCTTTTTTTTAAAGCAAAACCCCGCACAAATATTTGCATTTTAACCGAGCTTCTAAACATTCTGAATGTTCCCGAATCCTTTCTTGAAACCAGAACGGTGGCAAAATGTCTGGAAAACTGAAAGCTGGCATATAATCGGTTTTCACCCCACACCTCAGAGCAGAGCTCTCAATCAGGTTCCGCTGGAATTCACGGAGCAGCTATGATAAGACAATAACAAAACAAAATAAAAATAAAAATAAATAAATAAAATGGGTTGGCATGTATTTCGAATCTTCATTTTCATATTTCTGTTGGCCTCCTCTAAAAATAAATAAATAAATCCCTTAACTTTTAAATCTCCAACTCTTAAGCAACGGAGCCCCAAATTTCCGTCGCTAAGCGAGGCCGTTGTTAAGTGAGTTTGGTCCCATTTTGTGACCTTGCTTACCACAATTGTTAAGTTGAATGGCTGCCGTTGTTAAGTTAGTAACACAATTGTTACGTGATTTTGGGCTCCCCCCCCCCTTGGCTTTGCTTGTCAGAAGGTCTCAAAAGGGTAAAAGTTGGTAAAATATAATGGACCAAATTTGAAAATATGAGAATGAATGATATATTATTCCCCACAGCAAGGGAAAGCTGAGATGGTCCAAAGGTTTCTTTTATCCAAAATAAGAGATTATATTTAATTTTGTCTCCAGTTCGAAATTGCTTCCGGATTTTGTGTGTGCAATGAGAAAATAATAATAAATAAATGAAACTTTGATTCTGTTTTTGTAAATTAGACAGGCTTGTTGTTATAGAAATGGCTTGCACCTACTGCTGTGTAAAAGCAAAAAGTTGTCATTGTAAGAGAGAGTCAGAAGTTGGTGCCTTTTTCCTTTTTTTCTCCCCTTACATTATACACCCCTCTTTTTCCCATCCTCTCTTCTTACTTTTTCCATGTTTTTTTTCCTTTGTACTTTATACTTTGATAAACTAATTAAAAAGTTTTAATCCAGAAGGTCTCAAAAGGGGATCACAACAACCGTCGTAATTATGAGTCAGTCGCCAAGTGTCTGAATTTTGATCGCATGACCACGGGGATGCTTGCAATGGGCGTAAGTGTGAGAAACGGTCATAAGTCACTTTCCCCCAGTGCTGTTGTATTTGAATAGTCACAAACAAATTGGTCGTAACTAGAGGACTAGCTACCCAGGAGACATTAAGGGGCACATTGCATCCTGTTGAAGATCTCAGCTTAAATGCAGGAAGGATGAGCCCCTGTCATCATTTCTCATCTCCCTCTCCATTCCTTCTTCCCACGATTTTTTCTTTCTTTCCCTTGCAACTTGGGTTGAGAGAGCTTTTCTCGGCTTCTCTCTCTTTTAAAAATTACATGAAAATGTAGATCAAATTCCTGGGATGGAAATTAATCAAGGAGAGAACTAAAGAGAAATTTCCGGAGAGCAAGAATAATTATTAGTCAAATGACTTGCCTCCAGAAGTTGTGAATGCTCCAACACTGGAAGCTTTTAAGAAGAAATTGGACAGCCATTTGCCTGAAATGGCATAGGCCAGGGTTTCCTGCCTGAGTAGAGGGTTGGACTAGAAGACCTCCAAGGTCCCTTCCAACTCTGTTATTCTGTTATTTTTGCAGCCTTGGACTGCCTTACATTTGCAACTGGAGGCAATGAAATAAATTTATTTTCCCTGGTCAGTGCAACAAGGAAAAAAAAAAAGTGGTATTTACTTCCTGCTAACCCCGAGTGCAGAACGCAAAGGCTGGGGCAGACAAAGCCCAGAAAATATTGCAACGAGCCTCCGGTGGGCTTTTAGCCCTTTCGATTTGGGTAGGGGGAAAGGGTCCCTCATGCTGGATTTCCCCTCTGCAGTGGCATCTGACGCTCACCCCCCACCCTCCCCTTGACTCTGGTCCAGAGGCACTTAAGTGGAATTAACGGGAAGGATGGCGGGGGGGGGGGGAGTTGAATTATTTCTTGGCAGCAAGCCATTAAAATCCCCTTGCTAATGATGACGAAGTTCTTCATTATTTCAATCGTGATTGCCTGGAACAAGGCCCTTCAGCCCGAAGCCATTTTGAGAGGTTTCCTCAAAATAGAGGGGCACTATTTTCGTTTGTTTTGAAAGAAGCTTTTAACTCGATGGGCAAGACGCCTGCATTATCCTGCAGTCCGCTGAGTCTGTCTGCTACCGCCGTTTCGCGAAAAAGACCCTCCCTAGCAAAAGGCTGTTGCTGTGAATTATGTTTATAACTCCCCTCTCGAGTGTCTCTGGACCCATCCTTTGGGTGCTCAGCTGTGCCCAAATAAAGTTAAAAGGCAACCCTCCTGGAGGGTTGGAAGGCACGACCTACCAAATGCTAAAAAACAGGCTGCCCCGAGCCAGGCTTTGCTCCTGGTGGACCCATGGAAAAAAATCCATGGAGTTTTCTTTGTAGCGGTATGGAAATTGATAGACCCTTTTGTAGCTGAAGGGTTGAGCGGTTGGGGTCCTCGTTGCGTTCTGAGCTTGGTGGTTTTCTTGCAGACGTTTTACGACCCAACTAAGTAACATCATCAGTGCTAGAAGGGGGTGGGGTGTGCAAAGAGGAGGAGGTCTCTGGGTTCCTTGGTGCTCTCTGAGCTTGGTGGTTTTCTTTTTCTTTTTTTAAAAAAATATTTTATTTAAAGAACAATTAAAAACAAACAAACATACAAACAACAAGACATAACAAAGATCTAAATACGTAAAAGTTATGTACATGACGGATTATCCAGTTAAACTATTTACATAAGGTCATTTCTTTATCCATATTTTTCTTTTTGAAAACAAAAAAACAAAAAAAGTCAATATTACAATTTTTTTCTTGGTGCTTTTCTTGTAGACGTTTCATAACCCAACTAAGTAACAACATCAGTGCTAGTGGGAGTGGGGTATGCGAAGAGGAAGAGGACTCTGGGGTCCTTGGTGGTCTCTGAGCTTGGTGACTTTCTTGCAGACGTTTCATAACCCAACTAAGTAACATCATCAGTGTTAGTGGGAGTGAGGTGTGCAGAGAGGAAAAGTGGAGGAGGAGGACTGTGGGGTCCTTGGTATTCTCTGAGCTTGGTGGTTTTCTTGCAGACGTTTCATGACCTAACTAGGCAGTATCATCAGTGCTAGAAGGGAGTGGGGTTTGGGGGGGAGGAGGAGGAAGAGGAGGGAGTGTAAGAGAAGGATTATGGGGTCTTTTGAGGTTTCTGAGCTTGGTGGTTTTCTTGCAGACATTTCATGACCCAACTAGGTGCCATCATCAGTGCCAGAAAAGAGTGGGATTAGAGAGCAAACCCTACTTCTCACAGCACTGATGATATTACCTAGTTTGGTCATGAAACATCTGCAAGAAAACCGCCAAGCTCAGAGACCACCAAGGACCCCAAAATAGGGAGATTATTTGCCTTTCCCTTTATCCGGGAGACATCTTCAACTTACCCTCCAGTACTGGAGTTTCCTACCATCTCCCAGTCAAGGACTTAGCAGGTCACTTACTCCTGCCTTCAAATCAGATCTGCGAGTCGGAAAAAGATACTACCAGGTTCCTCCTGGCTTTTTAGCTAACGGCGTAAGCTTCTCTGCTCTTCCGTTGTGTGATCCTAACAGCAAGAGACAGTAGTTGAAGCAGCAAACAGCTAAAGCAATGGATGGTTGGGGCTGCTGGGGAAATTTTAATGCTGTCCGTCAAGAGTTGCCCTTGAAGACTCCATGGAGACAGGGATGGGTCCAGAAGGCCGTGTCTTGCCTACTGATGGGCCCCCAACATGGAGGAACCTAACATCAATTCTGGAGGCTTTCAGGCCAGAAAAGACTCCGGCTGGGGTTGAAAATTTAAGAGTCTGTCTCTCCTTCCTTCAGCACTCCATTCCTGAGATTCCAATTCCAGAAGGTCATGTCCACCCACAGGCTGACACAGCTCCATAGGAGCGAACGGGTAGGTGGTAGCCTCTCTGAGTCGGATTTCGCTACACGGTGAGCGGTGCCGTTCTGTTCCTAGGTCCTATTGTCTTCTTCTCCTCCTCCTCCAACTTTTCTGCAGGAATCCTTCTGTAGCAGTCTAACAGAATGACAAGAGTTGGCAGGGGCCTTGGAGGTCTTCTAGTCCAACCCCTACTCAAGCAGTAGACCGTATATCGGCAGGACTGGCTGGGAAATTCTGGGAGTTGACGTCCACAAATCTTAAAAGTTCTCAAGGTTGGATACCGCTGCCCTATAGCAATAGCAATAGCACTTAGACTTATATACCGCTTCATAGTGCTTTACAGCCCTCTCTAAGCGGTTTTACAGAGTTCAGCATATTGCCCCCAACAATCTGGGTCCTCATTTTACCCACCTCGGAAGGATGGAAGGCTGAGTCAACCTTGAGCCGGTGAGATTTGAACAGCTGAACTGCTGAACTGCAGTGCTGCACTTTAACCACTGCGCCACCTCGGCTCTTATATCGCCACCCTATATCATTCTAGACAAATGGCTGTCCAATTTCTTCTTGAAAACTGCCAATAATGGAGCACCCACTTCTTCTGCAGGCAAGATTTTTCCACTGATTAATTAACAGAATAAACAGCGTTGGAAGGGACCTTGGAGGTCTTCTAGTCCAACCCTCCGCTCAGAAAAGAGACTCTACCATTCCAGACAAGTGGCTGTCTACTCACTTCTTAAAAGCCTCCAGTGTTGAAGCACCCACAACTTCTGGAGGCAAGTTGTTCCACTGGTTAATTGTTCTAACTGTCAGGAAGTTTCTCCTGAGTTCTAGGTTGCTTCTCTCCTTGATTAGTTTCCACCCATTGCTTCTTGTTTTACCCTCAGGTGCTTTGGAGAATAGTTTGACTCCCTCTTCTTTGTGGCAACCCCTGAGATATTGGAAGACTGTTATCATGTCTCCCCTAGTCCTTCTTTTCATTAAACTAGCCATGCCCAGTTCCTGCAACCGTTCTTCATATGTTTTAGCCTCCAGTCCCCTCATCATCTTGGTTGCTCTTCTCTGCACTCTTTCTAGAGTCTCAACATCCTTTTTGCATCATGGCGACCAAAACTGAATGCAATATTCCAATATTAAGGCATTAATCAAGGCATTATAAAGCGGTACCAACACTTCACGTTTTCTTGATTTTACTTGGCCTTCAAGGGCCATGTTGTGTTGGGCTCCCAAATATCCTGCTGTGGCCTAGAGGTCACAGGAGGTTGTGAGTTCGATCCTAGGTAGAGGCAGATGTAGGGTCGCCTGCTTGGGCAGGGGGTTGGACTAGATGACCTGCAAGGTCCCTTCCAATTCTGTTAATATGTTAATATAGCAGCAAAAAAATGGGCTTCCCTGAGAGAGAGTGAATTTTGGCTTTCAATGGTTCTGTTGCCTTGAGGTTGAAGGATCCATCTGGGACCTTCTAACCAGGAATGAATCCAGCCCCCCCCCCCGAGTTCTAAAGAGGGTCTTCTCCTCCTCCAGAATATTGGTATCTCACCAAGCTGTTTCCGCCTGCTGAGGCAAGGGGAAGGATTTAATCTGGCCGAGTTCAGGAAACAGGCAATGAATTTTAAAAAGCTCGGCTTAGAGAAGACGGCAGGATGTTACTAATTTGACAGGCTGGCCACGGACAGGTAATTGAACATGTAGCCTGTCTTGAATCGGAGCAGGCCGGCTGGAGTTGTCCAGATCTCGTGGGCAAAGCAGAAATGGAGTTATAAGGCAAGGAATTTATTGATGCTCAGTGTTTCTCAACCTTAAGATGAGTGGACTACAACTCCCAGCATTCCCCAGCCAGCATGTTGGCAGATAAGATATAAATATTGATTTATTTATGGCTCAGTGGCTAAGACGCTGAGCTTGTCGATCAGAAAGGTCGGCAGTTCGGCAGTTCGAATCCCTAGTGCTGCTTAACGGAGTGAGCTCCCGTGTTAAGGTGAGAATAAATCTCATAGAGACGATTTTGGATCTTTGCTTGGAATTCAGACAGTTAGAAATAAAGCCGAGATTAAAAGTCTAATAGAAAATATTTATTTCGGTACAAAAACAATAAATCCTGAATAATTACATTTTTGCTAAGAAAATGCGACCGTTCCGGTCAAGAGCCAAGTCAAAGAGAATAATGGTGGTTTAGGAATGCACACATGCGTACAACTCATATCACGTGTTCTGCTTGTATTGGAATGTACCATAATATTAGAATAGGGGTGCATCACCCTGCATAGACATACAACTGACAATATTCACTACGTGACATCCCGTTACTTGCCCCAGCTTCTGACAACCTAGCAGTTCGAAAGCATGTAAAAATGCAAGTAGAAAAAATAGGGACCGTGCACCTTCGGCGTTTAGTTATGCCGGCCACATGACCACGGAGACGTCTTCGGACAGTGCTGGCTCTTCGGCTTTGAAACGGAGATGAGCACCGCCCCCTAGAGTCGGGAACGGCTAGCACGTATGTGCGAGGGGAACCTTTGCCTTTACATTATATGCTTACGAGATGTGCAATATACTGTTCTCCAAAGCACCTGAAGACAGAACAAGAAGCAACGGATGGAAAGTAATCAAGGAAAGAACCAACCTGGGAGGAATTTCCTGACAGTGAGGACAATTAACCAGTGGAACCACTTGCCTCCAGAAGTTGTGGGTGCTCCATCACTGGAGGCTTTCCAAAAGACATTGGACCGAACTGAAGAAGCTTCTTGGATGAGAAGCGAAACGTCTTCAGAGAAAAACAAGAAAGTCCGGTTGCCTCTTGAAAAAACACCTTTGGGACAAGAGACTGGACATCCATTTGTCCGGAATGGTATATAGCAGAGGTCTTCAAACTTGAAGTCCACAAGTCTTAAAGTTGCCAAGTTTGAAGACCTCTGCTACTGTATATAGGGTCACCTGCTTGAGCAGGGGGTTGGACTAGAAGACCTCCAAGGTCCCTTCCAACTCTTGTTGTTCTGTCATTCAAACACTGTGAGGGCCAAAGAGTTATCGGCAGTGGTCCTGGGAGAGACAAAAAAGAGGAAACAGGTAGAGGTGTGTATGTTTGTGTGTGTGCGCATGTTACATCTGTTCTGGATTTACACTTCCCCAAATCCAAGGAAACAAAATAGCTTGGCATCCCCACCCGCATTTTAAAAATAGAAAGGTGTATTAAGTGCCAAGAGTATGCCATTGAGAAAAATGCTTCTTTTTCACGGCTACCACTGGTGGGTTCCCACTGGTGGGTTCCTACCGGTACGGTCCACTCTATAGCACCGGTAGCGGCCTGCTGGTGACGTCACAGTACCGGTGCAGTCGGTTGCCTGTGCCTGGGCGCCGCCATTTTTTTTAAAAAAAAAGTTAAATTTTTTTAAAAAATTTCTTCTGCGCATGCCCGGAAACCTGACAATTAAGTCTTTCCGTGTCCCTTCGCTTGAAAATAATAAGAAGCTCGCATTTGACACTTTTCCTTCGCTTTTGCCTAAAGCTTCCCAAAGTGGGTGTTTTCCGAAAGCTTAACCTTTTATACTGTTAATTTTATACAGTTTTATACAGTTATTCTTTAGACGAAAACATTGAGGACTGTTAAAAGATACTGTTCTTTTAACAGTCCTCAATATTTTCGTCTAAGGAATCCATGACTGAAAAATGCTGTATGAGACTTGCTTGTCTTTTAACTATAGCATTTTCTGCATATAAAGGTTGCTGTGTTGCCATGGTGTAACACACACTTTGTATGCAAAGCTTTTCATGTAAGCTATAAAATAGCAAAAATAGTAGTAACATCTCTCTGAAATAACTAATATATGACCGGCAAGCCATGCCCACCCGGTCACATGGCTGGCAAGCCACACCCACAAAATAAGCCATGCCCACAGAATGGTAGTAAAAAAATTAGGAACCCGCCCCAAAGGTTTTCAAAGAACTTGTGTTTTTGTGGTGTGCAAGGAGAGTGCAAAGGTTTCTGGAAGAGAGCATAGCTGATATTTCTATGCCTTGGCCATCTGCCCCCTTCCTTGCCTTAATTCTGACTTGGAATGCACGTTTAGGGAAAAAAAAACAATTTCAAAACGCTGTAGCTGCCATCTTGACTTTTTTGACCTCACCTTGCAGGAAGCCTTGGACAAATGTTTCTTGAAAATATCACGCGTCATACCAGTGCAAATGCGGTTTGGAGATGCCAGAGTCACATAATTATTATATATAGCCAACCTGACCTTTAGATAAAGCTGGATAATCATATAAAACCAGCCAAAGGTTGACCTCTCCCCAACTGTGGAGAAATCTCTTTTTGAAGAAAGTTCTAGAATAGCGAAAAGTCTGTAGTGATCCTCAGTCCTCCAGGTCGTGGTTGTCCCAAAGGTGCTTTTTTCAGGAGGCAACTGGACTTCCTTGTTTTTTCTTTTGAAGACGTTTCGCTTCTCATCCAAGAAGCTTCTTCAGCTCTGACTGGATGGTGGGGAATGGAAGGATTGATATTCCTTGCAGGCAGCTGGTCATTTGCATCCTTTTAGAGAGTCGTTGAAGCACTGGGAGGTTTATCTGTGTCCTCAGGGTCACCTGAGTGGTGCAAATGTTTCCTGTAATCTGCAATTTTTCCTCTGGAAATCTCTACAGGCTTTTAGCTACACAATTTGGGATGAACTCCCGTGGAATGCTGTGGGAGTAGGAATGGATTTCCAGAGAGAGAAAACATTGCAGACTACAGGAACCATTTGCACTACTTAGGTGACCCCGAGGACACAGAGAAACCTCCAAGTGGCCTCAACGGCTCTCTCTAAAAGGATGCAAATGACCAGCTGTCTGCAAGAAGTATAAATCCTTCCATTCCCTACCATCCAGTCAGAGCTGAAGAAGCTTCTTGGATGGGAAGCGAAACGTCTTCAAAGAAAAAAAAAAACCAGAAAGTCCAGTTGCCTCTTGAAAAAAAGCACCTCTGGGACAAGTCTAAAAAACCCCATTCTTATTGAAAGTCTACATTTATTTCTCTCTCTCTCTCTCTCTCTCTCTCTCTCTCTCTCTCTCTCTCTCTCTCTCTCTCTCTCTCTATCTATCTATCATCTATCTATTTATCAACACGTGTACAAGATAGCAGGTATGATATAAACATAAACAAAAGCAAAGTATGTATAGGTAAATTTAGACAATAGGACAGAAGGACAGGGACGGTAGGCACGGTGGTGCGCTTATGCACGCCCCTTACAGACCTCTTAGGAATGGGGAGAGGTCTACTGTAGACAGTCTAAGGTTAAAGTTTTTGGGGTTTGGGGAAGCAACCACAGAGTCAGGTAGTGCATTCCAGGCATTGATCACTCTGTTGCTGAAGTCGTATTTTCCGCAGTTGAGTTTCGAACGGTTTACATTGAGTTTGAATCTATTACGTGCTCGTGTATTGTTGCGGTTGAAGCTGAAGTATTCATTGACAGGTAGGACATTGTGGCAGATGATTTTATGAACTACATTTAGATCAGATCGAAGGCGGCATAGCTCTAAGCTATCTAAGCCCAAAATTTCAAGACTGGTGGAATAAGGAATTCTGTTCTCTCCAGGTGCCCCGGCCTATTCAGAGTTGAGAAAAAGAACGGCTTTTCTCCTGATCGATGGTAGCACGCACGCAAGGGAGACGTGGCGTGGAGCTCCCATCTGGAACCGGGAAAACATTTCTCGACATCTGGCGCACGAGTGGGTGGTGGGCCGGTAGCATCTTTGGGGACACTGGTAAGGATGTCAGCTTCGCTTCCAGCCTCTCCGCGTTCCTCAGCTTCATGGCGAGCCGTCACAATGGAGAGAGCGAGAGCCGATGCCAGTTTTCTTAGAAACGTATTTAGATATTGCCGTGCATCGCTCTTGGCAAGCTGGAGGATTAAGCCTTCTTCTGGCAGCCCGGAGCTCCTGCCAGGAGGCCTTCACATCCCTCAGATGGTCTTCTTCTTTGGAACCCACTGAAGCCGCCCCGCGCCGAGTTAAAACAAGAAGGTAATTGAAGGAGCTGCTGGCTGAGTCAGATGTTTTTCGGAGTGTTGCCGATTTCAAAGGCTCCATTGATGCCATGCCTGACTGGGTACTGTTTGAGCAAAGCTGCAGGAATTGCGAAGCGTTGGTGGCAGTTCGCTCTCTTTCTCTCTCTCTCTCTCTTTCTGCCTTCCCAGCCTCTCAATGCAAAAGGTTCTTTTAAATGCCAGAGGGAATTAATGCTGTGAATTGCAGAGGCTTTGGAATTTCACATCCCTCGTTCCTTTTCACAAAGTCCTGGGTTTTAATCCCCGGGGTCTCATCGGGTAATCAAGCCCCCTCCCCTCTCTCCCCTCTTCATGTGTGACCTCTGTATGTTCCTACTTCGACTCCTCCTGCGTTTGGGCAACGTTCTTCCTGGCTGACAGGCCTTAAATTTGCCTTTTAAATGTGCCCCCCCTCACCGTGGCATGATGGGGACGACGACATGATAGCAGTCTTCCAGTATTTGAGGGGCTGCCACAAAGAAGAGGGGGTTAGCACCAGAAGGCAGGACAAGAAACAACGGGTGGAAACTAATCAAGGAGAGAAGCAACCTGGAATTAAAGAGAAATTTCCTGACCGTGAGAACTATTAGTCAGTGGAACAGCTTTCCTTAAGACGTTGTGGGTGCTCCATCACTGGAGGCTTTTAAGAAGAGACTGGACTTGTCTGAAATGGTATAGTTCAGTGATGGTGAACCTATGGCACGGGTGCCAGAGGTGGCACGCAGAGCTATATCTGCCGGCACGCGAGCCGTTGCCCTAGCTTAGCTCCAACGCGCATGTGCATGCCGACCAGCTGATTTTCAGCTCACACGGAGGCTCTGGGAGGGTGTTTTCGGCTTCCAGAGGGCCTCCCTGGGGGCGGGAGAGGGCATTTTCTCCCTCCCTAGGCTCCAGGGAAGCCTACTGGGCCCACCGGAAGTCGGGAAATGGGCCATTTCCAGCCTCCAGAGGGCCTCTGGGGGGGGGCGGGGGAGGCTGTTTTCGTCCTCCCCAGGCATTGAATTATGGGTGTGGGCACTCGCACATGTGCGACAGCGCACGAGCACGTTTTTTCGGCACCCAAGGAAAAAAAGGTTCGCCATCACTGGTATAGTTCTTCTGCTTGAGCGGGGTGGGTGGGTGGGTTTGTTGGACTAGATGACCTCCAATGTCCCTTCCAGCTCTATTCTGATTGAGGCTGGGAAGATTCCTCTGGCGTTCATCAAAGCCCATTTGTTTCTACACCTTTTTAAATTCTTATTTGCAAAGGTTGCCACCCAATATGGCCAACTGTAAGAGACCTGAGCCTCAAAGAGATCCTTGGGAATGGGGGAAATCCTATTTCTTACCTCCCTCCTTGGCAAAAATTGCCCATTTATTCCTATTTTGTCTTTTCCTTTGTCCATCAAGGTCCTGGTCCATCAGAAGATCTTCCTTGTCATCCCCCAACCCAAAGTTTCTCAACCTTGGCAGGTTTAAGATGGGTGGACTTCAACTCCCAGAATTCCCCAGTCAGCATAGCTTTTATGCTGCCTTCCGGCTTGGCTCTAGCATTTGGGCAGAATATTTCAGTTAGTAACTTACATTTGGGAAGGAGGCTAATGAAGACTCAATAAGTCTCACTTAGTAGAACATTAAAATGCATCGGTTTACATCTTCAAGAGGAGAAATCTTCATGGATCGTTAGAGGTGGATTTATAGATACTTTGAGCAGAAGCCATGAAATATTCAAGTATATCTCCAGGCAGCTGCCTCCAGAAGTTATGGGTGCTCCAACACTGGAGGATTTTAAGAAGAAATTGGACAACCATTTGTCCAGAATGGTCTAGGGCCGTGATGGCGAACCTATGGCACGTGTGCCAGAGGTGGCACGCAGAGCCCTCTCTGTGGGCACACGTGCCATCGCCAGCTGCTCTTCTGGTTTCAGGTGTGCCGGCCAGCTGGTCTTCGCGGGTGCCACAGCGTCGGAAAATGGCTTGAAAACAGTAAAAAACCAGGCCATTTTCCCGCTGTTTTTCGGGCCGTTTTTGCGCGTGCCGGAGCACCCAAAGACCAGCTGGCTGGCACACGCACATGCATGCACATGTGGTTTGGGCACTCAGTGCCAAAAAGGTTCGCCATCACTGGTCTAGGGTCTTCTGCTTGAGCAGGAGGTTGGACAGAAGTCCCCCAAAGCCCCTTCCATTTCTTTATTCGGTTCTGTTATTCTGTTACTCTGAAAGAAATATCTCCAGGCTTTGGGTCACTGCAGGAGAAATGTCTAAATTGGTGTTTCTCAACCACGAGAACTGTAAGATTAGAGTAGAGCAGTGTTTCCCAAAGTGTGGTATGCGTACCCCCAGAGGTACGGGAAGAGTTTGGTGGGTTACGCGTTGCACCGGAGTTTGGTGGGGATCACGTGGGAATATCCACTGCACCGTGCTTAGCTGCGCCCACAGAACAAGGAAAGAAATAGGTGTGTATCACAGTTTTTACATGGGAACTGGGGCCATCGTACATCGTATCGCAACTCATTATGGCGGGAACTTCTGCGCATCCTTCGCGCAGCCCGGGTTCGGCCATTTTTAAACTGCGGGAACATTAACAGTTGATGTTGAGCCGCGGAGCTGTTTAAACACCGGAGAACTGCAGTGTTATCTAACGGTTAGACAGTCTTGTGAGGCGTGACATGGCGTGAATATATTGCACTTCGTTACAGAGACAACTTACTTCTTTAATAGTTAGTTCCGGGCGCCTGTTATCGTGCTTTAGTAAGTTCCACTGATTTTAATTATTTTTATAAAATACAATTTTTATCCCTAACCAAATTATGATGATCTGTCATCTCAACATAAACAATTTCATCCTTCTCATTGAATCAAATAAATGTTCTTTATAATATAACTTTCGTTTATTTTGCGTATGTACCAAAAAAAGAAAAAATAAATATATTTTGATTTTTATTAAAGCATATGTTTTTTATGAGGGGTACTCAGCGTTACGAAAATTATAGAAGGGGTACACATATGTCAAAAGTTTGGGAAACACTGGAGTAGAGTAGAGTAGAATGGAATGGAATGGAATGGAATGGAATAGAATAATAGAATTCTTTATTGGTCAAGTGTGATTGGACACACAAGGAATTTGTCTTGGTGCGTATGCTCTCAAGTGTACATAAAAGATAAGATGGGTGGACTTCAACTCCCAGAATTCCCCAGTCAACCAAGCTGGGAGTTGAAGTCCACCCATCTTAAACTTGTCATGGTTGAGAAATACTGGCCTTAATGGACCCTGCTTATTCAACAATTGTTCCAGTTTTCAGTAGGAACAGTCACCATTCAGAGATGTCAAGGCATAGACATGAGGAGAAAAGCTCGGAGGACATCAAAAACATTTGAAATTCGCACTGTGTGCGCTGAGCTTCTTGACCTCTATTGATTCTCAGCTTCTTGAGGGCCTTTCATTTTCCTTCCCGATGCACCGGTTGCTCCCACCTTTCCTGCACTCCTCCTGTAGTAACCCCTTTCCAAACTTTCTCTCCACCAAGGTGGACATCTCAACGTAGCTTCCCATCCTTCATCTGGGTGGAATTGAAGTCCACCCATCTTAAACTTGCCAAGGTTGAGGAACGTTGGGTTGGGGGATGACCAGGGTTAGGGTTAATCCTCTCATATGGTCCAAATTTGGGGCTAGATCGCCAACATTATGCAGGGGTCTTGGATCAGATGAGAAAGTTCTCAAAAGGGGAAGATAGCAATGTTCCCATATCTAAATGAAGATGGGGTCCACCTATCCTCCAAAGCACCTGAGGGCAGGACAAGAAGCAATGGGTGGAAATTAATCAAGGAGAGAAGCAACCTAGAACTAAGGAGGAATTTCCTGAGAATGAGAACAATTAACCAGTGGAACAGCTTGCCTCCAGAAGTTGTGGGTGCTCCATTGCTAGAAGTTTTCAAGGAGAGATTGGAACCTTTAGAGCTGGATTTATAGGTTCGTTGAGTAGAGGCCGTGAAATATTCAAGTATATCTCCAAGCAACTGTCTCCAGAAGTTATGGATGCTCCAACACTGGAGGTTTTCAAGAAGAGATTGGACAACCATTCGTCCAGGATGGAATAAGGACTCCTTCTTGGGCAGGGGATTGGACTAGAACAGAATTCTGAGGAATTCTGGGAGTTGAAGTCCACAAGTCTTAAAGTTGCCAAGGTTGGAGACCCTTGGCTAGAAGACGTCCAAGTTCTCTTCCAACCTTGTTATTCTTTTAAGAATGCAGGGTTTCCTCTTCCTCTTCCAGGAGTCGGTGAATTTTAGTTCCAACGTTAGGCATGAAAGCCAGCTGGGTGCCTGAGCCAATCACTAGGAGAGGGTGAGTTCTAGTCCCATCTTAGGCGTGAAACCAGATGAATGACCTGGAGACAGTGAGTTCTAGTCTTAGTTCATGTCTTAGGCATGAAAATCATATGAGAAATCGAGCCAATCACCAGGAGACAGTGAGTTCTAGTACCACTCTAGGCATGAAAGCCAGTTGTGTGACCTTGGGCCAATCACTGGGAGAGGATGAGTTCTAGTCCCGTCTTAGGCATGAGAACCAGATGAGTGACTTTGGGCCAATCACGCGGAGACAGTGAGTTCTAGTCCTGTCTTAGGCATGAAAATCATAGGGGACTTCGACCCAATCACCAGGAGACAGTGAGTTCTAGTACCACTCTAGGCATGAAAGCCATCTGGGTGACTTGGGGCCAGTCCCTCTCTCAGCCTAACCCACCTCACAGAGTTTATTGTTGTGAGGAAAATAGGGGGAGGAAGGAGTATTAAGTATGTCCACCTCCTTGAGTTACTTATCAAAGTAATAAAAGTGGGATTAAAAACTAAGGGACTGAGAGAGAGAGAAAGAGGGTGGGAAGAGGGGGATGGATTGATAGAAATAGAAAGAAAAAAGAAAAAAAGGAAAGAAAATGAGGAAGGAAGGAAAGAAAGAAAAAGAAAGGAAAAAGGGAAGGAAAGAAAAATAAATAAAGAAAGAAAGAAAGAAAGAAAGAAAGAAAAGAAAGAGAAAATGAAAGAGAAAGAAAGAAAGAAGAAAGAGAGAAAGGAAAGAAAGAAAGAAAGAAAATGAAAGAGAAAGAGAAAGAGAAAGAAAGAAGAGAGAGAGAGAGAAAGAAAGAAAAGAAAGAAAGAGAAAGAAAGAAAGAAAGAAAGAAAGAAAGAAAGAAAGAAAGAAAGAAAGAAAGAAAGAAAGAAAGAAAGAAAGAAAAAGATGGGTGATAGAATATCCTGAGTAAAACCTACATGGCACCTAGAGGGCAGCCCCATAACTTGGGCTTATCTTGACCATTTGTATTTTTTGTTTTTGTTTTCTTCGTTCTATTACTTAACCTTTGTTGTTTAAACTTCCTTTCGATTTCTTTGTTTTTATGGTTTTGAGCCCCCTAGAGTAGCCCCAGGGCGAGACAGGCGGCAAATAAATTCGATAATAATAATTTGGGACCACACGAAAATGCTGGACGGTAGAAATGGAGATTTTTGGCAAGGGCTCTCATCTACCCCACCCCAGCCTCAATTGCCTTTAGCTCAGAAGGGCTGATGGCCAGGTAGCTGTGCAATCCTGGTGGAGAAATAAATATAGCCAAAGAAAAACTGGGATGCTTTCTTTGTCAGACCAATTGTGCCTTGGGGGTTGACGCAGCCGTAATTAAATGTGTTCTTAGAAACCCTTAATGCTGTTGGTCAATATATCTTTGGCAGCTGCCTGCAGACATATGGCACGGTGCCCGCACGGAGGCCTTTCAGGGTGACCCAAACAGGATGACGCAAGTTCGTGATGGAAACCCTGATTAATGAAATGGGATTTTGCTCCCGCCACCGTCATAAATCTGCATCGGTGGGAAAAGGCGACCATTGCTTGGGATAAGCCAAGGATGAAAACTTGCTGGCTAGCAAAAGATAACCCAAAAGAATCTTGGAAGTAAGGCAAGAGTACCAAAAAAAAAAAAAGGGGGTGGTGGTGGTGGTGGAATGATGGAGGATGCCAAATTTGCATGCATTTTAATTTGATTTTAATTTGGGGGATGTAATTTGCAAAGTGGAACGTCGGTTTCCTCAAGGTGATTTTTTGAAAAGGCAACTGGACTTTCTTGGTTTTTTTTTTTCCCTTGAAAATGTTTAGCTTTTCATCCAAGAAGCATCTTTAGTTCAAGGGAAGGGAAGGGAAAGAAAAGAGAAAGAAAAAGAAAAGAAAAAAGAAAAAAAGGAAATAAAAAGAAAGAACAAAAAGAGAAAGAAAGAAGAAAGAAAGAAAAAGAAAGAAAGAAAAAAGAGAGAAAAGAAGAAAAGGAAAGGAAAGAGAAGGAAAGAGAAGGAAAGAAAGAAAAAAGAGAAGAGAGAAAAGAAGGAAAGGAAAGAGAAGGAAAGAAAGAGAAAAGAAAGAAAGAGAAAGAAGAAAGAAAAAAAAGAAAGGAAGGAAAGAAAGAAAGAAAAAAAAGAAAGAAAGAAAGAAAGAAAGAAAGAAAGAAAGAAAGAAAGAAAGAAAGAAAGAAAGAAAAAATCTGAAGAAACTTCTTGGATGAGAAGTGAAATGTTTTCAGGGGAAAAAAACCCAAGGGAGTTTTTATTTATTTATTAAGAGCCGAGGTGGCGCAGCGGTTAGAGTGGGGTACTGCAGGCCACTTCAGCTGACTGTGATCCGCAGGTCAGTGGTTCAAATCTCACCGGCTCAAGATTGACTCAGCCTTCCATCCTTCTGAGGTAGGTAAAATGAGGACCCAGATTGTTGGGGGCAATATAAATATACATTGCTTACTGGTGTAAACCGCTTAGAGCAGGGGTGGCCAAACCATGGCGCATGCGCCAAACGTGGCGCATTGGATGATTGCAAGTGGCGCATTGCAATCATCCAAAGGACAGAAAAGGTGATGCTTTTCTGCCCGGCGAGCGGGACGGCAGCGCGCGCGCAAGGAAAGCCGGAGGATGGCACCGAGGCTCTCCAGGCAGCGGCAGGTGACAGCGGGCTCCGGCCGAGTCATCTCACGGGCAGCCGCGGCGACCCTGCCTCTGCCGAGGAGGAGGGGGAAAGGAAAGCGCTCCCGCAGTGCATCCCAACTGCAAGTTATCGTCACCCGTCCTGCCCAAGCGGCCGCGCGACGTGACCCCGGAGCCGGATGGGCGCAAGGGCAGGAAGAGAAAAAGAAAGAAAAGGTGACGCCCCGCTCGCTGGGCGCCTCTGCGCCGCGGTCGGAATCACTTCCGTTCGCTAAAACAGCGTCACCTTTTCTTTTTCTCTCTCTTCCTGCCCTTGCGCCCATCCGGCTCCGGGCGACGATAACTTGCAGTTGGGACGCTCTGCGGGAGCGCTTCCCTTTCCCCCTCCTCCTCGGCAGAGGCAGGGTCAGCGCGGCTGCCCGTGAGAGGACTCGGCCGGCGCCCACTGTCACCTGCCGCTGCCTGGAGAGCCTCGTGCGCTCGGCGCCGTCCTCTGGTATTCCTTCCGTGCGCGCTGCCGTTCCATCCGAGAGCCGCCGAGCGGAGTGCGCTTGATGGGCTAAATCACCGCCTTTCTCCTCCTCCTCCTCCTCCCCCGGCTGGGCTGACGGCTGCCCGTCTTCCAGGAGCCTCGGTAGGTTGGTGGCTGCTGGATCTTCTTCAGCCAGCCCCTCTCCATAGCCAGGAAGGAAGGAAGGAAGGAAGGAAGGAAGGAAGGAAGGAAGGAAGGAAGGAAGGAAGGAAGGAAGGAAGGAAGGAAGGAAGGAAGGAAGGAAGGAAGGAAGGAAGGAAGGAAGGAGAAAGAAGAGACAGAAAGAAAGAAAGAAAAGTTAGGAAGGAAGGAAGACAGAAAGAAAGGAAAGTTAGGAAGGAAGGAAGGAAGACAGGAAGAAAGAAAGAAATGTAATGCTGATTAATGATTACTTTAATGACAATGACTCTACTGGACTGAACAGTGAAAATAGAGATAAAGATAACAGTGATAATGATAACAGAGATAAAGATATCAAGAATAATTATGTTCAGATCGATGATAAGGATTTTGAGATATATAAAATGAAAAAGGAATGGAGAAAATTAA
Source organism: Diadophis punctatus similis (assembly GCA_023053685.1). Taxonomy (NCBI): domain Eukaryota; kingdom Metazoa; phylum Chordata; class Lepidosauria; order Squamata; family Dipsadidae; genus Diadophis; species Diadophis punctatus. The sequence continues at coordinate 205,109,187 of JALIGW010000003.1, read as the reverse complement.
ATATATACAGAAAGTAAAATTAAGAGAGAGGAAAAGAGCGTGGGGAAAGAGAACTTATTGGTACAAAATTAAAAGAAAGATGAAAAAAAATTAAGCAGATGGGGTGGAGGAAATATATATATATAAACAAAGTAGTTGAGAAACTAAAAGGAAATGGATGATGATATTGGAATATTATAGAAATGTTTTTTTAATTTAAAATTATCTTAAGAGAAAAAAAATTCTGTTTTTTTATATACAGATTAATATTGTTTAACAAATTAAAAGATTTGATATTTTAGATATAACAAAGTTAATTAAGATGAGAAGTATGAATGATAAATATAAGTATTAGAGCTCAAAAGATGTATTATGATTGTGTATTTTTTTTCATTTATTTCAGTTTATTTTTTCACATGAAATTTGTTCAAATGAAAAATCTTAAAGGGGAAAAATGTATTATTTTAAGAGTTGAATATGTAATTGAATAAATTTAGAAAGAATTTTGATTATTAGTAAGTGAAACGATATGATTGTGTATAATTAATATAATGTTAGAAATTCAAAGATTTTTTTTTCTTCTCTCTCGTTCTTTTTATAAAGATTAATAATGTTGAATCTTTTGGAATAATGTGGATAAAACAATGACAATAAGAGAAATATGGAATAAATATGATCACTAGAATTTAAGGGAAATTACTTAAATATTAAATAATGAACAGGAAATATGAATGTTAATTACTTTAAAATTTATTAAACTGAGAGTTGATAAGTTAATTGATTTGGATTTTTTCCTTTCCTTTTTATATTTTATTTTTTCTTTACTACTTGTTGAATATTTATAGAGTGGATAAAATTAGACAGAATTTTGATGATTAATATGAGAAATTAAAAGAATAATTGGGCATTTAGTTTTTTGATAGAACAAAGGATAAAAAACAGAAGCGATGAATAAAGAGATTAAAGAATTAAAGGAAGCAATTTGGCTTAAAATTAAGAAGCAGGAGACAGTAACTATCTTGGAAAGTTAAGCGAATAGTGATCTATTTGGATGAAAATTTGGAATTAACTGGTGCATATCCCAGATGACAAAACTAGAAATTAGATTTTTTTTCTTTTTTTCTTTTTTCTTTTTTTGGGGAGGTAAGATGGAAATAGCAGCATGTACCTAGAAGAGAGTATAACATAAAATAATAATAATATAACTATAATGATGGGTTTTTTTTTAAAAAAAGAGATATGATTAGTTTAAAATTGAGATTAGCATCAGTCTGTCAAATATAAAATGAGTTTAGTATAAAAGCACTCAAGGAAAGGCAAAGAAAATGAAAGAGGAAGTAGAAGGGGAGGAAGAGAAGGTGTAGAGAGGGTTGAGGAGGAGGGAAGGAGTTAGAAAGTAGGAGGAGAAGTTGGAGATAGAGAGAGGGGAGTGTAATGGAATAAAGTAGAACAGACTGATGACTGATGAGGCAAGTGTTGAATAAGATACTGACTTTTGAATAATTGATTATATTGAACAAATATGTATTTTTATTGTAATATTTTAAGGTACATGTGTATTGAATTGTATATGAAGTGATGGAGAAAATAAAAAAATTTGAAAAAGAAAGAAAGAAAGTTGTATGGCCGCCCTGAGTCCTACGGGAGTGGGGCGGCATACAAAAACGACCAAAAAAATAAATAAATAATAAATGGCGGATTGGAACTCGTCTGCGAAAAAATTTGGCGGATGGTATGCTTAAGGTTGGCCACCACTGGCTTAGAGAATGCTTGCACTATGAGGCGGTATATAAATATCACTAATAAATTAAATAAATAAATAAAGTCCAGTTGCCTTTTGGAAAAGCACCTTTGGGATAATGATGACCTCCATGATTGAAAATCTCCATAGACATCAGTTTCTTCAAGTTGACTAAGCCAATGGTAGATTTCTGAAGACTGCAGCATTTTAACGTCTTCTGGGGAAGTAAGCATTGCGCTGTGAAAAATCTCTTCTGGCCAGGGATTTCTCTCCAGGAGATCTGAAGTGAGCAGTGCAAAATGGATCTGTACATTTTGTCTTTTCCGCTCTCGCTCTTGAAGGCTACCCGGCAGGGGGTCTCGCAGGAATAAACTAGAGAATTGGCCTTCCACGGCACGGCTGAGAGCAATTGAATTCTGAATTTGGAAGGGAAGAAGCGGTGAGAAATAAATGAATGGACACAGAAGACAATCCAAACACCGTGCGGACAAAAGATTCTTTGAAGCCCCTTTTGCAAGAGCATTTGATCTTGTGGTTTTGTGTTCACATTGGGTTTGGCAAGGATGGGGGAAGAAGAGAGGGGAGAGAGAAGAGAGGAGAGACAGAGAGAGACAGACAGGAGAGGAGCAAGTGAGAGGAGAGAGAGAAAAGAGAGAGGAGAGGGAGACAGGAGAGACGAGAGAGAGGAGGGGCAGGAGCGAGCAAGAGGAGAGAGAGAGAGAGAGGAGAGAGACAGGAGAGGAGAGAGAGGAGAGAGAGAGGAGAGAGAGAGAAGAGAGAGGACACAGAGAGGAGAGACAGACAGGAGAGGAGAGGAGCAAGAGGAGAGAGAAAAGAGAGGGAGGAGAGAGACAGGAGAGGAGAGAGAAAAGAGAGAGGAGAGGGAGACAGGAGAGACGAGAGAGAGGAGGGGTAGGAGCGAGCAAGAGGAGAGAGAGAGAGAGAGAGGAGAGAGACAGGAGAGGAGAGAGAGGAGAGAGAGAGAGGAGAGAGAGAAGAGAGAGGACACAGAGAGGAGAGACAGACAGGAGAGGAGAGGAGCAAGAGGAGAGAGAAAAGAGAGGGAGGAGAGAGACAGGAGAGGAGAGAGAAAAGAAAGAGGAGAGGGAGACAGGAGAGACAAGAGAGAGAGGAGGGGCAGGAGCGAGCAAGAGGAGAGAGAGAGACAGGAGAGGAGAGAGAGGACAGAGAGAGAGGAGAGAGAGAAGAGAGAGGACACAGAGGAGGGACAGACAGGAGAGGAGAGGAGCAAGAGGAGAGAGAAAAGAGAGGGAGGAGAGAGACAGAAGAGAGAGAAAAGAGAGAGGAGAGGGAGACAGGAGAGAGAGGAGGGGCAGGAGCGAGCAAGAGGAGAGAGAGAGAGAGAGGAGAGAGACAGGAGAGGAGAGAGAGAGAGGAGAGAGAGAAGAGAGAGGACACAGAGAGGAGAGACAGACAGGAGAGGAGAGGAGCAAGAGGAGAGAGAAAAGAGAGGGAGGAGAGAGACAGGAGAGGAGAGAGAAAAGAAAGAGGAGAGGGAGACAGGAGAGACAAGAGAGAGAGGAGGGGCAGGAGCGAGCAAGAGGAGAGAGAGAGACAGGAGAGGAGAGAGAGGACAGAGAGAGAGGAGAGAGAGAAGAGAGAGGACACAGAGGAGAGACAGACAGGAGAGGAGAGGAGCAAGAGGAGAGAGAAAAGAGGGAGGAGAGAGACAGGAGAGGAGAGAGAAAAGAAAGAGGAGAGGGAGACAGGAGAGACAAGAGAGAGAGGAGGGGCAGGAGCGAGCAAGAGGAGAGAGAGAGAGAGACAGGAGAGGAGAGAGAGGACAGAGAGAGAGGAGAGAGAGAAGAGAGAGGACACAGAGGAGAGACAGACAGGAGAGGAGAGGAGCAAGAGGAGAGAGAAAAGAGAGGGAGGAGAGAGACAGGAGAGGAGAGAGAAAAGAAAGAGGAGAGGGAGACAGGAGAGACGAGAGAGAGGAGGGGCAGGAGCGAGCAAGAGGAGAGAGAGAGAGAGAGAGAGACAGGAGAGGAGAGAGAGGACAGAGAGAGAGGAGAGAGAGAAGAGAGGACACAGAGGAGAGACAGACAGGAGAGGAGAGGAGCAAGAGGAGAGAGAAAAGAGAGGGAGGAGAGAGACAGAAGAGAGAGAAAAGAGAGAGGAGAGGGAGACAGGAGAGAGAGGAGGGGCAGGAGCGAGCAAGAGGAGAGAGAGAGAGAGGAGAGAGACAGGAGAGGAGAGAGAGGACAGAGAGAGAGGAGAGAGAGAAGAGAGAGGACACAGAGAGGAGAGACAGACAGGAGAGGAGAGGAGCAAGAGGAGAGAGAAAAGAGGGAGGAGAGAGACAGGAGAGGAGAGAGAAAAGAAAGAGGAGAGGGAGACAGGAGAGACAAGAGAGAGAGGAGGGGCAGGAGCGAGCAAGAGGAGAGAGAGAGACAGGAGAGGAGAGAGAGGACAGAGAGAGGAGAGAGAGAAGAGAGAGGACACAGAGGAGAGACAGACAGGAGAGGAGAGGAGCAAGAGGAGAGAGAAAAGAGAGGGAGGAGAGAGACAGAAGAGAGAGAAAAGAGAGAGGAGAGGGAGACAGGAGAGAGAGGAGGGGCAGGAGCGAGCAAGAGGAGAGAGAGAGAGAGACAGGAGAGGAGAGAGAGGACAGAGAGAGAGGAGAGAGAGAAGAGAGAGGACACAGAGAGGAGAGACAGACAGGAGAGGAGAGGAGCAAGTGAGAGGAGAGAGAGAAAAGAGAGGAGAGGGAGACAGGAGAGACGAGAGAGAGGAGGGGCAGGAGCGAGCAAGAGGAGAGAGAGAGACAGGAGAGGAGAGAGAGGACAGAGAGAGAGGAGAGAGAGAAGGGAGAGGACACAGAGAGGAGAGACAGACAGGAGAGGAGAAGAGCAAGAGGAGAGAGAAAAGAGAGGGAGGAGAGAGAAAAGAGAGGGAGGAGAGACGAGAGGAGAGAGAAAAGAGAGGAGAGGGAGACAGGAGAGACAAGAGAGAGAGGAGGGGCAGGAGCGAGCAAGAGGAGAGAGAGAGAGTGAGGGAGAGAGAGAGAGAGACTGGCTGAGTCAGAGTGGGGAAATAGTCTGGAATCTTTACGTAGACACAAGCAGGCAATCTGTAAGGACAGGGATAAGAACTTGCTCGGATATCAACTATGCTACTTTCCAGAATCCCGTGCTTTCCAACCTCCCCCCTTACATGCCTGAAAAACCCAGGTTCTTTGAAAACCTTTGTGCAACTGTGAAAAAAAGTACTTTTTAAAATGGCATATTCTTGGCACTTAATGCAGCTTTCTATTTTTAGATGCGGGTGGGAATGCCAAGCAATTTTGTTTCCTTGGATTTACAGTACAGGTAGTCCTTGACTTCTGATCACAGTTGAGCCCAACATTTCTGTTGCTAAGTGAAACATTTGTTCAACGAGCTTTGCCCTATTTTAAGACTTTTCTTGCCCCAGTTGTTAAGTGAATCGCTGCAGCTGTTAAGTTAGAAACACAGTTGTTAAGTGAATCCGGCTTCCCCATCGACTTTGCTTATCAGAAGGTCACAAAAGGGGATCACGTGACCCCGGGATACTGCAACCCGCCCTAAATATGAGTCAGTCCCCAAGCATCTGGGTTTTAATCACGTGACCCAAGGGATGCTGCAACAACTGTTCAGTGTGAAAAATGGTTATACGTCACTTTTTTCAGTGCCGTTGTAACTTCAAACGGTCACTAAATGAACTGTTGTAAATCAAGGACTACCTGTGTGAGAGAGACAGAGACAGAGAGAGACAGAGAGAGACTGGCCAAGCCAGGGGAGGAGTCAAGTGGGGAATTAGTCTGGAATCTTTACATGGGCACAATAGGCAAAGTCGGTGACGGATAGGAAATTATTCCTATCAAAGAGGTGATATAGGATCTTGCTTCTTTGAAGTCATCCTTACTTAGAAAATAAAACCGACATTCAATTCTAATTAACAAAATATTTATTTCAGTACAAAAATAACAAAAGAATATAAACCTTAAATAAGCTACATTGCCTCAGCTAAGAAATCACGTCTGCCTCGGGCGAGGCTCACAGGAGAAGAAGGGAAGGAGGAGACTCCTGGAATGCACACATGCGCAGTAAAACATATCACATGTCTGCTTGATTAGAAAATACAATAAACCTAGAAATATGGCAGAGGTGCTCAACTGGCAATGTTCACATCGTGACAGTCGGATCCATCTTTGAATGCCGTTGAACCTTATCTGGTCTGGCCCAGCTTCAAACTCCCAGCCTGGGAAGATTCCTGTATAATAGCCATTAGCAATAGAGTAGCTAATTGAACTCTTCACCTGGGGATTTGGTGGTTGGCCTCTGACACCGTGTCCCTGGATTCCGCTTTCAGCTTTGATGCTTTTTGAGGTTAGAACTAGCTCCAAAATTCCAACCTGCGGCGTTTCACAGGAAGAAGATTATTTTCCTTTCTCCGGGTTTCCAGAAATATTTGCGCAAAAGGCCTCTCTTAAATGTCCTCACTTCAGGGGTTAGCATTTGGCTGAAAACCAACACGCAGGGTTGTGTTTCGTAGGGAGGGCCTTCTACAGCATGATACGTCCATCTGAAATAAAAGGTTTCTTGTATCCTCCAGATTCTAGTTTAGAATCGAATGGAGCTGGAAGGGATCTTGGAGGTCTTCTAGTCCAGCCCCCTGCTCAAGCAGGAGACCCTATACCAGTGTTTCCCAACCTTGGCAACTTGAAGATGTCTGGACTTCAACTCCCAGAATTCCCCAGCCAGCGAAAGCTGGCTGGGGAATTCTGGGAGTTGAAGTCCAGACATCTTCAAGTTGCCAAGGTTGGGAAACACTGCCCTATACCATTCCAGACAAGTGGCTGTCCAGTCTCTTCTTCAAAACCTCCAGTGATGGAGCACTCCCAACTTCTGGTGGCAAGCTGTTCCACTGGTTCATTGTCCTCCCTGTTAGGAAGTTTCTCCTTAATTTGAAAGGAGGATTCTGGTAGCACTTCCCCCAAATTTATGAAATTACCTCAATTCATTTATCTGTTTTTCCTGAGCTGCAGCAGCAAGAAAAGGTGCTACCAGACTCCTGGGGTTTTTGTTTTCTTTTTACTATTGTAGACTAACCTCTTAAGACAGAGATTGGGAATGATGCCCCCTTTATGACTTGTGGACTTCAACTCCCAGAATTCCTGAGTTGGGAGTTGAATTCTGGGAGTTGAAGTCCTCAGGTCATAAAAGAGGCATCGTTCCCCATTCCTGTTTTAAAGACATTAAGGAAGAAAAGTGATGTATTTTGCGGTTGGCCTTTCGGTTGGCAATCCTAGAAGCAGTTGGGAGCAGAGAGGTGCGTGAGATTAAATTCCCTGACGGGGATCATTAAGTGGATTAGAAAGAATCATGATTACTTTTATACCAAGTAAAAGAGCCGAGGTGGCGCAGTGGTTAGAGGCAGCACTGCAGGCCACTTTAGCTGACTGTGATCCGCAGGTCAGCGGTTCAAATCTCACCGGCTCAAGGTTGACTCAGCCTTCCATCCTTCCGAGGTAGGTAGAATGAGGACCCAGATTGTTGGGGGCAATATAAATAAACATTGCTTACTGGTGTAAACTGCTTAGAAAGTGCTTGCACTGTGAGGCGGTATATAAATCTCACAAATAAATAAATAAATAAATACCAGGATTTTATTCTGCCATCTTTGAAATAACGGCTAGTTTCCTAAAACTGCACTAGACCATGGTTGAAACGTGATTTCTGGAATAGACCGTCGTTAGAATTCTTTACATCAGTGTTTCCCAACCTTGGCATCTTGAAGATGTCTGGACTTCAACTCCCAGAATTCCCCAGCCAGCGAATGCTGGCTGGGGAATTCTGGGAGTTGAAGTCCAGACATCTTCAAGTTGCCAAGGTTGGGAAACACTGCTTTACATGATGTGCTAAAACTGGTTTTTCTCAATCTTGACAACTTTTAAGATGGGTGGACTTCAATTCCCAGAATTCCCCAGGCAGCTTTATGGGCTTTGCTGGCTCGGGAATTCTGGGAGTTGAAGTCCGCAAGTCATAAAAGGGCCATCGTTCCCTTTCTCTTTGCTCTGACATCTCCTAGCTGAGTGGACACTCTCTTTTTCCAGCGTTTTGGATGTAATCGGGAAGCCCGGTCGTCCAGAGAGGCAGTTAATGGCTTTTCTCTTGAGGAGGGGGCTGGAAAAATGTAACTCATTGATTTCCAATGATTTCCAGTTCCAGGGCCCTGCAATGTTCCGTAGACGCAAACTTTTGCAGTGTGGTTAAGCAAATGTTTGCGCAATTAACTTAAGCAAATCAAGGAGAGAAGTACCGTAACTTAGAACTAAGGAGAAATTTCCTGACAGTTAAAACAATTAATCAGTGGAACAGCTTGCCTCCAGAAGTTGTGAATGCTCCAACACTGGAAGTTTTTAAGAAGATGTTGGATAACCATTTGTCTGAAGTGGTGTAAGGTTTCCTGCCTAAGCAGGGGGTTGGACTAGAAGACCTCCAAGGTCCCTTCCAACTCTGCTATTCTATTCTATTCTATTCTATTCTATTCTATTCTATTCTATTCTATTCTATTCTATTCTATTCTATTCTATTCTCTGTATTTTCTATTCTATTCTATTCTATTCTATTCTATTCTATTCTATTCTATTCTATTCTATTCTATTCTATTCTATTCTCTATTCCATTCTATTCCATTCCATATTTTATTATTCTATTCTATTCTATTCTCTATTCTATTCCATTCCATTCCATTCCATTCCATTCCATTCCATTCCATTCCCTATTCTATTCTATTCTATTCTATTCTATTCTATTCTATTCTATTCTATTCTATTCTATTCTACTCTACTCTACTCTACTCTACTCTACTCTACTCTACTCTACTCTACTCTACTCTACTCTACTCTACTCTACTCTACTCTACTCTACTCTACTCTATTCTATTCATGTTCCCACAATTAACGGAAGACGAGGACTGAGAGTAACGATAGGACAAATGGTGGAGCTTGGGTACTTTTTTTTGCTAAAAGGGGTCGGTGGGATTTGGGTTCCCATTCTTGGAAGAAAAATCCATCTGGTTCAGTTCCAAGCTGGGAGAAAGAAGACGCTGGAAACAACATGGAGGCTGATTGGAAAGAAAGTTTGTTGATGAAGCAGAACCGCACAAAGACAGCATGCAGTTCTGGGTCAGCTGAAGGAATGGTTGAATAGCTGGAAGGATCTTTATACTGTGGGTTTCTGTGGCTTTGAAGTTCTGGGGGTGGTGCAATGAAGGGGCTCGTGTTCTGAAAGGGTGTGGGGCAATTCCCATTGTGGCCAATGGCTTTCGTCCTGTGTTGGATCTTGGGTGAGGGGCTGCTTGTTCTAATCCTGCCACTCAGCTTTTGTTAGCTGTCAAGCTTTGCTGCAAGCAGTTTCGAAATATCCTGTCTTGAACGGATTACCCAATCTGTGTTTCTAAAAGCTTGGCCTCCTCAGTTTCTGCTTTGGGGGCAGGGAGACTGGGGCTGGTTTCTGCCTCCCTTAAGATTTTTTACCCCCATTTCTCCATTAGGGGAAATATTCTATCCTGTCTTTTTAAAATATTTTCCAAAATATTTTATTCTTCTGGGGTGGGTGGGTGGGTGGCTTCCCACAATGTAATCCAAGCATCAGCAGGATTTGTGATTCCAACAAGAAGCTGTTGGAAAACCTTCTAAAGGTGTTGACCGATTGTGGGTAATTGCTCTGTCTATTGTTTTTTTGGGGGGAGCAGATGGTGACTTAGTAACTGTGTGCGTGGTACAGGTAGTCCTCGACTTATGACAGTTCCCTTAGTGACCATTCCAAGTTAGAACAGTGCTAAAAAAGGGACTAACAACCGTTCTTCACACGTACGAAATTTGCAGCATCCCGATGATCACATGAGCAAAATTTGGATGCTTGGCAACTGGTTCATATTTATGACCGTTGCTGCATCCCTGGTCCCCTTTTGCGACCTTCTGACAAGCAAAGTCAAGGGGGCAAGCCGGATTCACTTAACAATGGAGACACCCACTTAAGCAGTTTTAGGTGGCCGTGATCCATTTCTGTCTCAACCATCACCTAAAGCGGAAGGACGAGACGAGCTGACAACATTTATCACCTGGATGTGACCCAACTAGGTAACATCATCAGGGCTAGAAGGGAGTGGGGGCTTGTGGGGAGGAGGGAGAGGAGGAGGATGAGGAGGACTGTGGGGTCCTCGATGATTTTCCTGCAGACATTTCGTGACCCGACTAGGTAACATCATCAGGGCTAGAAGGGAGTGGGGTTTGTGGAGAGGAGGAGGAGAAGGAGGGTGAGGAAGAGGAGGAAGAGGAGGACGACTTGGGGTCTTTGGTGGTTTTCCTGCAGATGTTTCATTACCCAGCTAAGTAACATCATCAGATGCCCATTGAAAAAAAGTGGCTTCACTTAACCACTGCTTCAAATAAGCTTGCAAAATTAGATAATTGCTGGTCCACTTAGTGACTGCCATGACTGAACTCCACCCTCAGTTCCGGTCGTAAGTTGAGGACTCCCCGCTTTAATGCTTTTCTAGATTTCTGGAGGCGGTAGAAAAAGGATACGGTTATATATATCCAGGTAGCCGGAAGCTGATCGACTTGCCTTTTTCGGGCTCAACGTCTGTTCGAGCGAGCAGAGTCGGCTGCCAAGCTGCTCCTTGGCCAAAGCCACCCTGCATTTAACCCCCCCCCCCAGGGTAGTTGTGACTCAGAGTTGCTGCTTTCGGCTCTGGCGTGGAAGCAACCAGATCTCCAGAATAGCATCGGTCGTGGTCCAGGAGTTGTGTGTTACGGCTCCTTGGGCTTCAGCTTTTGTTTGAGTGCCGGGTGAGCTAAGACAGAGGTTGCCACCTTTGCTTTTCTGAGCTGCTCAGACAGAAAGAGAGAAGGAGGAGAGAGAGAAAGAGAGAGAGGAGAGAGAGAGGAGAGAAGGAGAGAGAAAGAAAGAAAAAAGAAAGAAAGAAAGGGAGGGGAGAGAGAGGAGAGAGAGATAGAGAGGAGAGAGAGATAGAGAGGAGAGAGAGATAGAGAGGAGAGAGGGAGAGAAAGAAAGAAAAAGAAAAAGGGAGGAGAGAGGAAAGAGAGGGGAGAGAGAGAGGAGAGAAAGAGAGAGGGGAGAGAGAGAGGAGAGGGAGAGAAAGAAAGAAAGAGGGAGGAGAGAGGAAAGAGGGGAGAGAGAGAGAGAAAGAGGAGAGAGAGAGAAAGAAAGAAAGAAAGGGAGGGGAGAGAGAAAGAGAGGAGAGAGGGAGAGAGAAAGAAAGAAAGAAAAAGAAAGAGGGAGGAGAGAGGAAAGAGAGAGGGGAGAGAGAGAAAGAGAGGAGAGAAAGGAGAGAGAGAGAGAGAAAGAAAGAAAGAAAGGGAGGGGAGAGAGGGAGAGAGAAAGAAAGAGAAAGAGAGGGAGGAGAGAGGAAAGAGAGGGGAGAGAGAAAGAGAGAGGAGAGAAAGAGGAGAGAGGGAGAGAGAAAGAAAGAAAGAAAGAAAGGGAGGGGAGAGAGAAAGAGAGGAGAGAGGGAGAGAGAAAGAAAGAAAGAGAGAGGGAGGAGAGAGGAAAGAGGAGAGAGAGAGAGAGGAGAGAGAGAGAAAGAAAGAAAGAAAGAAAGAAAGGGAGGGGAGAGAGAAAGAGAGGAGAGAGGGAGAGAGAAAGAAAGAAAGAAAAAGAAAGAGGGAGGAGAGAGGAAAGAGAGAGGGGAGAGAGAGAAAGAGAGGAGAGAAAGGAGAGGGAGAGAGAGAGAAAGAAAGAAAGAAGGAGGGGAGAGAGGGAGAGAGAAAGAAAAAGAAAGAGAAAGAGAGGGAGAGAGGAAAGAGAGAGGGGAGAGAGAGAAAGAGAGAGGAGAGAAAGAGGAGAGAGGGAGAGAGAAAGAAAGAAAGAAAGAAAGGGAGGGGAGAGAGAAAGAGAGGAGAGAGGGAGAGAGAAAGAAAGAAAGAAAGAGAGAGGGAGGAGAGAGGAAAGGGGAGAGAGAGAAAGAGGGGAGAGAGATAAAGAAAGAGAGAAAGAGGAGAGGAGCGAAAAAGAGGAGAGAGAAAGAAAGGAGAGAGAGAAAGGGGGAGAGGGGGGAGAGAGAGAGAGAGAGAGAGAGAGAGAGAGAGAGAGAGAGAGAGAGAGAGAGTTATTATTTGGGAAGCTGCGTGTGGCCATTTGACCATCCTGCGCATTGTTAAGGTAAGGATGCCAAGGGTGGGGCGTAATTACAGGTTTGGGGTGGAAAAGGAGGGGAGGCTTTGCCAGGGAAGGGAAACGGGGGCTGCCTGAAGCTGGAGAGGTCTCAGCCCAGGCAGGTGGTTGGCGTTGCAAAGAGCGGGGGATGGTCCTGGCAAGCAGAGGTGGTCTTGTGATGGGTTGGGGGGTGGGTGGGGCTGAAGCAGATCACCTTGGCACCCTTCTCTCGTGATCCTGTGAGGTCTCCAACGCTGGGGGTTTTTTAAAGAAGAGATTAGACAGCCGTTTGTCTGAAATGTTATAGGTTCCTGTTTGAGCAGGGGGTTGGACTAGAAGACCTCCGAGGTCCCTTCCAACTCTGTTCTTCTGTTAATTAATCAGTGGAACCGCTTGGCTCCAGAAGTTGTGGGTGTTCCATCACTGGAGGCTTTTAAGAAGAGACTGGACGCCACTTGTCTGAAATGGTATGGGGTCTCCTGCTTGAGCAGGGGGCTGGGCTGGAAGACCTCCAAGATCAGTTGCTGTGATTAGGAAGACTAAAATGAACTCTACTGAGCTGAGGTTTATAAAAACAATTTGGCGTTATTATGTCATAGACTTAACTTATCTGTTAGGATTGACCGACCTTTCTCGGCCCAAGGCTGTATTCTGGTACAGTAGATCTTCTGGTCACCAACTCTTCAGACCACGACCAAATCGGGTTCCAACCAAAAAATTCACAATTCTTTTTTTTTTTTCGTGGCCAATTTCCCCTCCCACACAAATTTTTTTTGGGGAAGTGCCAAATTTCCAAAATTAGGTTTGGGTCACGACCAAATCAGTTTGCGACCAAAGTTATGGAACAAATTATGGTCGTGACCAGAGGTTCTATTGTATGTTGTAGTCCAAAGGGGTGTACAGTATTTGGTTTTGTGTTCAGGTTTAAAAGCAGCTTTTTTTTTCCGTATTGGGAAAAACGTGAAGGTTAAAGCAGAGAAAATTCCTCTCCCATCTTTGCTTCAAACAAAAACACAAACGGAAATCATTTGCTATCGTCAATGGTTGGAAACTAATCAAAGAGAGAAGCAACCTGGAACAAAGGAGAAGCTTCCTAGCAGTGAGGACAATTAACCAGTGGAACAACTTGCCTCCAGAAGTTGTGGGTGCTCCATCCCTGGAGGCTTTTAAGAAGAGACTGGACAGCCATTTGACTGAAATGGTATAAGGTCTCCTGCTTGAGCTGCGGGCTGGGCTAGAAGACCTCCAAGGTCCCTTCCAGTTCTATTCTGATTCACATTCACATTCATCTTCCTTTGAAACCAGCCTCCCTCAATAAAATATTCAGCAGATTATTCTATTCTATTCATTCTATTCTATTCTATTCTATTCATTCTATTCTATTCTATTCATTCTATTCTATTCTAAATTCTATTCTGTTCTAAATTCTATTCTAAATTCTATTCTATTCTAAATTCTATTCTAAAATTCTATTCTAATTTCAATTCAATTCAATTATATTCTATTCTAAATTCTATTCTAAATTCTATTCTAAATTCTGTTCTGAAATTCTATTCTAAATTCTATTCATTCTATTCTATTCTATTCTAAATTCTATTCTGAAATTCTATTCTAAATTCAATTCAATTATATTCTATTCCATATTCTATTCCATATTCTATTCTATTCTATTCTATTCCAAATGTTATTCTAAATTCTAAATTCTTTACGTCTTCTGGAACGTCCTGATCATTTTAAAGGACTAACTGGGTGCAAACTTTGCATTTTCTGTAACCAGCCAAATTTAGATCTTTGCAAGCTGCTGGGCCTTGCATAATCCTGTGGGCGGCATCGCGGTTTTTATAGCCTGACTAGCAAACGAAGGAGGTTCCAGGATAGAGAAAGGGGTTAGAAGTGCAGGTGCCAAATTCCTTTTTGCCCCCAGCCGTCTGCTTTCTCCCAAGTTCCATCAAGCGGGCAGATTGAATGGCAGATTCTGCGCCCGGCTGCCCCCCCCCCGCCCCTCCTGAGCGCTTCGCTTGGGCACGCGGAATACTGTAGAAGGACTTGGAGAGGCTCCTGTGGCATTTGGGGGGAGCCTTTGGCTGCGAGGAGGCTCTGCGAGGGAGTCTTCCTGCAGGAAGCTTGGGCAGAAGAGCTGCCACCTCTTCTGGCGGAGGAAGCTGGGCAGCGTTTCTCCACTTCAGGGGTCTTTAGTGCTCTCTGAGCTTGGTGGTTTTCTTGCAGATGTTTCATTTCCCAAACCAGGTAACATTATCGGTGTTAGCAGGGAGGGGGGTTTGCAGAGAGGAGGGAGGAGGAGGAGGAGGAGGGAGAGGACTGTGGGTCCTTGGGGTTTTCTTGCAGTTTCATTACCTGACTAGGTAACATCATCAGTGATAGAAGGGTTTGTGTGGAGGAAGAGGAGGAGTGGGGGGGGGAGGAGGACTGTGGGGTCTTTGGGGCTCTCTGAGCTTGGTGGTTTTCTTGCAGATGTTTCATTTCCCAAACCAGGTAACATTATCGGTGTTAGCAGGGAGGGGGGTTTGCAGAGAGGGGGGAGGAGGAGGAGGAGGAGGGAGAGGACTGTGGGTCCTTGGGGTTTTCTTGCAGTTTCATTACCTGACTAGGTAACATCATCAGTGATAGAAGGAAGTAGGGTTTGTGTGGAGGAAGAGGAGGAGTGGGGGGGGGAGGAGGACTGTGGGGTCTTTGGGGCTCTCTGAGCTTGGTGGTTTTCTTGCAGATGTTTCATTTCCCAGACCAGGTAACGCTATCAGTGCTAGAAGGGTGGAGTGGTGGTGGGGTTTTCAGAGATGAAGAGGAGGAAGAGGAAGAGGAGGGGAGGAGGGGGAGGAAGAAGTGGAGGACTGTGGGGTCTTTGGTCACACTGAGCTTGGTGGTTTTCTTGCAGATATTTCATGACCCAAACCAGGTAACATCAATGCTAGAAAGAAGCGGGGTTTGCAGAGAGGAGGAAGAGGAGAAGGAGGGTGGGAGGAGGAGGAGGACTGTAGGGTCCTTGATGTTCTCTAAGCTTGGTGGTTTTCTTGCAGATGTTTCATGACCCAAACCAGGTAACATTATCAATGCTAGAAAGGAGGGGGTTTGCAGAGAGGAGGAGGAAGAGGAGGAGGAGGAGGACTGTGGGGTCTTTGGTCACTCTGAGCTTGGTGGTTTTCTTGCAGATGTTTCATTACCCAAACCAGGTAATACTATCAATGCTAGAAATGAGGGGGGTTTGCAGAGAGGAGGAAGAGGAGGAGGAGGATGGGAGGAGGAGGAGGAGGACTGTAGGGTCCTTGGGGCTCTCTGAGCTTGGTGGTTTTCTTGCAGATGTTTCATTACCCAAACCAGGTAACATTATCAGTGCTAGAAGGGTGGAGTGGTATTGGGGTTTTCAGAGAGGAGGAGGAGTAAGAGGAAGAGGAGGGGAGGAGGGGGAGGAAGAAGAGGAGGAATGTGGGGTCTTTGGTCACTCTGAGCTTGGTGGTTTTCTTGCAGATGTTTCATGACCCAAACTAGGAAACACTGCTAGCAGGATGCTAGAATCAGTGCTAGAAGGGTGGGGTGGTGGGTTTTCAGAGAGGAGGAGGAGGAGGAAGATGAGGAGAGTAGGGGGAGGGGGAGGAAGGACTGTGGGGTCTTTGGTCACTCTGAGCTTGGTGGTTTTCTTGCAGACGTTTCATGACCCAAACTAGGAAACACTGCTAGCAGGATGCTAGAATCAGTGCTAGAAGGGTGGGGTGGGGGGTTTGTAGAGAGGAGGAAGAAGAGGAGGAGGTCTTTGGTCACTCTGAGCTTGGTGGTTTTCTTTCAGATGTTTCATGACCCAAACTAGGTAACATTATCAGTGCTAGAAGGGTGGGGGGTTTGCAGAGAGGAGGAGGAGGAAGAGGAGAGGGGGAGGGGTGGACTGTGGGGTCTTTGGTCACTCTGAGCTTGGTGGTTTTCTTGCAGCCGTTTCGTTACCCAAACTAGGAAACGTCGTCAGTGCTGGAAGGGAGGGGGGTTTGCAGGGAGGAGGAGGAGGAAGAAGAGGGGAAAGAGGAGGAGGAGGAGTACCGACTTCCCTGCCAAACCAATCCGCAAGAGGAATTTGCGGGGGAAGGCACCGAGTCCTCTTACCTCACCTGGTGGCAAGCAGCATGCACCGCAAGTAGATGTTGAAAAGCCGGTGTTGCCACGTGCACGTATGAGTGGGCGTTCTCACAGGAAAAGCAGGCGCACCTACATTTCCCCGAGAGTGCACACACCGCAGCCTCGGCAATATGTTTGCAAAAAGTGCCACAGCGCATTTGACCGGAGGTGGCCATTCCTCACCGCATCCTTTTAGATCACCTCCCCGCAGGGCCTGGCCTCTTGCCACGCAAGTCCTCGGCTTCCTTGGGGCCATAGCAGGCGCCTCCAGGACTTCGGCTGAATTCCAACCAGCCACTCCATTTTGCCGGCCGATTTTATGGGTTATGTATCTTCTGGAGGTCTCAGAAAGTTCCACAACGGTAGGTGCTTCCTGTCTTGTCTTGTCTTGTCCTGGGCTGCCAAATGACAGAATGGGACATCTCGCCATGGCCAGGTTGCTGTGGCCAATTCACCATGGTCAACTCGCCACGGGACAATTGAACAATTCAATTTAGTTATTTAAAATAAATAAAGAAATCTTTTCATTTTTATCATTCACCTTTCATTCTGTCCCTCCTTTGGCATCCTTTCTTTAATTATTGTATTCCACCATTTCTTTGATATTAGCGTAACTCTTGTCCCGTAGCGAGTTGGCCGTGGTGAGTTGTCCATGGTGAGTTGTCCATGGTGAGTTGGCTGGGGCCAGTTGTCCATGGTGAGTTATCCATGGTGAGTTGTCCATGGTGAGTTGTCCATGGTGAGTTGGCTGGGGCCAGTTGTCCATGGTGAGTTGTCCATGGTGAGTTGGCTGGGGCCAGTTTGGCCACGGTGAGTTGGCTGGGGTCAGTTGCCCATGATGAGTTGGCCATAGTGAGTTGGCTGGGGCCAGTTAGCCATGGCGAGTTGGCCGTGGTGAGTTTGCAGAGAGGAGGAGGAAGAGGACAACTGGAGATCTCTGAGCTTGGTGGTGTTTTATTATCCTGCTAAGTAACGTCATCAGTGCTAGAAGCAAGTGGGGATGCAGAGAGGAGGAGGAGGAGGAGGAGGAGAAGGAAGACTGATGATGATGACTGTGGGGTCCGTAGGGCTCTCTGAGCTTGGCGGCGTTTCATTACCCTACTAGGTAACGTCATCAGTGCTACTTGGCTGGTTGGGTAACAGAACACCTGTAGGAAAACCAGCAATTGCTCAGAGAGCACCAAGGACCCTTTAGCTTCCTTCTCTTGGCTACTTCAATAGATAACCCTGGTTTTCTATTGGGGAATCTTTGCAAGACGAAAGGAAAGCAGCCACGGAAACCAATAGCGTTTCCTGGGAGATGCCTCCCCTGCATGGCAACTGAAGGCACGACAATGGAAATGGACAATTCTGGGCGGTAACGACGGCGCATCCGGGATGCCAGAAACGCTTTTCTGAATCCCGGCGACCCACTTGCTGTTCCTACAGCAACCGGAACAACGTTCTCATCCCATTCCCCTCTGGATTCCAAGTCACTTGTAACAAATCAGAATGCGCTCTTAAAAAGCAGAGCAGCCATAACAGGAGAGGTGGGGTGGGAAGAAAAAAGAAAATTAAATGCCCCACAACGGGGTGTGATTGCACAGACGCAGCAACCCCCGGGCCCGGGAGCAGAGCCAGGACTTCGAAGGGCCTTCCAGAACCCAGGAGATAATTCATGACCGAATTGGAGCAGCCTCCGTTTTAATTGTAGCTCGCTGGCCGTTGCTTTGAACAACAGAACAGATGGGCTTTGCAGTCCTCGGTTGCCGGGTGCGTCGGTGGGTTGCAACGAGCTGCTCTCGGATGCAAAACTCTCTGCCAGACGAGGCTGAATTGGAGGCCTCTTAGAACAACGGGAAATATAATCAGTGACATTTGGATTTTAATAGTGGAAAGTCCATGTGGTCGCACTCTCAGTTAGCTCCTTGGTTGAACGGATGGTTCGTAAACCGCGGTTCGTTCGTTTCTGTTTATTTACTCCATTTATAAATCTCGGATGGTTGTGGATTAGGATTGACTTGAAAGCTGCCAGTTGTCGTTTGTTGATTGGATTGTAGTTTACGGGTTTTGGGAATTTGTGAGCTTGGCCCATGCAACCTTGTTGAACATAGAAAATGACAAGAGTTGGAAGGGACCTTGGAGGTCTTCTAGTCCATCCACCTGCTTGAACGGGACACCTGCTGTCTGACCCTGGCCAGTTGTAAGACGTGTGGACTTCCACTTCCAGAATTCCCCAGCCAGCATGGGATTCTGGGAGTTGAACTCCACAAGCACAGGCAGTCCTCGACTTACAACAGTTCATTTAGTGACCAAGGTTACAACGGCGGTGGAAAAAAGGGACCTTTTTCACACTTATGACCGTTGCAGCATCCCCATGGTCACACGATCAAAATTCAAAAGACGCTTGGCAACTGACTCGTATTTATGACGGTTGCATAGTCCCCGGGGTCATGTGACTGTGAGCTCCTTTTGTGACCTTCTGACAAGCAAAGTCAATGGGGAAGCCAAATTCACTTAACAACCGGGTTACTAATTGAACAAGTGCAGAGATTCCCTTAAGAAATGTGGCAAGAAAAATCGTAAAGTGGGACAAAACTCACCTAACGTAATTTCTCAACGTTAAGCAACGTAAATTCTGTGCTTAATTCTGGTCGCAAATTGAGGACTACCTCTACAGAATAACAGAGTTGGAAGGGACCTTGGAAAGCTTCTAGTACAATCCACTGCTCAAGCAGGAGATCTAGACCAGGGGTGTCCAATTTGGGCAACTTTAAAATTTGTGGACTTC
Source organism: Diadophis punctatus similis (assembly GCA_023053685.1). Lineage (NCBI taxonomy): Eukaryota > Metazoa > Chordata > Lepidosauria > Squamata > Dipsadidae > Diadophis > Diadophis punctatus. The sequence continues at coordinate 205,090,412 of JALIGW010000003.1, read as the reverse complement.
AACTCCCAGAATTCCCCAACCAGCATGGGATTCTGGGAGTTGAAGTCCACAAGTTTTAAAAGTTGCCAAGGTTGGACAGCCCTGCCCTACACCATTATGGACAAAATGGCTGCCAAGCTGGTTGGGGAATTCTGGAAGTTGAAGTTCACATACTGTATTTTTCGGAGTATAAGACGCACCCTTTCCCCCCTAAAAGAGGCTGAAAATTTGGGTGCATCTTTTTCCCCCAAGCTTTTCCCCCCCAGCCTTAACGAGGTGCTAACGATCTTCCCAGCTTGCAGGATTTTTTCATTGCTACTCCCTCCGAAGAAGTTTTTTTCCAGCCCTAAGTCTTTGCAGGCTTGTTTTCATTGCTACTCCCTCCCAAAAAGGTTTTTTCAGCCCTAACCAGGGGATAAAATAATGTGCTGAAGCTGACCAGACTATGGACGCTAGCCAGATGAATACCTGGTGGGCAGATTTTCCCCCCTATTTCCCCCCCCCCCAAAACTAAGGTGCGTCTTATAAAAGCCCAGACTAGCACAATACCAATGAAGAAGAAAAATAATAGGTCTCAAAAGAAACCAGCATCGCTGCATAAAGAACTCTCTGACAAATTGAAAGACAAAAAGGACAAGTATAAAAAGTGGAAAGAAGGGGAAATAACTAAGGCAGAATACCAGCAAATAGCCCGAGCCTGTAAAAATGAAGTGAGGAAAGCTAAGGCTCACAATGAACAAAGGCTTGCGACAAAAGCAATGAAGGGGTTTGTGTTCTGAAAGGGTGTGCTTAATGGCTTTCGTCCTGTGTTGGATCTTGGGTGAGGGGCTGCTTGTTCTAATCCTGCCACTCGGCTTTTGTTAGCTGTCAAACTTTGCTGCAAGCAGTTTTGAAATATCCTGCCTTGAACGGATTTCTGCGTGCGGTATTTGTTTTGCTTATGAGTAGAGCCATCTAGATGGTTGGCTTCTTCTTTCAATAAGCTCTTTAGCTCTTAAGTGCTGGCCTCTGCTGTGGGCTATTCAGAAAAAGTGGGGGCTGCTTTCTCCCTCTAAAAATTTTTATATTAAGGAAATATAATATTCTGCCTTTTGAATATTCCTCAAAATATTTCATTCTTCTAGGAAGGGGGGGGGCTTCGCAAACATTGCTTTTGACATTTTATCTGTATTTTGTTTCTGTTTTTTCTCTGGTTTTCGATGTGTGTCTTCCACAATTTCCGCCCTTTCACAACTTGAGAATATAAGCCACAATTAAGGGACGGGGTAATATAATTACATTTATTTGTATGAGTAGAAGGGATAAGCAATAGTTTGAAACATCTGCTATTAGAATCCAAAGCAGAAATCCAGAATTTCCGAGCAAAAGGATTCAACTGGAACCCGTTGTAAACTTTCTTACGTGGTTTGCTGATGTTTGAGGTTCTGATTGGTGTTTGTTACCTTTGCCAGTTTGTCTCCTTCCAGGTGTATGGAGAAAGGTAGCAATTGCCATCAACAAAAATTGTGGAGTAACCAGGGGTGTCTGCCTTAGAACTTGTGTGTTGCCAAAAAAAAAAAAAAAAGACAAAGTGCACATAAAAAGAGTAGATCCTTGCCAGCTTTTGTTGAGACAACAATCTTGGCAGTGACACACAGACACACACACGCACACACACAGAGACACACACACTGGATGCCCCTGGATTTAACATGCTTGTGTATGGGGGTACCTAAGTGGAAAAGACTGGGCTAACATACAAGATATCATATGAGAGAAGTGATGTAGGAGAAGGGTGGCAGAGACTGGGGGCGGAGTCAAAAGAGGAATATTTCCTAGAGTCCTTATGTAGTCACAAGCGAACTAACTCCAACGTCCCCTGAATTCTGTTGATACTTATCTAACTTAGCAGGAGCTAACTAGTGCTTGAGAAGATTCCTATTCCATAAAATGATGAGCAATAAATCCTCCCTCTCTCCCCCCCACCCTCCCTCCCTCCCTCCTCCCCTCCCTCCTTCCTTCCCTCCTTCTTTCCCCTCCTCCCCTCCATCACTCCTTCCTTCCTTCCCTCCCTCCCTCCCTCCTCTTTTCTATCTTCTTTTTTCCACTACATGTCGCCTATCTTGCCATGGGTCTACTCTAGGCGACTTCCAACCGTACAAAATGAAAAAAACCAAAAGAAATAAAATGACGAACTAAACAAAGAAAAAGAAAGCGTTTCAATAAATGCCAGCTTCTAACGCACGCTCTCTCTCTCTCTCTCTCTCTCTCCCTCCCACCCCGCAGGTTGGAATGGGTGGAAATCATTGAACCTCGCACGCGGGAGCGCATGTACGCCAACCTGATCACGGGCGAGTGCGTGTGGGACCCTCCCGCCGGCGTCCGCATCAAGCGCACCAACGAGAACCAGTGGTGGGAACTCTTCGACCCCAACACCTCCCGTTTCTACTACTACAATGCCACCACCCAACGGACGGTGTGGCACCGGCCGCAGAACTGCGACATCATCCCTCTGGCCAAGCTCCAGACCTTGAAGCAGAACACCGAGTCACCTCGGGCCTCCACCGAGAACAGCCCCGGGCGCAGCACCAATGTCAGCCGAGAAGGTAGCACCAGCTCCTCTCTGGAGCAAGAGCTGGAAGGCGGAGAGAAGGTCCCGGAGCAGAACCGGCCCAGCCGGCAGCCGACTCAGTTTGCCATCGTTAAGGAAGAAGCAGAGAGGTAACCAGGCAATTTAGGCGTCCGGTTTCTATTTCGCTATGTCAATGAAGACTCCATCCTCCAGGCCAAAAAGGATCTAAAAAAGGTTAAACCAGGGGTGAAATTCAAAATTTTTCCTAACGGTTCTGTGGGCGTGGCTTGGTGGGCGTGGCTGGGGAAGGATACTGCAAAATCCCCATTTCCTCCCAATCAGCTGGGACGTGGGAGGCAGAGAATAGATGGGGCGGGGCCAGTCAGAGGTGGTATTTACCGGTTCTCCGAACTATTCAAAATTTCCGCTACCGGTTCTCCAGAATCTCTCAATATTAGAGTTTGTTGCAAACATCAAAACCAGAAGCACACACAGATAACTGATTCAGCTGGATTCATTAACTTTTTTATAAACATATATATACATATATATATACATATATATACAATACCACAAGCAGATTATTTCTTCAATGTAGCAACAGTTACAAACAGTTTCATTTCCAGCAGCAGACAAGCTTTCACTTCAGAGTAGAGAGTGGACAGAGAGCAGAGTAGACCTGGAGCCATGCCCAGCCTTAAGCTTAAGCTTTCAGTTTCGATTCTCTGCACAGACTCAGAAGTGGTTAGCTCTCATTGGCTGACTTAGTTGCTATGCCTATTTATTGGCTAACCTTCTTACCATTGGCTCTCCCATTTCATGAATATCTTGACAGTCAGAACCTGCTGAATTTCAACCCTGGGATAAACCATGGCAAAGTTTATTAAACGGAGACGTTTCGTTACTCACCGAAGTAATTTCTTCAGTCAAGATGAAAATGTTGGGTTACGCAGAGTCTCTTTCATTTTGGGGAGAAACCCCTGCAAAGTCAGTATGGTATGAGTTAGCGCCTTTCAACAACTCTCTGACTCTATCTATGCCAGGGGTCCCCAACCCACGGGCCCCGACCCACCACTCGCCCACGGCCAGTTTGAAACCGGGCCGTGGGAGAAATGGGCAGGTGTGCGTGTGTAACGCTCCCCTCGTGTGAACGGAGGGCTCTTGCACTCACGTGCGAAATTCCGTTTGCATGATTGGAGCTTCGCGCGGGAGTGCAAGTGTGCTCTGTGCGAATTGAACTTCGCACACGGTTGCGTACATCCTCCATTTATTAGACAAATGGATGTGTGCGTGCACGTGCTGCCACTCATTTACACACACAATGGCCCGGACCACCATACTAGAAAGGTTGGGGACCATTGCTCTACACCAGGGGTGTCAAACTTGCGTCGTCACATGATGTATCATGACTCCCCCCCCTTTTGCCAAACCAGGGGTGGGCGTGGCCAGCGCGTGACACATCCGGCCTGCGGGCCACGAGTTTGCCACCGCTGCTCTATGCCTGTCCAAAACTTTTCATTTTGACCGAAGAAGTTACTGTATTTTTCGGAGTATAAGATACACTTTTTCCCCTCCTAAAGAAGGCTGAAAATTTGGGTGCGTCTTATACTCCGAATGTAGCCCCACCCACCCACCGGCCCCCACCCTTCGGCCTCTGCGCGTCCTCTTCCTGGCTGCAGAGATTGCCACCAACAATGGCTTGTGTTTTTGGGCTCCGCGCGTTGGGTTTTCAGCCTCCAAACGCTCGATGCGCGGTGCCCAAAATGGCTACCTGGAACAGCCGCTGCCTTCTCTTACCCCTTCCGCGCTTTGCCTGCTTTAGTCACTTGAGTTCCCTCCGAGGATCAGCTGTGCTTTTGAAGTTGTTTTTCAGCCCCAACACTAGCTAAGCGATCTTCCGTGCTTTGCCTGCTTTTCTTTCTTTTCTTTTCTTTTTAAATAATCTTTATTGATTTTTCCTTTAAAAACAACACAGACATACCTATATACATATATACAAAAATGAACAATAAACTAAACGAACTAAACAACGAACTTAGACATAACATACTGTATGTCTAAGTCGTAACAAACATTTTCGATTTTCCTTTACAGCTTATCAATATTATTTCCTTATATATTTACAATTTATGGTATTATCGTCCTTAAGTCATTTCAAATTTATTCACAAATACGATACATCATTTTTAATAAATTGAGTCACCCATTTCAGTTTCTACATCCTAAGTAACTTTAATCTCTTATGTTGTATTTTGTTATATTGCATTATATACACAGAAAGTGATTTTGTCCACGGTTAAACAATAAAATAATGCCTGCTTTTCTCATCGCTGCTCCCTCCGACGATCAGCTGTGCTTTAGAAGCACAGCCCCAACCAGCCCCAACCTCAAAACGAGCGAGCGAATGAATGTGCTGAACCTGACCAGGCTAAGGACTAGTCAGATGAATACCTGGTAGGTAGAATTCCCCCCCCCCCACACACACACACTATTTTCATCCCCAAAAATTAAGGTGCTTCTTATACTCCGAAAAATACAGTACTTGGATGTGTAACGAAACGTCTCGGTTTGAATAAACGTTGCTCCAGTTGCCACGATTGAACCTTTTTAAATTATTTGTTTTTTCACGTTTTTTGAAGTGCCCGTCTCGGTCAGACACGGACTCTCTGAAGTGTGCAATCAAGTGTTAAAATATAAAAACAGTACAAGTAGTCCTTGGCTTACGACCACCATTGAGCCCAAAATTTCTGCAGTTAAGCGATGCAGCAATTGCTGAGGATGAAATTTCTTCTGCTTCCTGTTCCCACCCACCCATTTTGGGCGAGGCGAAGGGGTGGATTTTTTCCTATAGTTTTAAATATTTTTAATGTCTTTTTTTTTGCATTAGGTTCTTTTATAGGTAGTGAGACATTTAAGGGAGACACTTGTTAAGCAAGTTTTTCCCCATTCGGCGACCTTTCCTGCCACTGTTGTTAAGTGAATCGCTGCAGTTGTTAAATGAGTCACACGGTTGTTAAGTGAATCCGGCTTCCCCATGGACTTTGCTTGTCAGAAGGTCTCAAAAGGGGATCATGTGACCCCGGGACACTGAAAGCGTCATAAATATGAGTCAGTTGCCAAGCTTCTGAATTTTGATCACGTGACCGTTGGGACGCTGCAACGGTCATAAGTGTGAAAAACGGTCCTAAGTCCCTTTTTCAAGTTGTAACTTTGAACGGTCACCAAACAAACCGGTTGTAAGTCGAGATTCATTTAACAACCGTGTTACTAACGTAACAACTGTAGTGATTCCCTTAACAACAGGAAAAGTCGTGAAATGGGACAAAAACTCACTTAACGACTGTCTTCCTTAGCGGTGGAAATTTGTGGCTCAATTGTGGCCGTCCGTCGAGATCCACCTGTACAAGAAATACAAAAAGACATTAAAAATCTGAAAAAGTACAGAAAAGAAAATCTACCTCTCCCAAAAAGAGGAAAAAAGGAAGCTTTTTGGGAATGAAGCCAAACAAAACTTAATCCCCAGCCAACTATATTCACCTGGAAGAATTTTTCACTCTTAAAAATACAATACAATCCACCTTCCTTCGATGCCTCGCCCCCCACTTTTCTCCGAATCTTCCGCTCTCCTTATTTAATCAGCAAAAAGGTCCAGTAAAAATTAACCAAAATACCTCATGCCCTAAGTATGTAATAATCCCCCTTTTCATTTCATGTAAATCTCAATTATCCCTCTTTTTTTGTCTTGTTTTGAAAGAACGAAGGCTTTTTCGCTCTTTGATGATTAGAATGCGCTATCTTTGCCGCACAGTCCCTTGGGGGCTCCGAGCAGCGGCTCATTAATATAATTAATAATAGCAATTATCAGATCTGTGCCAGGAGTAATTAACCACCAGCGGGGGGGGGGGGAAGAGGGGGGAGGAGGAAGGAGCAACAGGTGGTTTCCTGTGGGGGTCTTTTCCCATACCCAGCGCTATGGGGTGAGAACTTTTATTTATTTTATTTATTTTATTTGAGGTTCTTCTATGCTGCCCTACTCCCTCAGGACTCAGGGTGGTGTACAACATTTTATGAAAACTCCAAACAAATCATTAAAAAGGCAATTTTAAAAACAATTTAAAAAACATATAAACACCATACATATGTGGGGGAGACATCAGATATAAAATTGTCTCAAACTCACCCCGCCTGCAGGAAGAGCCATGTCTTAATGGCTTTTTGGAAGGCCAGTAAGGTGGGGACGATTCGGATCTCTGGGGGAAGTTGGTTCCAGAGAGCAGGGGCCCCTACAGAGAAGACCCTCCCCTTAGGCCCCCCAGTCGGCACTGTTTGGCTGACGGGACCTGGAGGAGACCCACTCTGTGGGACCTAACCGGTCGAAGGGAAGAATGAGGTGGGATGCGGTCCCGGAGGTAACCTGGTCCTAAGCCATGTAGGGCTTTAAAGATGATGAGCAACACCTTGAATTGTACCCGGAGACCAATAGGCAACCAATGCAGCTGGCGGAGTATAGGTGTTACGTGGGTGTATCTTGAAACTACCATGAACTTGGTAGCAAAGGGGAGGAGGTCCCTCAAAAGGTGTGCCTGGCCAGTTGGGGATCACAGAACACAGGTAGTCCTTGACTTACGACTGCAATTGGCCCCAGTATTTATATTTCTAAACGAGACTGATTTTGCCCGATTTTACGACTTTTTTCGCCACCATTCTTAAGTGAGTCAGCACAGTTCTTAAGTTAGTGACATGGTCGTTAAGTGAATCTGGCTTCCCCATTGACATTGCTTGTCAGAAGGTCACAAAAGGGGATCGCGTGCCCCCGGGGTCCCTGCAACCATCATAAATACGAGTCAGTTGCCAAACATCTGAATTTTTAGCAGAAGGGAATTTGGGCTGCGTTCATTTCATTGTATTATACAGCTAGCCCTGGACTTACGACCACAACTGACCTGCAGATTTCCGCTGCTAAGCGAGACAGTTAAGGGAGTTTTGCCCCATTTTTTGCAACAGCTGTTAAGTGAGAAATTAAGTGAGCTTTGTCCCATTTTACAAATTTTCATGCCACTGTTAAGTGAATCACGGCAGGTGTTAAATTAGTAACACCGTTGTTAAATAAATTTGGCTTCCCCTTGACTTGGCTGGTCAGAAGGTCTCAAAAGGGGATCGCGTAACCCCCCTGGGGTGGACGCTGCAACTGTCATAAGTTCATGCCAGTTGCCAAGCATCTGAATTTTGATCATGTGACTGTAGGGATTCTTGCAACGGTCGTCAGTGTGAAACACTTTTTTTCAGGGCTGTTGTCCCTTCGAACGGTCATTAAACAAACCGTTGTAAGTTGAGGACTACCAGGCCAGGTTAGGAGAAGGAGCAGGGTGGTTTATGCCAGCCGTAATTTGTGTTGCAAGTGGAAGTGGAAATTATTTTTGGAGATGCGTTGGCACCGCGGTTACGGGCGGTTGTATTTTAAGAAAGGTATATATTTCTGCTTCTTTTCTAACCCGAATAGATCCTTTAGCTGGGTTTATCCAAGGCTGGAGGGAGAAAAACACCTATTATATTCATTTCTGAGTCATTCCCTGGTTTGTGCATTTTTGACCTGAACAATTTCCTGCCAGCGTGTGAGAAGATGTTCGAGTGGAACATTTGGACTGCGGGCTGAACTCTGCACGTTGAGCAGAAACAGCGGGTCTGGGGGACGAGGAGGGGGCTTCTCTAACAGCCCCTCACCCAGGTTCAGGACTAAGGCCAGCGTCTTGCAGGGGGCTGCATTCGTTTGCCACAAATTAAACCGGTGGGAAATTACCAGCTCGCGGTGGCCGAGCGAGGACTCTAAATTTAGCTGATTATCTTCAGGAAGACTTTTCACTCCTCCGTGCAATTATAAGACAATTTATTCCTACAAGGCTGGGAGCAGAGCTGTGGGGGGGTGTAACTGGGACACAGCGAGTACCCGGAAAGTCTGCGGCCAGAGATGGAGCGGTGGGAGGGGGAGTTTCTTCCTACTGAAAATCACTTCTTTCTTTCATTCGTTCGTTCATGACCTCTTTCTTTAGAAAGCATCTTAGAATAACAGAGCAGGAAGGGAACTTGGAGGTCTTCTAGTCCAACCCCCTGCTCAGGCAGGAAACCCTACACCGCTTCAGACAAATGGTTATCCAACATCTTCTTAGAAACTTCCAGTGTTGGAGCATTCACAACTTCTGGAGGCAAGCTGTTCCTCTGGTTAATTGTTCTAACTGTCAGGAAATTCCCCCTGAGTTCTAGGTTGCTTCTCTCCTTGTTTAGTTTCCACCCATTGCTTCCTGTCCTGCCTTCTGATGCTTTGGAGAACAGCTTGACCCCCCTCTTCTTTGTGGCAGCCCCTCAAGTATTGGAAAACTGCTATCATGTCAATCCTAGTCCTTCTTTTCATTAAACTAGACATATCCAATTCCTTAAAAGCTGAAAACAAGATGGCGACGCATGCGCAGTGCCGGAAACTCAGCTTCTGCGCATGCGTAGAAGAAGAAAAACGGGAAAAAATCCCCCCCCCAAATCCCCCCAAAAGGATGGCGGCGCCCATGGACCGGCACTGACCGAACCGGTTTGGTGATGTCATTGTGATGTCACCAGCGGTTTGCTCCCGGTTCGGGCGAACCAGTCTGAACCAGGAGGAACCAACCTCTGATCTTGATATCAAGATATACAGAGGAAATGGTATTGGTGGCGTCTCCCTCCGGCAAGGCTGGCAAAAATGTTTAGAAATTTATCACCAAAGTGTTGGAAATGCAAGCAATTGCCAGGCACATATTATCACAAGTGGTGGACATGCAAGGAATTTTTTCTTTATTTTAGCATGTATGGCGGAGGAATGCCAGGATGGTTGCACTGTGTTCGATATTTATATACGTAAATAACACGTAGCAAATGACTTGCATTTATGACGGTCGCAGCATCCTGGGGTCACGTGGCGTGATCTCCCTTTTGCGACCATCTGAAAAGCAAAGTCACTGGGGGAGCCAGTTTCAATTAACCATCGTCTGATTGACTGAAACAACGATCCACTTAACAGCGGTGGCAAGAAAGGTTGTAAAATGAGTCCAAGCTCACTGCACAGCTGTCTCTTTTAGCAACGGAAATTCGGGGAAGCCTGATTCACTTAGAGACCGGGTGACTCACTTAAGAGCTGCAACTACTCGCTTAACAATGGTGGTAAGACTGGTCGCAAAGTGGGTGAAGGCTCACTGAACAACTGTCTCTCTTAGCAATGGAGATTCGGGGAAGCCCGATTCACTTAGCGACCGTGTGACTCGCTTAAGAACTGCAACTACTCGCTTAATAATGGTGGCAAGACTGGTCGTAAAGTGGGTGAAGGCTCAGAACAGCTGTCTCTCTTAGCAATGGAGATTCGGGGAAGCCCAATTCACTTAGCGACCGTGTGACTCGCTTAAGAACTGCAACTACTCGCTTAATAATGGTGGCAAGACTGGTCGTAAAGTGGGTGAAGGCTCAGAACAGCTGTCTCTCTTAGCAATGGAGATTCGGGGAAGCCCGATTCATTTAGTGACTGTGTGATTCGCTTAAGAGCTGCAACTACTCGCTTAACGGTGGCAAGACCGGTTAAAAAAAGCCCCCGAGCCCCTGCTGATTGGCGGCGAACTGTCCCAGGCGCCCAAACGCCCGACGCTAACTGTACTTTGATGAATGGGCCGCGGCGAAGGGACTGTGACAGAGGCCAGGGTGAAAGGATGGGGAAGGGCCAGCCGAGGAAAAAAGCTGGTGGATAATAACGCGGAGGCGAAACCCTGGAGGAGAAACAGGCATGGCCAAGGGTACGAGCCGAAAAGTCCCATTCTGTTGAGCTGCGGGCTGGACTAGAAGACGTTCAAGGTCCCTTCCAGTTCTATTCTGATTCCGATTCACACTCATCGTCCTTCGAAACCTGCCTCCCTCAATAAAATATTCAGCAGGTAAATTGAATAGACCAGAAAAGAACACACAGCCTTGATTGCCAACCAAGAGCTGAATTAAAATATTTATTTATCGTTCATTTATAAACAGTTTGTATGGCTGTCCCTGTTAATTCTACAATTCTGGGCGGTTCACAGTAAATTAGGGTTTAACAATAAAAATCCCCCCCCTTTTTTTAAAAAAATAGGCATGATAGCATTAATACAATGCAACTGGGGTCACAAAGATTTTGCCTTTGTCTACAGATATAGCCATGCAGCCGAGTTGGCGTAATATTTTGACCCAATGCCAGAAGGATTTAACCTAGTTTTGAAAGCTTTTCAGAATGTCAAGGAATCGTCTGGGTCTCGTGAGAGGAGGAAGGGGACGATCTGCTGTCCTGTAGGGGCTGCTCGGACCCAAAAGGCACGTTCTTTAAGTGCCATTAGGTGATGTTGCTTTAGAAGAAACCCATGGTGTGGTGCCAACGCTGTTGGCTCCGGTGTGTTGGGCAGCATGAACAGGAAGACTTGTGGTTTCACTAATGACACAACGCCATCTAAAGCTTCATAGAGCTTCATGACCAGTTGGGTCAAGGGGTGAAGGTACCAGGCTGGAAAACCAGGAGATGGTGAGTTCTAGTCCTGCCTTAGGCACGATGGATGGCCATTCACCTGGAGATGGTGAGTTCTAGTCCTGCCTTAGGCACGAAAGTTGGCTGGCTGACTGTGGGCCAACCCCCAGGAGATGGTGAGTTCTAGTCCTGCCTTAGGCACGATGGATGGCCATTCACCTGGAGATGGTGAGTTCTAATCCTGCCTTAGGCACGAAAGTCGATGGGTGACATTAGGCCAATCCCCAGGAAATGGTGAGTTCTAGTCCTGTCTTAGGCACGAAAGTTGGCTGGCTGACTTTGGGCCAATCCCCAGGAGATGGTGAGTTCTAGTCTCGCCTTAAGCATGAAAGTTGGCTGGATGCCTTTGAGCCATTCACCTGGAGATGGTGAGTGACGTGCTTTATAATAAGCCTTGTAATAAGACCACACTTGGAATACTGCATCCAATTTTGGTTACCATATTATAAAAAAGATGTGGGACCTCTGGAAAGAGTGCAGAAAAAAGGAACAAAGATGATTAGGGGTCTGGAGGCTAAAAGATATCTTTTATTAAAAACTCCAGTGACGGAGCACCCACAACTTCTAGTGGCAAGCTGTTCCACTGGTTAATTGTCCTCACTGTTAGGAAATTCCTCCTTAATTCCAGGTTGCTTCTCTCCTTGTTTAGTTTCCACCCATTGCTTCTTGTTCTACCCTCAGGTGCTTTGGAGAATAGTTTGACTCCCTCTTCTTTGTGGCAGCCCCCGAGATATTGGAACACTCACTGCTATCATGTCTCCCCTGGTCCTACTTTTCTCTAGACTAGCAGACTTCCAATATTTGAAGGAACGTCACGGAGAAGAGGGGGTCCAGCTATTCTCCAAAGCACCAGAAGGCAGGAGAAGAAACAATGGATGGAAACTAACCAAGGAGAGAAGCAACCTGGAATTAAGGAGAAACTTCCTGACAGTTGTCTCCAGAAGTTGTAGGCGCTCCATCACAGGATGTTTCCCAGAAGAGATCGGACAACCATTTGTCTGGAACGGTACAGGGCAGAGGACTCCAAATCTGGCAACTGTAAGACATGTAGACTTCCAACTCCCAGAATTCCTCACCCAGCCACAAATCTTACATTGCCAATTTTGGAAACCTCTGGTGTGGTGCCTTGCCTCCAGAAGTTGTGAGTGCTGGCAACACTGGAAGTTTTTAAGAAGAGATTGGACATCCATTTGTCTGAAATGGTCTAAGGCAGTGTTTCTCAACCTTGGCAGTTTGAAGATGTGTGGACTTCAACTCCCAGAATTCCACAGCCAGCAACGCTGGCTGGGGAATTCTGGGAGTTGAAGTCCACACATCTTCAAACTGCCAAGATTGAGAAACACTGGTCTAAGGTCTTCTGCTTGGGCTGGGGGTTGGACTAGAGGACCTCCAAGGTCCCTTCCAACTCTCTTATTCTGTATCCTTTTGGGATCTGTAACTCCAAAGCCGAGCTGTGGGTTGAATTGAGTTGTCACAAGAACGGTTAGTCTGCAGTCTTGCGCCTGGAGCTGGTTGGTATCTCTGCTGCCATCAGCATCTTTGAAGTGACAGCCGGTTTAATAGCACGGACATCAAGCAAGGGCAGGCAAAAGTCGCCGTAATTCTACTTCGACTCCAACCTTAGTATAAAAATAATGAAGATGGAGAGAGTAAATAGAGGCCAGGGAGCAGGAGGTGGGGGAAAGGTGACCTCGTATCTTGTAGTTGTTTCCCAGGGCTTTGCATTTCATTTCTTGTTGGTGGCTGTTTTGTTTTTATTGGGGGGGGACCACTTTTCTTAAAAGCTCAGAGGTGGGAGGAACCAGGTTTAATAGTAGGAACTGTAAGAGGGATCTTGGAGCCTTAATGGACAACCAGTTAAATATGAGCCAGCAATGTGCGGCGGCAGCCAAAAAAGCCAATGCAATCCTAAATTGCATTAACAGAGGGATACAATTAAGATTATGTGAGGTACTAATACCACTCTGTAAAGCCTTAGTAAGGCCACACCTAGAGTACTGCATCCAGTTTTGGTCACCACACTATAAAAAAGACATTGAGACTCTAGAAAGAGTGCAGAGAAGAACAGCCAAGATGATTAGGGGACTGGAGGCTAAAACATATGAAGAACGGTTGCAGGAACTGGGCATGGATAATCCAGTGAAGAGAAGGACCAGGGGGGACATGATAGCAGTGTTCCAATATTTAAGGGGCTGCCACAGAGAGGAGGGGGTCAAGCTATTCTCCAAAGCACCTGAAGGTCCAACAAGGAATGATCAAGGAGAGATTCAACCTGGAAAAAATAAGTTTTCTGACAATGAGAACAATCAACCAATGGAACAGAAGTTGCCTTCAGAAGTTGTGGGAGCTTGATCATTGGAAGCTTTTAAGAAGAGACTGGACTGCCATCTGTCAGAAATGGTGTAGGGTCTCTTGCTTGAGCAGGGGGTTGGACTAGATGACCTTACAAGATCCCTTCCAAGTCTGTTAATGTGTTCTGTTGGGGAGGCCATTCCCTCGCATGGACAGCGGTCTAGGGAGAGAGGCAGGCGTGCCAACTTGGCACAATTGCAGATGTTTTTGTGCAAGTGCTAGGAAAGGCTGCGTGTGTGAGGTTGGGATATGTGTAGTAGGATACCCACAAATGAACCACACAAATGTGGGTCCTAATTTACCTTTGCCAGTGCTGCAGCTGAGCTCCAAAAAGAGGAACCGTAAGGGATCCAAAGGAATTACCTGTATTCTGTGACCTATGACCCTAATTGAGCCCAAAATTTTCATTGCTAAGTAAGACAGTTGCTAAGTGAGTTTTGCCCCATTTTACGACTTTCTCAGCAGAGTTGTTAAGTGGAATCATTGCAGTTCTTAAGTTAGTGAGATGGTTGTTCAGTGAATCTGGCTTCCCCATCGACTTTTCTGGTTAGAAGGTCGCAAAAGGGGATCACGTGACCCCTGGACACTGCAATCGAGATAAATATGAGCCTATTGCCAAACTTCTGAATTTTGATGACATGACCACAGGAAAACTGCAGTGGTCGTAAGTGTGAAAAATGGTCATAAGTCCCTTTTCTCCATGCTCTGATCGATGGGAGAGTCCAGGATGGGTCATTCTAGTCCCCTAGCTCTATGACTGGGTTGAATTTCTGAAGACACGCCTCCCTGGTAACGGTCTCCAGTTAATCAACTCAGTCTCAGCTCTTGGACGTGAATTTTCTAGCTCCAGAGTTTGAGCTAGTGAGGTTTTTTATTCCCTGGAACGAGAACTCCTAGGAAATTTCCTCACTCTCCCTCGATCTCAGCATTGATTCTGTTACCAGACGGAACAGAAGAAGGCAGTTTGCCGCACCCCCGGCTTGCCATTTCACCGGCTGCTGAGCGGCCAGGCACCATTGGCTGCCGAATTTGAGTTCGGCAGCCCTATTGGTAATCCGCGACTACGGATCGAAGAACAAGGTCAGACGACGGAGGGGGAAGCCTTTCCTTCCCCTCCGGTACGGCTACGGTTGGAGGCATCGAGGAGGGCGGGAGTGAGTGCGATGTGCTCCGCCCAGCTCCCCGCGGCTGCGGGGAGAGCTGGAGGCAGCAACACGGGGGAGTCCCCCTGGAAGGCTCTCCGCAGAGGCAGATGAGAGCCGGAAGCAAGCTACGCAGCTGGAGCGGGCTCTCCGCCTAGGCAGATCGTAGCCCCGCTCACTGGGTAGCTTCTCCACGAGGTGGCGGCCATATTGGACGGAGGACGCCATTTGGAATTGCAGGCCAGTATTTTAGCTGGGGCCTAAGCAGGTTGGGGAGTAATCCTGCCCCCTAGATCTGGGAATAGAGGGAACTGCAGGCAGCAGCATCCTTACTTAAGACTGCCCTGTATTTATGTGCAGTTTTGTTTTCCCTCTCTCTGCAGCTCCTGACCAGGCCTATTCGGAGAGAGAGTACCTGGTAGTCTTTTTGCCACTCTCCCTTCTCCGGTTGCCGTGGCAGCTGCGAGCCCCGTAAGTCTGCCCCCCCCTTAATGGCGAGGTCAGAGAGTATCCTCAAGCCAGCCTCACACCTGGTTGAGTTGATTGCTGATAAGGTTTCTGCACTTCTAGAGACTAGGCCTGCCAGCCTCTCTACCTGGCTTGTACCTTTCGTATCAGGCTCTTAGCTTCCTGGCTGCTAATCGATGGAGCAGGGCAGATCAGGTTCTGGACGTTCTCAAAGGGGATCCTGGTCTCCCCAAGCGTCTGAAGGTTCTAGCAGGGCTTCAACCAGGCCCAGGGCGGCTGGGCTGGCCGCTGCTGCCAAGATTAGGGCTAAATCTACAGCGCATCAGCCTTCATCCAGAACGGAGGAAAAGGCGGCCCAGTAGAGGCAAAGGGCCTTGGAGAAGGAATTTGCCAGAGCCGAGAACTCTTCTGCCAGGCACAGCTGTTTGGCCAGCAGTGTGATGGATGCTCCTTTGGCACGCTGCTCTCCTGAGCAAGTGTCACAGGCCCGGCCGGCTACTGACCCTGGCTGGTCCCCTGAGGCCCTGGGTGGCCCTTCAGTCTCAGGCCTCTCCACAGGGGTACAGGGGGCTTTGGGACAGCAGATTTCCTCCCCCCCCGGCAGAGCACATCAAAGCCCCAGAACAGGGCCCAGCACCTCAAGCCCTCAGACCCCCTTGAGGCCACTTTTACTCCAACTGCGGCGGGGCTCCGCCCTTAGTCTTGGCAGGAATGGGATGTGCCTCCGTTTTTGAGGCACTGGATATCCACGGCCATCAAAGAGGGCATTTTAGAGGGGCTGCAGCAGTACCCAGGTCAGGGGGCCTTCCTGCCCTCCCGAGCAGACCATTGGGAGTCTGAGGCCGCCTATCAGGACTATCAGGATCCGGGGTCTCCGGCCCCTCCCAGAGCTAGCCATCCATCCCTCTTTGAAGGCATGGAGTTTTCTGATCTGGAGCAAGTTCTGCCAGGCAGACCATCTTTTCAGGGGCTCTTTAACCCAGCACTGTTCCGTCAGCTGCTAGCCAAGGCCAGAGTCACAGCCAAGCTGGGCAAGGACTCCGGTTTTCAGGAGTCTGCCTCAGAGACAGGGGTCCAGGAGGACTATCTGTTTACTGAACGTATCACGGTGCCAGATTGCATCCCAATTCCGGGGATGTTTTTGGACCTTATCAGGAAACAATGGTCCAACCCCGCTTTGGCCTCCCGTCCCAGCAGTCAGGAGAATTCTCTGTTCTGTGTGGACTCGGATCTCGAACACCTGGTACAGGTTCCTAGGGTGGACTCCCCGGTAGCAGCGCTGACCTCCTCTTCCATCCTTCTGCCGGATGCGGAGGATGCCCTTAAGGTGGACAAGAGGAAGGAGGAGATGGCCCTTCGTAGGGCCCACCTGGCAGACTTTTGGGCCATCAGGGCGTCTACTGCATCCTCCTTCTTTACGAGGGCTTCGGTTCGCTGGCTTTGTCAGCTGCAAGGCAGGATATCTCCTGAGGACCCAAGAGCCCATCAGGATTTAAGTAAAATTATTACAGCAGTGGAATACACAGCAGATGCTTCTCTGGCCGCCATCAAGTTTTGGGCGAGGGCCATGGCGGCGTCAGTGACAGCTCGTCGCATGCTGTGGCTCCATCACTGGCGCATGGACTCCCAAAAAAAGGAAACTAGCTTCAGCCCCCTTCGAGGGTGATAGTTTCTTTGGGCTGTCCCTGGACCCCCTTCTGGTCGAGACCAGGGACAAGAGGAAGTGCTTCCTTCCCAGGGTCGACGGGCGGACTCCCACTCGATGCCTTATTTCAGGCGGCCCTCCTTCAGGCAGGGGGGAGCCGGGGCAGGCTTTCCCCGTCAGCAGAGGCCCTTCTTTCCGCGATCGGATTACCAATCTGACAGACCTGCCTTTGGAGGCAGGAGCAGGCAACAGTCCCAAGGCAAGCGCTCCTTCCGAGGCTCGTCTAACCGACCTTACAGGCATCAGATAAAAGCCAGACCGAAAACCGGGCGGGACTGGACTCTCCCGTCGATCAGAGCATCGACTTCGTTGTCAACTGGAGACCATTACCAGGGAGGCGTGTCTTCATAAATTTAACCCAGTCATAGAGCTAGGGGACTAGAGTGACGCATCCTGGACACTGCCATTGATCCGCATGAGAAAGGGCGTGTCAGGTAAGACCAACGCCCCTTTTCAGTGCAGTTGTAACTTTGAATGGTCACTAAACAAACTGTCGTAAGTCGAGGACTACCTGGATAGAGGGGTGCGTTGGCAGGCCAGAATTGTTTTGTCTCCACTGCTCGGGGAGAGGGTTAGGGTTAGGGTTAACCCTCTCTTAGCTGCTGCTTAAAGGCAGGGGCTCTTCCTCTGCCCTCCTTAAACCTGTTGGGCTGTTTTCTCCAGAATGGGACAATTTGCCACGGCCATCAACTCGCCGTGGAAGATTCCACGTGGAATAACACAATAAATGTTATTCGTCACTGTTTCTTTGATGTTATCTGCATTTTTGCCAAAGGAAATCATGTCAAAGAAGCAGCGGTGAATACGGCGAGGCAGCTGCGGCGAGATGACCATGGAGAATTGTCCTAGACCCGTGATGGCGAACCTATGGCATGCAGAGCCCTCTCTGTGGGCACGCAAGCCATCGCCACAGCTCAGCTACACCATGCATGTGCGCATGCCTCCCGCTGGCCAGCTGGTTTTTGGGTCTCTGCCGCGCATGCGTGGGGGGAAGAGCGCATGCAGGAGATGCGCACGCATACATGGGGGGGCAAGGCGCACGCAGGGGGTCGCACGTTCATGTGCGGTGGGTGGGGCACGCGCAGGGTTGCAAAGGGGCAGGGCGTCCAGATGCATGCGCGGGGGTGGGGTGCATGGGGGTGTGCGCACGTATTGCATTATTGGGTGTGAGCACACATGCGCTTTCGGCACTCGGCACCGAAAAGATTAGCCATCACTGTCCTAGACCCTGTCTACAGAGATGCTCAATCATCCAGGTCATGATTGTGCCAAAGATGCTTTTCCAAGAGGCAAGTGGACTTTCTGGTTTTTCTTTGAAGACATTTTGCTTCTCATCCAAGAAGCTTCTTCAGTTCTTCTGCAGTGTTTCTAGACATCCATTCATGCTTCCACACCCTTCCAAGGGTGTTTTTCCCAGAAAAACCAATTGGCCAGACTCCTTCCAGCAGCTCACAGAGGGTGTGTGTGTGTGCAGGGGGGGGGGCACACAGGGATGGGCGTGAAACCCAGAGCGGGATCCAGGAGAAGCAGCAGAGAGGTCGTCGTATGTACATGGGTGCAGGCGTGTTGTAAGACGGAGAGATCGTCTCCTTACCATTGAGACCTTTCCTTCCGAAAGTCCACATTGGGGCATACAGATAGTCCTGGATTTACCCCTGTTTCTTCAGTAGCCATTTGAAATTAGGCTCTTGGTAATGGACTCATATTTATGACGGTTGCAGTGTCATGGGCTCCCATGATCAGTTGTGTTACTAACTTAACAACCGCAGTTTGATTCACCAAACTACGGTGGCCAGAAAGATCGTAAAAACTCATTTATAACAACTGTCCAGGTTAGCATCAGAAATGTTGCCGTCAGTTGTGGTTGAAAGTCAGCAACCACCTGCACGGTCGTAAGTCAAGAACTACCTGCAAGGACAGGAGCAACGGGGCAGTCCTCTTCCCCCAGTTTATTCCTATCGAGGCGATGTATAGATCTTGTTCCCTTGAAGTCATTCTTACTTAGAAAATAAAACCGAGATTTAATTCTAATTAACAAAATATTTATTTTAGTACAAAAGTAACAAAAAAAATATAAACCTTATTAAGCTACATTGTCTCAGCTAAGAATTCACGTCTGCCTCGGGCGAGGCTCGCAGGAGAAGAAAAAGGAGGAGACAAACTCCTGGAATGCACACATGCGCACTAATACATGTCACATGTCTGCTTGATTAGAAAATACAGTAAATCTAGAAATACAGTAGAAAACTAAGAGGCTCAACTGGCAACATTGCACATCGTGACAACCCTAAATGTGTTTCCTGAACCTGGTGCCCTCCAGATAACGTCAGGCGTGCCAGCCTCCACCCATGCTGAAAATTGCATCTTGATACCACCGAGGCAGCGATAGCCTGCTTAGCGGTATAAAATGCAGACAATTATCGGACCGTAGAAGGTCGAGAGGACCACGGAACATCAATGCTCCCCTCTCCTCCCTTCTGCCACGTGCCGACAGCTTCTTCTTCCTGGCAGAAGGAACAGTCCTGACAGCTCTTGATGTTCTTGTGCGTTCCCCTGTCACAGGGAGGTTGTGCGTTTTCCCCCTTCCAGCCTTCTTGGTGTTTTGCTAACTCTTTTAACTTGTCGGCCTAAGAAGCAAAGCAGGAGGCATTGGGCAGGGTTGCTGATGGGGTGGGGGGGGTGGGGGCTTCCCCTTTGCAGCTCGGAGTTGCTGGGATCTTGGCAGGGACATCCCCCCCAAAAATGGTTCATTAAAAAAAAAATACAGAACTAACCAAAGTTTGAGAGGTGAAATAGCTTCCTGCATTTGCTGCAATCTTTTTTAGCAGAAGGGAATTGGAGCTGCATATATTTCTTCGTAATACAGCTGTCCCCGGACTTACGATGACAGCGTTGTTCTGTTTTACGACTTTTCTCGCCACCGTTGTTAAGTGAATCACTGCAGCTGATAAGTTAGTCGCACGGTCGTTAAGTGAACCTGGTTTCCCCCTTGACTTTGCTTGCCAGAATGTCACAAAAGGGGATCGCGTGATCCGGGGACGCTACAACCGTCATAAGTACAAGTCGGTTGCCAAGCATCTCAATTTTTAGCAGAAGGGAATTGGGGCTGCGTTTATGTCTTCGAAATATAGGCAGTCCTTAGTTTACGACCGCAATTGAGCCACCCATTTCTGTTGTTAAGCGAGACAGCTAGTGGAGGTTTGCCCCATTTTCTTGCCAGAGTTGTTAAGCGAGAAACACAGCTGTTCAACGAATCTGGTTTTCCCCATTGACTTTGCCCGTCCGAAGGTCGCAAAAGGGGATCGCGTGACACGGCAACGGTCGTAAGTATGAGTCAGTTTGACAAGAGTCTGAATTTTGATTACGTGACCATGGGGATGCTTCAACGGTCGTAAGTGTGAAAAACGGTCCCAAATCATTTTTCTCAGGTCATCGTAACTTTGAATGGTCACTAAGTGAACTGTTGTAAGTCGAGGACTGCCAGTCCAGAATTAACCTAAGACTTCTGTAGCAAAGCGACTGCTACATCCTTTCTAACAGAAGGGGATTTGGGCTGCCTTTATTTCTTCCTAATACAGATAGTCCTCGACTTATGACCACAATTGAGCTGCAGATTTCCATCGATAAGCGAGACAGTCATTTGGTGAGTTTTGCCCCATTTTCCTGCCACAGCTGTTAAGCTAATCACTCAGTTATTAAGTGAATAACATGGTTATTAAATGAATCTGGATTCTCCATGGACTTTGCTTGTCCGAAGTTCGCAAAAGGAGATCACGTGACCCTGGGATATGCCAACCGTCATAAATGTGAATCAGCTGCCAAGCGTCTGAGTTTTGACTATGTGACCCCGGGGATGCTGCAACGGTCATAAGTGTGAAAAACAGTCATAAGTCCCTTCCTTTTTCCATTGCCATTCTTTCTGTTGTAAGGCAAGAACTTCCTGCATATGCAGTGACCGTGGATAATTTCTCGTGGTCTTCTTGCAGTTCTCATTGCAAGGAATAAAACCCGGCCCTGGGTGGGCTAATACAGATAGTCCTCTACTTACGACAGTTCGTTTAGTGACCGTTCAAATTAACAACGGCCCTGGAAAATGTGACTTACAACCGTTTTTCACACTAATGACAGTTGCAGCATCTCCATGGTTACGTGATCGAAATTCAGAAACTTGGCAGCTGATTCATATTTATGACGGCCGCAGTGTCTCGGGGTCACACGATCCCCTTTGTGATCTTTTAATGTTCACTGCTGTTGTCTTTTTTGTCTCTCTCTCACACACAATACGCACACACACGCACACACTCTACAGCAGACACTGTAGAAACTTGGCAACTGGCATGTACTTATGACGGTTGCAGCATCCCGGGGTCACACGATCCCCTTTTGCGACCTTCTGACCAGCAAAGTCGACTGAGAGAAGCAAGATTCACTTCGCAACCGTGTGACTAACTTAACAATGGTGGCGATTCACTTAACGATGGTGGGAAGAAAGGTCGTAAAATGGGGCAAAACTCACATAACAAATGTCTCACTTAAGAACAGAAATGTTGGGCTCCATTGTGGTCGTAAGTCACGGACTACCTGTACATGCAGTCCTTGACTTACGACAGATTGCTTAGCGAGTGTTCTAACTTACGACCTACCTGGAAAAGGGACTTCTGACCTGGATCTGAAGTTCTGACGGTCGTTCCCCCTGAGTCACATGAACATGGCTGCCTTTATGGCCATTGGTAGTGTCCTGGAACAGGTTTTACGACGGCTTCGCTGAAAATTTGGGACTTCTATTTTTGCGGGGCACACCACGGCATAAGCAAGCAATGGTTTCTTTGTGTTCACGCTTACGACCATCATCTTCACTGAATGACTGCTGCAAAAAAAAAGTATTGTAAAATCAAGCCGGTCCCATAAGTGATCCTTTTTACGACCGTTGCAACCGTTCCGACTGTCATGGGCAGTCTCCACAATGGTCGTAACTTGAGGACTTCCCTGTATTTTAGGCCAGGATCTGAGATCATTTTTTCCCCCAGCCAGAAAATGAGTGTGTTTGAAATCAGAGATGCTCTCATCAGGATTCGAACCCGTGCATTGCGTCAAACGTAGATGATTCTCTGGGGCGGGAATATGGTAGCTTGCTTGGGGGTGGGGGAGACGAAACCTGGATGTGGACCGCTTCCCCCGGGGCCCACAAGAAGCGCTTCCACTCGTCTTTTTCAGAGAGAGAAATTTCAGGCACGCTGGAAAAACATAAAGAGCCGCTTAAAAGCGCACTTAATTCCATTAAAAATAATAAGCCACCTGGTAGAAAATTTTAATGGATGTGTGAATCGAAAGGGCGATGCCCCAGGTGAGTCTCCGGCTGCAATTAAGCTCTAATGGGATGCAGCACACCCCTTTAAGCTTTGGGATTTTTATTTTTTTATTTTTTTAAAAAAAATTGTATGGGATGTTCTGAAAGCAGGAGAGAACTTCCCCCTCTCCGTCCCCACCCACCCACCCACTTATCCCCGGCGTCTCCACTCTTGCTCCGCTCTTGTCGTCTTGATCTGCGTTACAGGATTACGTTATCTGAAGTCCTTGCATGGCTTTGGAAGCAATAAATGAATGGAAAGTGGCTATTAATATTTGAATCATTTTGGAATTGCCAAATGTTAATAGTGGGCCATGAAGAGTTGCCTGGGTGTGCCTGGAAGTGTGTGGGCAGATACAGAGGTACACCTCCCTCCATCCTTCCCTCCCTCCCTCCCTTCCTTCCTTCCTTCTTTCTATCCTCCCTGCCTCCCTACCTTTTTTTCTTTCCTTCCTTCCTTCCTCCCTCCCTCCCTTCAGCTTGCTTGCTTGCTTGCTTGCTTCTTTCCTCCCTTTTTCTTTCTTTCCTTCCTTCCTTCCTTCCTTCCTCCCTGCCTCCCTCCCTCCCTTTTTTCTTTCTTTCTTTCCTTCCTTCCTTCCTTCTTCCTTCCTTCCTCCCTGCCTCCCTCCCTTTTTTTCTTTCTTTCCTTCCTTCCTTCCTTCCTTCCTTCCTTCCTTCCTTCCTCCCTGCCTCCCTCCCTCTTTTCTTTCCTTCCTTCCTTCCTTCCTTCTTTCCCCCCTCCCTCCCTCCCTTCTTTCCTCCCTCCCTTCAGCTTCCTTCCTTCTTTCCTCCCTTTTTTCTTTCTTTCCTTCCTTCCTTCTTTCCTCCCTCCCTTTTGTTCTTTCCTTCCTTCCTTCTTTCTTTCCTCCCTCCCTCCCTCCAGCTTCCTCCCTCCCTCCAGCTTCCTCCCTCCCTCCCTCTTCTTTCTTTCCTCCCTCCCTCCCTTTCATCCTTCTTCATTCTCTTCCCCTCCCTCCCTCCCTCTCTCCTTCCTTTTGTCCTTCCTTCATTTGCCTCTTCTTTCTCCTCATTCGCATCCTTCCCTCCCTTTCCATTCTCTCTCTCTCCCTCCCACCCTCCCTCCTACCCACCCACCCACCTTCCTTCCTTCTGCTCAAAATCTCAGCTTTTTAACCAACTACTTGTCGACATTCTTTTTCCTGCTTTTTGGGAGGAATGCCAAGCAAAACTCCTTGGATGTGCCACATCTGGGCAGAGGTGTGATGAAGATTGGGGGAGGGGCCTTGCCTTGGCGGGAATTGGCCTAGGGTGGGGAAAAGTGGATTTCGGTGGATTGGCAATTTCTGTAGCCCTTGACCCAACTGCTGGAAGTCCCCAGGGTGGGCAAGAGGCTTTCTTGAGCTCAATCCAACTTCGGCTTGTTGAGGACTCAACGGACATTTTTTGGATGGCGTAGCATAAACATTCTCCTCGCCCATCTGCTCTTCCCGGGCAGTTCAATAGCGGTGCAGGCATGCTGTGCTGGATGGGCCTGCAGATGCTGAAGGCCACATAGAGACAGGACAGCGGAGAAGAGAGACAAGCAAGGGTCCCCTTTTCCTCTTGGCACGCAACTCATCCTTGAAGCATCCCAAGGAAGAAGATGGGAGTAAGAAGCCTTTCTAGGGTCCTTGGTGTGTGAAGATACGCCTTCAGAATCAGAATAGAGCTGGAAGGGACCTTGAAGGTCTTCTAGTCCAACCCCCTGCTCATGCAGGAGACGCTATACAAGTGGCTGTCCAGTCTCTTCTTGAAAATCTCCATTGAGCCTGGAGAGAGAAAGGTGGGGGATGCCCTGAACCTCTTTACAAGGGGTGTGTGTGTGTGTGTGTGTGTGTGTTTGTGTGTGTGTGAAGCATTTGCAAGGGGGCAGCTAGGAGTGGGGCAGACCCCTGGTGAAGAGGGTTGGAAGGCCTGCATAGCAGGGACGCCCGCCTTGGGACAGTACACAAGGAAAGCGGACGATACCAATTCAGAATAGAGCTAAAAGGGACCTTGGAGGTCTTCTAGTCCAACCCCCTGCTCAAGCAGCAGATCCTATACCATTTCAGACAAATGGCTGTCCAGTCTCTTCTTGAAAACCTCCAGTGGCAATACACCCACAAGTTCTGGTGGCAAGTAGTTCCACTGGTTAATTCTTCTCACTGTTAGGAAGTTTCTCCTTAATTCCAGGTTGCTTCTCACCTTGATTAATTGTCTCTGGAGATTCTCAGTCCTCCAGGTCATGGTTGTCTCAAAGGTGCTTATTTTTTTTTTTTTTTTTTTTTTGGAAGAGGCAACTGGACTTTCTTGTTTTTCTTGAAAGACGTTTCGCTTCTCATGCAAGAAGCTCCTTCGTTTCTGACTGGATGGTGGGGAATGGAAGGATTTATATTCTTTGCAGACAGCTGGTCATTTGCATCCTTTTAGAGAGAGTCCTTGAGGCCACTAGGAGGCCACTAATAGGATGCAAATGCCAGCTGTCTGCAAGGAGTATAAATCCTTCCATTTCCCACCATCCAGCCAGAGCTGAAGAAGCTTCTTGGCGGAGAAGCGAAACGTCTTCAAAGAAAAACAAGGAAATCCAGTTGCCTCTTGAAAAAACACCATTGGATCCCCTTGATTGGTTTCCATCCGTTGCTTCTTGTCCTGCCTTCTGGTGCTTTGGAAAATAAGTTGACCCCCTCTTCTTTGTGGCAGCCCCTCAAATACTGCTATCATATCTGCGCGTGCTGTGGTGGGTGTGACTAGGTACACCCACGTGACACCTATACTCCGCCAGCTGCATTGATTGCCCATCGGTCTCCGGGTCCAATTCAAGGTGTTTATCACCATCTTTAAAGCCCTTCATGGCTTAGGACCAGGTTATCTCCAGGACCGCATTCTGCCTCACACTTCCCTTCGACCGGTTAGGGCCCACAGAGTTGGCCTCCTCCAGGTCCCGTCGGCCAAGCAATGCTGGCTGGCGGGCCCTAGGGGGAGGCCTTCTCTGTGGCGGGCCCTGTGCTCTGGAACCAACTTCCCCCAGAGACCCGAACTATCCCCACCCTGCTGGCCTTCCGAAAAGCCGTTAAGACATGGCTCTTCCTGCAGGCAGGGGGCAGAGCCTAATCCCACCTGAGCTCACCCCCAAGTATGTATTGCTGTTGTATGGCTCTTGGATGGTTTTAATATTGTGTTTTTTAATTTTTATATTTGATTTTAATTAATATTTATAGTTGGTTATTCTTGTATTTCTTTCTGTTGTACGCCGCCCTGAGTCCTTCGGGAGTTGGGCGGCATATAAGAAAACCAAAATAAATAAATAAATAAATATCCCCTCTAGTCTTTCTAGACCAGCCAAACCCAAATCCTGCAGCCATTCTTCCTATGTTTTAGTCTCCAGGCCAGTAGTGGGTTCCTGCCGGTACGGTTAATAGCTGTTGTTCGGCGCAGACGCCACCACTTGCGTTCTTTTGCCCTCTGCGTTCTGCATGCGCAGAGGGCAAAAGAACGCAATTGGCAGCATCCATGCGGGCGGGGAAAGTGCCCGGGGAAAGCTCCCGTGCCGCGAACGGCAGCAGTGTCTTCGGCTCTGCACCGAACAACAGCTATTAACCGTACCAGCAGGAACAGGCAGGAACCCACCTCTGCTCCAGGCCTTCCATCATCTTAGTCCGTGATGGTGAACCTATGGCACGTGTGCCACAGGTGTCACGCGGAGCCATATCAGTGGGCACACGAGCTCAGGTCTGGCGCACATGTGCGCGTGGGCCAGCTGATTTTCGGGCCTTCTGGGCCCACTGGGAGTCGGGAAACAGCCTGTTTCCAGCCTCCGGGGGGGTGGGGAAGGCCGTTTTTGCCCTCCCCAGGCTCCTAGGAAGGCTCTGAAGCCTGGGGAGAGCGAAAAAACGGGCGTGCCATCGCGTGCCGGGAGCGGGGGGAGGGATCACGCACGCATGCGCGGGGGGCGCATGGAATTATGGTTGTGGGCATGCACACGCGTGCCCCCCCACGGCCCCCCTTTTGGCACGTGAATCAAAAAAGGTTCTCCATCCCTGATCTTAGTTGCTCTTCTTTGTGCTTTTCTTTCCCAAAGTCTCAACATCATTTTTTTGTAACGTGGCGACCAAAACTGGATGCAGTATTCCAGCTCTGGCCTTACTAAGGCTTTCTTTTTAAAAATAATAATAATGATATTTATTGAATTTTCCTTTAAAAACATAACAATTAAATACACACAACAACAAAAATAAACACAACAGAAAAAAACAAATACAAAAACTGTAGAAAACACTACAGTAAGCAAATATCATACACAATCAACTGCAAACATAACGCCGACTAATACAAACCATAACAGTGAAATCATGCTTCTTTCTTTCTTTCTTTCTTTCTTTCTTTCTTTCTTTCTTTCTTTCTTTCTTTCTTTCTTTCTTTCTTTCTTTCTTTCTTTCTTTCTTTCTTTCTTTCTTTCTTGTTTGTTTGTGAGATTTATATACCGCCTCACAGTGCAAGCACTCTCTAAGCGGTTTACACCAGTAAGCAATGTATATTTATAGTGCCCCCAACAATCTGGGTCCTCATTTTACCTACCTCGGAAGGATGGAAGGCTGAGACAATAGCAATAGCAATAGCACTTAGACTTATATACCACTTCATAGTGCTTTACAGCCCTCTCTAAGCGGTTTACAGAGTTCAGCATATTGCCCTCAACAATCTGGGTCCTCATTTTACCGACCTCAGAAGGATGGAAGGCTGAGTCAACCTTGAGCCGGTGAGATTTGAACCGCTGACCTGCGGATCAGTGTCAGCTAAAGTGGCCTGCAGTACCTGCCTCTAACCGCTGCGCCACCTCAGCTCTTTAACAGCCTATTAGTTATTAATATTAATCTTTATACACTCGATTATATATTATATCTATATTTATACATTATAGATCTTCTCTTCTTATAAACTATGTCTATTGGAATGTCAACTTTTATTTCTACAGCTATTTTACCCAATTCATATTTACTCGCACTATATATGTATGTATAAGTATATACGTATATATTCCATCTTTAATCTTACTGTTTACAAACATTACTTCAATCAGAAAGTGAGGTAAAGTATTATATCATGGTATATGAGATAAACACTACAGTTTGTTATATCATTGCAAGAAGTTATACTATAATAGGTTTCTGTATTTTTTTTGTCCAAGCCAATTATACCATCTATCCCAGGTTTTATGAAAATCTGGCTCTTCTTTGTCCTGAATTTCCATCGTTAACTTGCACATCTCTGCTACTTCCAAAACTTTATTGACCACAGTTCTCATTGTTGGTATTGAATCCAATTTCCAAGTTTGTGTGTAAGTAATTCTAGCGGCTGTAGTAATGTGTAATATTAGATATCTATCTTCTTTATACTAAGGCTTTCTAGATTAGTAATTAATGCTTCACGTGATCTTGAGCTCCTTCAACTCCATCCCCTTGTCCTCTTGTCCCTAATGGCTGGCTGGGGAATTCTGGGAGTTGAATTACACAGGTCTTAAAAGTTGCTGTGGTTGGAAAACCTCTGCTATAGCTCACGGCGGCGGGCAGCGGAAGGCAGCAAAAGTGTTGCTGTGCAAGGAACGACCCAGGAGCCAGGATCTCCAGACTAGACTAGAAGACCTCCAAGGTCCCTTTCAACTCCATTCTGATTCTGAGTCTGATTATTAGCAAGAGCTCTGCAGGCTACAACAAAGAATCCACTGGAAGGTATTCAAACACAATGCCCCTGCAAGTCGCAAGCGTTAATTTAAGCTTGTTGTCGGAGCTAATTTCTATCGCAACTTTATCCTGGCTTCTTTTTTTTAAAGAACACTGCATTCCATCTGCCACAAATTCCTTTCTTCTCCCCCTCTTTATTCCTGCTTCCTTCATTAGCACAAACACCTCCACTGTTCCTCCTGGTTTTTAAAAATTCCACCACGGCTCCGTTCTCCGTGCGACGCTCTTGGCGAAGGGCATATGTGGACGGAATAAAATTTGCACATTTTTGCATGCTTTTTACAGCGAAAGCATGTTCACACAATAGCTGCTTTTCCCACAGTAGATTTAACCCACTCAGTACGACCAGAATTGAGCCCCAAAATTTCCGTTGCTAAGCAAGACGGTTGTTAAGTGAATTTTGCCTCATTTTACGACCTTTCGCGCCACACCTGGGTTTTAGTGCTGCAGGAAAACCCATCCCCAGCTTTTCACTCGATATCTGCATTTGCACAACCCTGTTCCAGCGTTCTCACTGTCAGTCACCATAGTTGTTAACTGAATCACTGCAGTTGTTAAGTTAGTCACATGGTCGTTAGGTGAATCTGGCTTCTCCGTTGACTTGGCTCATCAAAAGGTCGCAAAAGGGGATCACGTGACCCCGGAACCCTGCCACCGTCATAAATGTGAGTCAGTTGCCAAACCTCTGAATTCTGATCACGTGATCATGGGGGATGCTGCAACAGTCGTTAGTGCGAAAAATGGTTAGAAGTCACATTTTTCAGTGCCGTTGCAGCTTTGAATGGTCACTAAATGAACTGGTGTAAGTCGAGGACTACCTGTAGTTACCATCCCACTGGGAGGTAAAATTAACCCCTTTCTCTAGGATTTCCAAATGGCCCATGAAGCGTTGAAGAATAAGAAGAATTAGTTCCCACGAATAGAATGGAATAGAATGGAATGGAATGGAATGGAATGGAATAGAAATAGAAATAGAAATAGAAATAGAATAGAATAGAATAGAATAGAATAGAATAGAATAGAATAGAATAGAATAGAATAGAATAGAATAGAATAGGGAAAGAATGGAATGGAATAGAATAGAATAGAATATACAGAGAATGGAAAGGAATAGAATAGAATAGAATGGAATGGAATGGAATGGAATAGAATAGGAATAGATTAGAATGGAATGGAATGGAATGGAATGGAATGGAATGGAATGGAATGGAATGGAATGGAATAGAATAGAATAGAATAGAATAGAATAGAATAGAATAGAATAGAATAGAATATACAGAGAATGGAAAGGAATAGAATAGAATAGAATAGAATAGAATAGAATAGAATAGAATAGAATAGAATAGAATATACAGAGAAGGGAAGGGAAGGGAAGGGAAGGGAAGGGAAGGGAAGGGAAGGGAAGAGAAGAGAAGAGAAGAGAAGAGAAGAGAAGAGAAGAGAAGAGAAGAGAAGAGTTGGAAGGGACCTTGGAGGTCTTCTAGTCCAACCCCCTGCTTAGGCAGGAAACCCTACACCACTTCAGACAAATGGTTATCTAATTATCTTCTTTTACCCTGACCAGGTGGGCAATACCTGCTCACCTGCCCTTCTGCTCCATTGCTATTTCCTTGAGCAAGGGTCTGCAACCTTGGCAACTTTACGACTTGTGGACTTCCAACTCCCAGAATTCCTCAGCCAGCATCCACTGGCTGAGGAATCCTGGGAGTTGGAAGTCCACAGGTCGTAAAGTTGCCAAGGTTGCAGACCCTTGTCCTGGAGGACCAAATTAATTATACCTCCATTATTCAGTGAACTAAGCTGCAGGAACACTGAAACCCGGTCCATTGATTAACCGATCTGTGCATGGCTGAACAGTTGGGGAAAGACTAAATCGAATTACTTAGCAGCTAGTTTACGGATTCCTCAAACATTTGTTTCTTTACCACCATTGACCCACCAAGCAGGCTTTGGGAACAGGGTCATTGCCACAAATAAGCCCAGTTTAACTCTTTTGAATATGTATGGCACTGATGATGTTACTTAGTTGGGTCATGAAATGTCTGCCAAGAAAACAACTAAGCTCAGAGAGCACTAAGGAACTCCTCCTCCTCCTCCTCCTCCCCCCCTCCTCCGCCCTGAAAACCCCACTTCCTTCTTGCACTGATGATGTTACCTAGTTGGGTAATGAAACATCTGCAAGAAAACAACCAAGCTCAGAGAATACCAAGGACTCTGCAGTCCTCGTCCTCCTCCTCGTCCTCGTCTTCCTCCTCTCCACAAACCTCACTCTCTTCTAGCACTGATGATGTTACCTAGTTGGGTAATGAAACATCTGCAAGAAAACAACCAAGCTCAGAGAATACCAAGGACTCTGCAGTCCTCGTCCTCCTCCTCGTCCTCCTCCCACTGATATTGTTACCTAGTTGGGTTATCCTTCTAGCACTGATAATGTTACATCGTCAGTGCTAGAAGGATGAGGTCTAGAAGAGGCAAGAGGCCGGGGTTTCATTGGGACAGTGAATGGCTTTTGACAGCATCTTTGGTTGCCCTCTGGAACATCAGGACGGAGGGGGGGGGTTTGAAGGTTGGGGGGGCTTTCTTTTGGATTTCTCCACCTGTCAGATTCTTCCGAAGAGCCTCCATTTTGCCCAGGTTTACATTTAAAGTCTACAGGAGATAAAATGACCATTGTTGCCTCGAAGAGTTCACTTAAAAAAAAAACAGTTGCATCAGCTTTTATGAAGTTCGATCCACTTCATCAAACACACGACAAGGAAAGAGCATTTCGTGTATTTATTCATAGTTATTCTTGGCAGCAGAGAAAAAAAAAATTTTTGGGGGGGGGAAGGAAATTGGTAGGGAGACGCAGAATGGTCTGAAGGCTGACAGCCAAGAGAAGATTGCAGTAAGAATGTCAAGAAACATGATTTCCAACCGAACGTCCATTTTAGAACCTGGTTGTGGGAACTTCACCGAGAGTTGTGCTCCTTAAAATGCAGGAATCAGAATAGAGCTGGAAGGGACCTTGGAGGTCATCTAGTCCAACCCTCTGCTCAAGCAGGAGACCCTATACCATTTCAGACAAGTGACTGTCCAGTCTCTTCTTAAAAGCCTCCAGTGATGGACCTCATACTACTTCTGATGGCCAGCTGTTTCACTGGTTAATTGTCCTCACTGTTGGGAAGTTTCTCCTTAATTCCAGGTTGCTTCTCTCCTGGATTAGTTTCCATCCATTGTTTCTTGCCTGGCTTTCTAGTGTTTTGGAAAATAAATTGACCTTCTCCTCTTTACGGAAGACCCTCAAATACTGTAAAGCTGCTTTCATATCCCCTAGTCCTTCTTTTCTCTAGACTGGCCAAACCCAGATCCTGCAGCCGGTCTTGATATGTTTTAGTCTCCAGGCCTTTAATCCTCTTAGTTGCTGTTCTTTGCACTTTTTCCAAACTTTCAACATCTTTTTTTATAATGTGGTGACCAAAACTGGATGCAGAATTCCAGGTGTGGCCTTACTAAGGCTTTATAAAGTGGTACTAATCCTCCACGTGATTTTAATCCTATGCCTCTGTTTATACAACCAAGGATTGTATTCACTTTTTTGGCTGCTGCTACGCACTGCTGCTACGCACATGTTTTAAGTGATCGTCCACTAAGAATCCAAGGTCCTTCTCACAATTACTGTTTTTGAGCCAGGCTTCACCTAATCTGTACTTGTCCCTTTTGTTTTTTTTCTGCCCAGGTGTAAAACTTTGCTTTTCTTTATGAGCCGAGGTGGCACAGTGGTTAAAAGCAGCACTGCAACCTACTTCAGCTGACTGCTAGTTCAGCAGTTCAGCTGTTCAAATCTCACGGGCTCAAGGTTGACTCAGCCTTCCATCCCTCTGAGGTGGGTAAAATGAGGACCCAGATTGTTGGGGGCAATATGCTGAACTCTGTAAACCGCTTAGAGAGGGCTGGAAAGCACTATGAAGCGGTATATAAGTCTAAGGGCTATTGCTATTGCTATTTCTCCACATTAAACTTCATTTGGTTGGATATGGTCCCTTGTTCAAGTCTGTCAAAATCTTTTTGGATCCTGAGCTTGTCTTCTGGGGTGTTGGCTGTTCCTGCCAGTTTAGTGTCATCTGCAAACTTGATGAATTCACCTTCTATTATCTGAACCATTATCTGGGAGTTTTAATATTGTAAAAATGCAAATGTAGCTTTAAAAATAAAACACGCAGGTTAGTCTTGTATAGCTAAAACTATGGAGATCCTTCATCATCCAGGTCACGGTTGTCCCAAAGGTGCTTTTTCAAGAGGCAACTGGACTTTCTTATTTTTCTTTTGAAGATGTTTCGCTTCTCATCCAAGAAGCTTCCTCAGCTCTGACTGGATGGTGGGGATTGGAAGGATTGATGCGCCTTGCAAACAGCTAATCATTTGCATCCTTTTAGAGCGTCGTTGAGGTCACTTGGAGGTTTATCTGTGTCCTCAAGGTCACCTGTGTAGGTGAAAATGGGTGTGGAGCCTTCTTGGAACTGCTGAGAAAGTGTTGTAGACTGGAGATAGGTGATGTCATATCCCTCCCCCTCTGTTGAGGCAGGGCTGTTCAATTTGGACATAGATGGCCTCTTGGACCCCTCTTTCAAACCAGGAGTCCTCTCTGTTCAAAATGTGGACTTTGCTGTCTTCAAAAAAGTGGCCTTTGTCTTTTAAATGCAGATGGACTGCCAAATCTTGTCCTGATTGAATTGTTGCAACAACTGAGCATTTTATTCATTATTTATTTATTTATTTTGTGAGATTTATAGACCGCCTCACAGTGCAAGCAATCTCTAAGCGGTTTACACCAGTAAGCAATGTATATTTATATTGCCCCCAACAATCTGGGTCCTCATTTTACCTACCTCGGAAGGATGGAAGGCTGAGTCAACCTTGAGCCCGGTGAGATTTGAACCGCTGACCTGTGGATCACAGTCAGCTAAAGTGGCCTGCAGTACCTGCCTCTAACCGCTACGCCACCTCGGCTCATTTTCAGGTTGCAGGCGTGAAATCTCCGCGTGGCCCTTCGTTCTTGCTTTAATCCTTGGTTTTTCTCGACTCTCGTCCACAGCTCTTCGCCGTCTGGAGTTTTTGAGAAGGAATACGAGCTCTACCGAGATTACAGCTCCGATGGACAACGGCTTCACTACCGGTGAGCAGCCTCCCTCAAGAGTAGTCTTTCTCAACCTTGGCAGCTTGAAAATGGGAGGGCTTCAAGTTCCCAGAATTCCCCAGCCAGCAGGCTTAAAGTTGTGTGGACTTCAACTTTTAGAATTCCCCAGGCGTCAGGCTTTCAAATGCATAGACTTCAATTCCCAGAATTCCCCAGCCAGCAGGCTTTAAAGTGTATAGATTTCAACTTTTAGAATTCCCCAGCCAGCAGGCTTTCAAATGCATAGACTTCACCTCCCAGAATTCCCCAGCCAGCAGGCTTTAAAGTAGTGTGTAGATTTCAACTTTTAGAATTCCCCAGCCAGCATGCTTGAAGAACCGAGGACTTCAACTCCCAGAATTCCCCAGCCAGGAAGATGTGTAAACTACAAGTCCTAACTGGCTGAGGAATTCTGGGAATTGTAGTCCACAGATCTTAAAGTTGTCATGTTTGAGAAGGACTGCTCAAGGGTTTTGAGCCTGAACGGGTGAAAATAGGTGTTGGTTTTGGTCTTGTAATAGGGTTTGCAACCCCAGGGGAGGTTAATGGTAGAAATGGAAGGAGATGTCTGTAAGGTACATATAATGTCTGTTTATACAGTTTATACTGTTTATATGTACCTTACAGAATGTCTGTAAGGTACATATAATCCTTGATTTACAATCATTCATTTAATAACCATTCGAAAGTATGATAAACCCCCAGCCCAAAAGCTACTTAAAAACCCATTTTTTTATTTCAAAAAGTTTTATTAATACAAAGTACAAACAATTTTCTCTTTTTCTCCCTCCCTTTCCCCCCACCCCCTCCCCCCTCCCCCCCCCTCCTCTCCCCCTCTCCCCCACCCACCCCCGACTTCCCAGAAAAAAACACAGGGTGTAATATTCAATAAAAATAAGATTAAAGTATACTAACAAATTATTAATTTCAAAAATTTTCTCTAAATCTTTTAACTCCTTGTTGCTCAGAACCTTTTAAGCATAGTCTAAAAAAATCAGGCAAAGTATTAATCAATTAACATTTCCATATATCAGACTGTCAATTTGCTCCACTATGTATTTTTCATTTATATAGTCTTTAAGATATAATAATAAAAAGAAGAGAAAGAAGAAATCTTTCTTTCACCATTTCAATCAGATACACAACCAGCAACGTCATTTCCTCCATGCAGAATAGATCTTCCTTCTTCCGACGCTATACTCAATAAACATAAAAATTAAAATAGACTAACAAATTATTAATGCCAGTATTTCTCTAAAACTCTTTAACCCCTTATTACTCAAGACCTTTTAAACATAATCTAAAAATCAAACACATTATTAATAACCTAACATTCCAATATATCAAACTATTAATTCCACAATTATTCTAAATCTTTAGTTCCATATAAGTCAAAACCTTTTAAAAGTAGTCAAAAAGAAAAAAAAAATTTTTAACCAATCCTCTATATGTCTTTCATTTATATAATCTTTAAAATATAGTAAATAAAAAGAACTAACCCATTTTTGAAGTTACAATGGCCGCACACCCACAACTACTTGCAGTCACATGATCATATTTTGCGCAGTGCACACCTGGTTCACCTGTTTGTGGGGTCCCACAGTCACTTATGACACTTTTTTGTCGGTTTCCGGCGTTTACTTCCACTTTCTGGCAAAAAATACCCATGGTGGGGGGGAAAGGGATTTGCTTAACGGCTGTGGCGTTCACTTAATGACCATTGCAAAAAATAATAATTAGAAAATTCAGGTCCAGTTACTTGATGCCTTGACTTACAACTGCAACGACTTGCAACTGTAATTGAGGGCTCAGTGATGGCCATAAGTTGAGGACTAGCTGTAGAGCTTTGGGGCTGGGGAGATTTGCCATTGCTAAAAACGTGGGTTTGCTCTGGTGGAGAGATAGGACCTAACAGAGGAGAATGTTTGCTGCTCGGGGTTGAACTATGGAATTCTTGGTACTCTCTAAACTTGGTTGTTTCCTTGCAGGCATTTCATTACCTAACTAGATAACATCATCAGTGCTAGAAAGGAGTGGGATTATTTTCTGTTGATATGAGAGCATCCTGTCCTATTGCATTACTGTCTGGTTTGGAATCATTCCTGCTTCAGACAGGAAGGCGGTGGAGAGAGTGGTGAGGATAGCAGAAAAGATCATTGGCAGTTGCTTGAGCAGAGTCCGTGGGATTGTCTGGGATGCTACACATCCTCTCCACGACCTGTTCTCCTTGTTACCTTCTGGGAGGGGGCTTCGTGGTACCCAAAGCAGAACATCCAGATTCGGTCACAGTTTTGTTCCATACGGTATCAGCCTTGTGAACTCTTAAGTCCCTTATTTATTTATTTATTTATTTATTTATTTATTTATTTATCTATCTATCTATCTATCTATCTATCTATCTATCTATCTATCTATCTATCTATCTATCTATCTATCTATCTATCTATCTATCTATCTATCTATCTATCTATCTATCATCCATCCATCCATCCTATCATCCATCCATCCATCCATCCATCTATGTATATCATCTATCTATCTATCTATCTATCTATCTATCTATCTATCTATCTATCTATCTATCTATCTATCTATCTATCTATCTATCTATCATCCATCCATCCATCCTATCATCCATCCATCCATCCATCTATGTATATCATCTATCTATCTATCTATCTATCTATCTATCTATCTATCTATCTATCTATCTATCTATCTATCTATCTATCTATCTATCTATTTACTTATTTATGAAATTTATGAAATTTATGAAATTTATATACCGCCTCACAGTGCAAGCACTCTCTAAGCGGTTTACACCAGTTAGCAATGTATATTTATCTTTCCGCTATGCATTCAAAATGGACAGTGATTAATATTTACATGTATTTATATGTTAGAGTGTATGTATGTACATATAGATGGATGGATGGATGATAGATAGAGATGACAGAGATAGATAGATAGAGAGATAGAGAGAGAGAGAGGGAGAGGGAGATGGATGGATGGGTGGGTGGGTGGATTAGTAGATGATAGATAGATGGATAGATAGATAGATAGATAGATAGATAGATAGATAGATAGATAGATAGATAGATATAGATAATAGATAGAGATGATAGATAGATAGAGAGGGAGGGCGGGGAGAGATAGATGATAGAGATTATATGTGTGTGTGTGTATTTATATGTATGTATGTATGTATAGCTAGCTAGCTAGCTAGCTAGGTAGGTAGGTAGGTAGAGATAGATAGATAGATAGATAGATAGATAGATAGATAGATAGATAGATAGATAGATAGATAGATAGATAGATAGATATGATAGGGATGGAGAGAGAGGGAGGGAGGGGGGGAGGGAGGGAGGGAGGGAGGTAGAGGTAGATAGATGATAGATAGATAGAACGTGTATATGTGTGTTATTTATATATACTTTCTTTTAAAAGCCAGTAACAGAATTTCATTGTTCATGTGGGCCAGTGTGCTCACGTTAAAAAAAATTACAATAAGGGTTATCTTACATACAGTGGCTGGCCCCATCAATGTTGGTGGGAGTGGTCTTGATGGCTTCTTGATTGGGCTGTTTGCCGTTAACTTGCTTGGGTTATTGTTTGCTTTTTGGTTGTTAGACTAATGTTAATCTTGGTGGCAGGGCTAGGAACTCAACCAAAGAAACCTCCGATGGGCCAGATGTTTGCCTCTTTAAAAAATGGCTGGGCTGGCAGCTTCCCAGGGATCGAGGGGCAGAAAGTAATGCCAAAAAGGCATTAAGAGTTGCTAACCTAATCTTGTGAAGCTTCTTCTCAGGTAATATTATACTGCTAACTAGGGCATACAAAACCTTTGCTAGACCAATTCTCGAATACAGCTTGTCTGCCTGGAATCCGCACTATATATAGAGATATATATATCCAGAGATATTTCACGAGAAGAGTCCTCCACTCCTCTGCTCACAACAGAATACCTTATTCCACCAGGCTTGAAATTTTGGGCTTGGACAACCTACAACTAGGCCGCCTACAGTCTGACCTAAGCGTAGTACACAAAAATTATTTGCTACAACGTCTTACCTGTCAATGACTACTTCAGCTTCAACTACAATAATACACGAGCACACAATAGATACAAACTCAAGGTAAACCGCTCCAAACTCGATTGCAGAAAATACGACTTCAGCAACAGAGTGGTCAACGCCTGGAATGCTCTACCTGGCTCCGTTGTTACTTCATCAAACCCCCATAGCTTCAACCTTAAACTGTCTACCGTGGACCTCACCCCATTCCTAAGAGGTCCATAAGGGGTGTGCATAAGCACACCAGCGTGCCTACATTCCCTGTCCTACTGTCCCTATTATTTGTATCCATTTCCTGTGTTCATTTTCATGTTTATACTTATACCTGTTATCTTGTACATGTATGACAAACTAAATAAATAAATATAAATAAATAAGTATCCCACAAAGTCTTTGATAATTGCAAGCTCGTTTTGGGGTGATAAAATCTACATCTCAAACAGAAGGCTGCCAGGCTGCCGGTTCTCCATAATCTTCTCGTTCGGAATTGCACCCAGCTGTTTGCTCCGGAGCCAGCCAGCCACTGATGGTCAATATTTGTTCTCATTTCTCATTATTGTCTCTCTTTAAAAGGAGCGCTGAGCGCTGGGGTGAGGCATTTTCTGCCCTCGTTTCTTTTTTTTCAACTTTTGCTTTCTCAAGGGGAGGGGGGGGGCTCAGCTGACACGAAGGAGACAGAACCCAGAAATGGGGTATGCAACAGATGGTGGTGGACACCTATCCTTCTAGTCAGCTGGCCAGGCTCTTTCTATCAGACGTAAACATTTTCCTGAAGGTGGACTTTTTAAGCCTCTAATTCGGTTCCAGCCAGGTTGGCCCAAGTAAACAAATTAATTAATTGGCTGCCTGGCTTGTCCACTTAATCTCACCTTGGAGAGGGAGGACGGGATGGGGAGCCAAGGCATTTCCCTCAGGAACCCCTTCGGTTTTGCCTCTCGGAGATTTTTCTGGTCTTCTTTCACAGAAGAAGCAACTAAGGTGATTAAAGGCCCAGAGACTAAAACATATGAAGAACGGTTGCAGGATTTGGCTAAGAAAAATAGGGGTGACATGATAGTAGCATTCCGGTATCTGAGGGGCTGCCCCAAAGAAGAGAGGGTCAAATGATTCTCCAAAGCCCCTGAAGGCAGGACAAGAAGCAACGGATGGAAACTAATCAAGGAGAGAAGCAACCTGGAATTAAGGAGAAACTTCCTAACAGCGAGGACAATTAACCGGTGGAACAGCTTGCCACCAGAAGTTGTGGGTGCTTCATCACTGGAGGTTTTTAAGAAGAGACTGGACAACTATTTGTCGGAAAAGGTGTAGGGTTTTCTGCCTGAGCAGGGGATTGGACCAAAAGACCCCCAAGGTTCCTTCCAACTCTATTCTGACACAGGTCCCTATCAACGTCCAGATCTAGTGAACTCTAGCCAACAGGGTGCCTTGGGTCAGGCCCCTCCCTCTCTCTCATCCTTGGGAAGAAGGAGGACAAGGACAAATCTCTTCTGAAAATTCTGCCAAGTAAATGCTAGGAAATCGGGATCATCATTTTCCAGCTGGGGCGTAGCTGAAGGCATCACACTAAAAACTGGGCGACTGTGAATTCTAGTTCCACCTTAGGCACAGAGCCAGTGGGTTACCTTAGACCTTTCCCAGCCGTGGGAAGAAGAAGAAGGCCAGGACAGATCAACTCTGCTGAGAAAATGCTAGGAAGTCACGATCGTCGTTCTCCAGTTGGGGCGGAGCTGAAGACATCAGACTCAAAACTGGGCAACCGTGAGTTCTAGTCCCACCTTAGGCATGGAGCCATGGGTGACCTTCGATCTCTCAGCCCTGGGAAGAAGGAGGCAAAAACAAATCACTTCCAAAAACGTTGCCAAGAAAATACTAGGACAGTGATGGCGAACCTATGGCACGGGTGCCACAGGTGGCACGCGGAGCCATATCTGCCGGCACGCAAGCCGTTGCCCTAGCTCAGCTCCAGCGTGCATGTGCGTGCATGCCAGCTGATTTTTGGCTCATGCGGAGGCTCTGGGAGGACGATTTTGGCCTCCGGAGGGCCTCTGGGGTGGCGGGGGGGGGAGCGTTTTTGCCCTCCCCAAGCTTCAAGAAAGCCTCTGGAGCCTGGGGAGGGCGAAAAACGGGCCTACTGGGCCCACTGGAAGTCGGGAAATGGGGGAGTGGGGGGGGGTCACGTACGCATGCACAGGGGGTGGGGCAAGTGGGGGGCTTTGAATTATGGGTGTGGGCACGCACAAGCATGCGATAGCGCCTGCGCGCACTATTTCGGCACCTGAGGGAAAAAAGGTTCGCCATCACTGTACTAGGAAATCAAGATCATCATTCTCCAGTTCTGGTGGCGCTTAAGGCATCAGGCTGAAAACTGGGCGACCGTGAGTTCTAGTCCCATCTTAGGCACGGAGCCATGGGTGACCTTCCATCTCTCAGCCCTGGGAAGAAGGAGGGAAAAGCAAATTACTTCCAAAAATGTTGCCAAGAAAATACTAGGAAATCACGATCATCATCCTCCAGTTCCGGTGGCGCTTAAGGCATCAGGCTGAAAACTGGGTGACTGTGAGTTCTAGTCTCACCTTAGGCACGAAGCCAGCTAAATGACCTTGAGCCTTTCCCCCTCCCTCCCTCCCTCCCCTGGAAAGAAGGAGGCAATTGAAAACCACTTTTGAAAATGTTGCTAAGAGCTTGAGCAGGAAGTCCCCCCGTTGACCCGAAGACCCCCAACCCCACTTTCAAAAACCTTCTAGAAGCGTTGTTCCTCAGGTTGGCTGCATTTTTGGGACTTCCCTCCATCCTTCCCCCTCTCTAGAGCAGGGGTCTCCAAACTTGGCAAACTTTTAAGACTTGGGGACTTCAACTCCCAGAATTCCCCAGCCAGCCAGGGATGGTTTTCACTTAACTTCCCTACCGGTTCGCAAATGTGAGCGTACGTGCCACCCCACCAGCTCATGCGCTTTACTCGCATGTGAGCCTTCCATGCATGCACCCGGCCTGAAAAACATGCACAAACAGGATAGCATAGAGCCGGGGCGGGGAGGCGGGGCCACCCACAATTTCCACTACTGGTTCAGCCGAACTGGACCGAACTGGCTGAACACTACCTCTACAACCAGCGCATGCAGAGAAATAAGGACTCCATTGCAATTCTGGCTTCTTCATTCCCTAAGCATGCGCAAGACAAATCCTCCTCCTTGGGGGAATTTAATTTAATTTCTTTCTTTTTAGAACGAACGTCTCCAAAATTCGAAAGACGGCTACATGCCCCAGTGGTTAGTAAAACCTCAGTCCCCACGCATATGCGTCATTTTCTGCCCAGGGTTCATGGCTTTTGGTGACTCACTGAACGAGGTCTAAAGAGTTTGGCTGCACGAGAAACGTAAGCATTTGTCCTTCAGGGGAAACGGCGAAACCCATCAGCCCGGTTCTCTGAGCCGCAAAGGAGAGGCGCGTTAAATAAATGTTAAGAGATGATTGGAACCGGGAGAGAAAACACAAATGGCAAAATGTCACCGTGTTGATATATAAGCTTTGGCGGCAGTGACCTTCAAAATCCCCGAGATGGTCCTTTGCTCGTCTTATAGCATGGAGATTGCAGAGGAGAGGAGGGGCAGGTAAACATTGAATGTAGAATCATAGCTTGGAAGGGACCTTGGAGGTCATCTAGTCCAACTCCCTGCTCAAGCAAGAGACGTCTCTGGAGATTCTCCGTCATCCAGGTCATGGTTGTCCCAAAGGTGCTGTTCTGACCCAGCTCCCCAAACATGACAAATCCTCTGTAAATCAATCAACGATTCCTTTATTAGGTGCGCCAGCAGCCCCGACAAAAAGTCTCTCTCTCAACGCAGGCTAACAAGTCTGTCCGGCAAGGAGATGAATAGTTGTCTGCCACACCTATTCATTTCCGCCCCTGCCTTTTTTCCCCAGAGCTAGGGTGGGGCTTCGCTAGCAGCGGTGGCTCTTCTGTCCCAAGGACCGGCCCATAGATTTCCACTGCTCTCCTCTCCTCTGCCTTCTGCGCATCCGCGCGTCAGGCACTGGACCCAGCTGTTCCTCCTCTTCCTCATCAGCCACCTGGGGGCTGTTGACTCTCCATCTGAGGGGTGATGGCCGGCCCAGGCTCTGCCTCTGTCTCTCTCTCTCTGCCAGCTCCATTTCTTCTTCCCCCTTGGAGCTCTCAGGTTGCCTTGATGCTGACCCCGACTCCTACTCCACCACTTCATCTGATTCGGCTGCTGGAGGGGCTGGTGGCCGACAGGCCACAACAGTTGCTTTTTCAAGAGGCAACTAGACTTTCTGGTTTTTGTTTGAAGACGTTTCACTTCTTCTCCAAGAAGCTTCTTCCGCTCTGTAAGATAACGAGATTCTCCAGAGCCGAAGAAGCTTCTTGGATGAGAAGCGAAACCTCTTCAAAGAAAAACCAGAAAGTCCAGTTGCCTCTTGAAAAAAAAAGCACCTTTGGGTCAAGCAGGAGACCCCGGCCTACACCATTCTGGACAAACGTCTATCCAGTCTCTTGTTGAAAACTTCCAACCTCCAAACCTTCTGGAGGCGAGGGTCATCCGAAGGCCGCTTGCAACCTTTCCAGATAGCTTCCGACAAGCCAGGTCAATGGGGGGAGCTGGATTCGCTTAACGACTGCGTGGTTCACTTAACAATGGCAGTGGTTCAGTTAACAACCTCGTCCCAAAAAAAGGTTGTCCAATCAAGCATAACTCGCTTGGAAGTCCCAATTGTCTTCGTAAATCAAGGACTCTCTGTAGGTCATAAGACCGCCATTGAAATACAGGTGGCCCTTGACTTACGACCGCAATTGAGCCCAGATTGGATGTTGCTGAGAAATTGGTTCAGTGACTTTTGCCTCATTCTACGGTTTTTGTTGCAAAAGGTGTTAAGGGAATCACTGCAGTTGTTAAATTAAGAACACGGTTGTTCGGCGAATCTGGTTTATTTATTTATTTATTAGTGAGATTTATACACCGCCTCACAGTGCAAGCACTCTCTAAGCGGTTTACACCAGTAAGCAATGTATATATTTACATTGCCTGCAACAATCTGGGTCCTCATTTTACCCACCTCGGAAGGATGGAAGGCTGAGTCAACCTTGAGCCGGTGAGATTTGAACCGCTGACCTGCAGATCATAGTCAGCTAAAGTGGCCTGCAGTACTGCACTCTTAACTGCTACGCCACCTCGGCTCTTAAACGGTTTCCCCGTTGATTTTGCTGGATGTGACCGGACCCCCAGGGACACTGCGACCGTCATAAATATGAGTCAGTTGCCAAGTATCTGAATTTTGATCACGTGACCACGGGGATGCTGAAATGGTCGTAAATATGAAAAACGGTCATAAGTCACTTTTTTCCAGCGCTGTTGGACCTTTGAACGGTCACTAAATGAACTGTTATAAGTCGTACTGTTGTACTGCATCCAGTTTTGGTTGCCACAATGCAACCGTT
Organism: Diadophis punctatus similis; assembly: GCA_023053685.1. NCBI lineage: Eukaryota > Metazoa > Chordata > Lepidosauria > Squamata > Dipsadidae > Diadophis > Diadophis punctatus. The sequence goes on along the minus strand of JALIGW010000003.1, from coordinate 205,047,914 downwards.
CTTTGTATGTTTTAGCCTCCAGTCCCCTAATCACCTTTGTTGCTCTTCTCTGCACTATTTCTAGACTCTCCACATCTTTTTTACATCGTGGCGACCAAAACTGGATGCAGTATTCCAAGTGTGGCCTTACCAAGGCCTTATAAAGTGGTATTAACACTTCACGTGATCTTGATTCTATCCCTCTATTTATGCAGCCTAGAACTGTGTTGGCTTTTTGGGCAGCTGCTGCACACGGCTGGCTCATATTTAAATGGTTGTCCACTAGGACTCTCACAGTTACTGCTATCAAGCCAGGTTTCACCTGTACTGTACCTGTGCATTCTTCGGTTCTAACTGAAGAAGCTTCTTGGATGAGAAGCGAAAGGTCTTCAAAGAGAAAAAGAAAGCAAGCCCAGTTGCCTTTTGGAAAAAAAAGCACCTTTGGGCTAAGCCCGAAATGCGTAATTTAAGCTTCCAGCCTCAAGAAACGTTGGGGGCGTAGTTTGCACAGACCTCCCGAACTTCCTGTTTAATGAGACAGAAGGAGAGAATTAATTACATATCAGTCTGGGGAGAAATCACACCGACTATAATTAAGTTGGAAGTACAGGAAATGTAAAGGAAAGGCAGGGCCTTCTTTAAAGCAGACTTCAATTCTGGAAACACTGCATCGTTTTCTTGGCAACTACAGATAGTTCTGAACTTGTGACCAAAATTGAGACTAGAAATTCTGTTGCTAAATTGAGGAAGAATTTGCGGCCGCAATTGAGGACAGCAACTTCGGTCCCTAAGTGAGGCGCACATTAAGTGACGTGCGTCTGTTTTTACAATCTTTTTTTTTAAAAAAAAAACTGGGCTCATCAAGCGAATCACCAACGTTGTTAAGTGAACCCAGTGGTCCTTAAGCGAATCCTGCTTTCCCTGGACATTGCTCATTAGAAGCTGGTTGGCAAGATCACAGACAGTGATCCTGGGACGCCACAACCGTTATAAATAAATACTGATTGCCAAGTCACTTTTTTAAACACTGTCCTAACTGTCTCCCATCCAACTAAGAATCAGATGGCACCTTTGTTTTTATTTTGGAAAGAGTCCAGAGAAGAGCAACAAAGATGATTAGGGGACCGGAGGCTAAAACATATAAAGAACGGTTGCAGGAACTGGGTATGTCTAGTTTAATGAAAAGAAGGACCAGGGGAGACATGATAGCAGTCTTCCAATATTTGAGGGGCTGCCACAAAGAAGAGGGGGTCAAGCTGTTCTCCAAAGTACCTGAAAGCAGAATAGGTGGTACCTGACTCAATAGTACGGTAGTAACTGAGTGATCTTGGAGTCCTAGTGGACAATCGCTTAAATAAGAGCCAGCCTTGTGTGACAGCAGCCAAAAAAGCCAACGCAATTTAGGCTGCATGAACAGAGGGATAGAATCAAGATCACGTGAAGTGTTAATACCACTTTATAATGCCTTGGTAAGGCCACACTTGGAATACTGCATCCAGTTTTGGTCGCCACGATGTAAAAGGGATGTTGAGACTCTGGAAAGAGCGCAGAGAAGAGCAACAAAGATGATTAGGGGACTGGAGGCTAAAACATACAATGAATGGTTGCAGGAACTGGGTATGTCTAGTTTAATGAAAAGAAGGACCAGAGGAGACATGATAGCAGTCTTCCAATATCTCAGGGGTTGCCACAAAGAAGAGGGAGTCTAAATCTATTCTCCAAAGCACTTGAGGGTAGAACAAGAAGCAATGGGTGGAAACTGATCAAGGAAAGATTCAACCTGGAAATAAGGAGAAACTTTATGACAGTGAGAACAATCAACCAATGGAACAGCTTGCCACCAGAAGTCGTGGGTGCTTCATCACTGGAAGCTTTCAAGAAGAGAACGGACTGCCATCTGTCAGAAATGGTTTAAGGTGTCCTTCTTGAGCAGGTGGGTGGACTAGAAGACCTCCAAGATCCCATCCAAATATTCTTCTGTAATTCTTTTAACTAGTGGAACTGCTTGCCTTCAGAAGTCATGGGTGCTCCATCCCTGGAGGTTTTTGAGAAGAGCCTGGACAGCCAGCTGTCTGAAATGGGATAGGATCTCCTGCTTGAACAGGGGGTTGGACTAGAAGACCTCCAAGGTCCCTTCCAACTTCATTATTCTGTTAAAACTCTGACTTTTCCCTTGTGGACAAGTTAAAAAAAAAAACAACCCCCCCCGCCTTACATACAATTTATACATCCGTGTTCTCCAGAAAGACAAGCACAGAAAATTAACAGAGTCGTGTTTGGGTTCCGTTTGTACAAAAAGATATTAGTCATCGGCGCTAAATCCAAATCCGTGTTCTTTGGCAAAGGAACCCAGCAGTAAAAATGGCACGAACACGTCCAGCCTGCAACGATGGGATGACAGCTTGATGCATTGGGGTGGAGAGGCTGCCTCGAAACCCTCACCGAGCCGAGCAGCCGTGGCTTCACTCCTGTCCGGGACCGCGTGCCATCTCTAAAAATTGTTTACAACGCTGGAAAATCGCCTCCTTTTTCTGTTCCACACGCAGCGAGTGTCACAATTAGGTGCAACTCAGATGTGAAGAGCGGACCGGAGCCCAGCTTGAGACAGGAAAAGAAAAAATTCTTTTTTTTCTTCCAAATCATTGAGCAGACGTGGAAAAGAAACAAAGGCTGCACCACCACCAATGGGGAAATTATAATTTACAGACACTTGGCTTCCATCTATCAGCCGCTCCATGGAATTGTTTTCTTGGCTAACAGCGCACAACCACTGACTGTGCAAGATACAAAAAGAGAATAAACTTAAGATCACACCTGGGGCCTCTCAGCCCAGCTGGTTACGCCAAAATTATAGAGAATCTCTGATCATTTCTGTAGTCTTCCTAGAATACTGCATCCACTTTTGGTCATCATAGTGTAAAAAAGGTTTTGGGACTCTAGAAAGATTGCAAAGAACAGCCAAGATGATTAGGGGACTTTAGAGGCTAAAACATATGAAGAATGGTTACAGGAACTGGGCATGGCTAGTCTAGGGCAGAGGTCTCCAACCTGGGCAACTTTAAGACTTGTGGACTTCAACTGCCAGAATTCCTCAGCCAGCTGGCTAAGGAATTCTAGGAGTTAAAGTCCATAAGTCTTAAAGTTGCCCAGGTTGGAGACCCCTAGTCTAGTGAAGAGAAAGACCAGGGGAGACATGATAATAGTCTTCTAATATTTGAGGGGCTGCCATAAAGAAGAGGGGGTCAACCTATTTTCCAAAGCACCTGGGGGTAGAACAAGAAGCAACGGATGGAAACTAATCAAGGAGAGAAGCAACCTAGAACTAAGGAGAAATTTCCCAACAGTGAGAACAATTAATCAGTGGAACAGCTTGTCTTCGGAAGTTGTGGGTGCTCCATCACTGGAGGTTTTTGAAGAAGAGACTGGACACAAGCACTTGTCTGAGATGGTATAGGGCAGGGGTCTGCAACCTGCGGCTCCGGAGCCACATGCGGCTCTTTGGGCCTTCTGCTGCGGCTCCCTGTCACCCTGTCATGGCAGAGGGATGAAAGAGCCATCATCCTGTCACGGCAGTGGCATGGCCAGAGCCTTAGTGCAGGAGCAAAGTGCCCCTCTACTTGCCTTTGCACAGGCAACAGCATTCTGCATTCGTTGCGGTACATTTGCTGTTGCCGCCAACAAAGAGGGCTGGGAGCGAATGGCGGGGGCAGATCTTGTGGGGTGGGGGCCATCCCTCAAGCCTGGCCTTCCTCCTCTCTTGTCGGTGGGGCCAAGAGAAAGAAGATGGTGGCGTGGGGAAGTGCTCCCCTCCCCCGCCAAGCACCGAGCACAACAGCCCAGTGGGGGGCGGGGGAGATGGCCCAGCAGAAGCGGCCCCATTGGCGAGTTGACGGCAGAGA
>JALIGW010000003.1:204823698-205043936 GCA_023053685.1 Diadophis punctatus similis | reverse complement strand
TATCTCTCTGTATCTCTCTGTATCTCTCTCTCTCTCTCTCTCTCTCTCTCTCTCATCTCTCTCTGTATCTCTCTGTATCTCTCTGTATCTCTCTCTCTCTCTCTCTCTCTCTCTCTCTCCTCTTCTCTCTCTCTCTCTCTCTCTCTCTCTCTCTCTCCCTGTCTCTCTCTCTCTCTCCTCTCTCTCTCTCTCCTCTCTCTCTCTCTCTCTCTCTCTCTCTCTCTCTCTCTCTCTCTCTCTCTCTCAGTATCTCTCTGTATCTCTCTCTCTCTCTCTCTCTCTCTCTCTCTCTCTGTATCTCTCTCCCTGTCTCTGTGTCTCTTCTCACTCTCTTGGAAAGCCCTGCGTCCTCTCAGGCTTTTCGCTACCCGTTTTTCTTTCTTCTTTTTGGAAATCTGGGCTGGCTGAGGACTGAGTGCAACCCGCGGCGGAGGCTTCCCTCCTCCTCTCGCGCCCCCCTGGCTGGCTGTGTGTGTGTGAGAGAGAGATGAGAGGGAGGGAGAGAGATGAGAGAGGGAGAGAGAGACAGAGGGAGGGAGATACCTATTTCCCATAGAAAACAAAACACGGGGAGCCACAAACCTGGGTATGTGGTGGCTGGGGGGGGGTCATGTGACTGGGGGGGAGTGACTGACATCAAGTTGGCCACGTCCACCCAGGTTTTGTGGCTCCCGTGGTTTTGTTTTCTGTGGGAAACGGGCTCAAGTGGCTCTTTGAGTGTTTAAGGTTGCAGACCCCTGGTATAGGGTCTCCTGCTTGAGCCGGGGGTTGGACTAGAAGACCTCCAAAGTCCCCTTCCAACTCTGTCATTCTGTTCTGAAAGTTACAGAGGGAACGGTTCTTGAGAAGCGATGCTGCTAGAAAGAGAAGCTGCTATTTATTATTCGGCCTGCGATATATGCTCCTAAAAAGGGATATTTTTATTTTTTTCTCCTGAAGTTTATGGATAAAACAGAACCTCTGCAAAGAACTGATTTCAAGTCGGAGCCCAGCTTAAAGGAGCCTCATTCTCTGCCACAGCTGCAAGGAAATCAGATGCCATTTCTTTCTAATGGCTTCTGTGGCCGATGGACTAAGGTTTTACACGCTGGCAGGTTTTAATTACAACAGGTGTTTCCTGCCTGCTTTTCCGACGCATTCGGTAAACTTATTAATCCTGGGAACAAACAGATGGGCAGGCAGCGCCTCTGGCTAGATGCAATTGCGCTCCAGCAGTTGAGAAAATTCAGTTGTGCCCGGAAGAGCGATGGCAACTGACAGAACCCAGGATAAAGGGGGAAGGTCTGCCCTCCCCCCCCCACTCATTTCCTTGCTCCGTTGGGAGATGCCTGAAGGAAGATGCTCAAAATCTGGAGGATGGAGAGAAATCTTAGAACAACAAATTAACAGAGTTGGAAGGGACCTTGTAGGCCATTTGTCCAACCTCCCACCCCAAGCAGGAGACCCTACACCAGTGATGGCGAACCTTTTTTTCCTCGGGTGCCAAAATAGTTCGCACATGTGCTATTGCACACGCGTGCATGCCCACACCCATAATCAAACCCCCACTTGCCCCCACCCCCCTGCGCATGCGTGCGCGACCACCCCTACTCCCCCGTTTCCCGACTTCCAGTGGGCCCAGTAGGCCCATTTTTTGCCCTCCCCAGGCTCCAGAGGCTTTCTTGGAGCTTGGGGAGGGTGAAAATGCTCTCCCCACCACCCCGGAGGCCCTCCGGAGGCCGAAATCGCCATCCCAGAGCCTCCGCATGAGCCAAAAAATCAGCTGGCAGGCACGCACATGCGTGCTGGAGCTGAGCTAGGGCAACGGCTCGCGTGCCAGCAGATATGGCTCCGCATGCCACCTGTGGCACCCGTGCCAGAGGTTCGCCATCACTGCCCTACACCATTTCTGACAGATGGCTGTCCATTCTCTTCTTAAAAACCTCCAGTGATGGAGCACCCACAACACTGTCAAACTATTACTGTTATTCTTCTTATCCTTCCTATTACCTATTTCCTTTTCTACTAATGACTATAAGTTTGCTGCTTGTATCTTTATGATTTATATTGTTTAATTAGTTTCCTAGTATGATTTATGTTGATTGCTTATTTAGTATTCTATTCTATGACTATCACTTAAGTGTTGTATTTTATGATTCACTATGAATGTATTATGATGACTATGATCATGATTTATCACTTGTATCTTTATGTACACTGAGAGCTTATGCACCGAAGACAAATTCCTTGTGTGCCCAATCACACTTGGCCAGTAAAGAATTCTATTCTATTCTATTCTATTCTATTCTATTCTATTCTATTCTATTCTATTCTATTCTATTCTATTCTATTCTATTCTATTCTCTATTCTCTATTCTCTTCTATTCTCTTCTCTTCTCTTCTATTCTATTCTATTCTATTCTATTCTATTCTATTCTATTCTATTCTATTCTATTCTATTCTATTCTATTCTATTCTACTCTACTCTACCCCTACCCCTACCCCTACCCCTACCCCTACCCCTACTCCTATTTCTAGTCCTAGTCCTAGTCCTAGTCCTAGTCCTAGTCCTATTCTCTGCCTTTTTGGATATCTTATTAAACCATGCACCATGCATTTATAATACGAACACCATTCCCCCCTCCTAAGGACCTTGGAGACTTCAGATGCAAATATAGGCTTTGTAGTCCCAAAGATGAACATTGATACCCATCCTGCTGGCTTTTCTCTTTTTGGGGTAAGAAACGCTAACGCAAAGTGCAGAGAAAGGAGGAAAGAACAATGAGCCGGAAGTAACGGGAGGCAGGAAATAAAAAGAGAAAAGAAAAGGCCTTTTAATTTAGCCTCCACCAAAACCGTTCCATTGTCTACCCTTTGCAAAAACCTTCCTTTCTCTCTCTCGCCACTTCGTACGTTGCTTTTTGTTCTTTATCGAACGAACCTGCTCGGCTTTTTCTCGACGGCGCTTTTATGAAAGCGTTCAGTGGTTAGGAAACCCATTAACGGTGCAGAACAATAAAAGCCGACTCTTAGCTGAGCGTTTTCTTCTTCTTTTTTTCTTTTTTGTACCTTCTTAAATTTGGGAAGAACGGTAAAAATAAATAGGGCGAGAGCTCAGAGACGTTCTTGAAGTATGGTTTGGAAACAATAGAGGCTTCATCATCTAACGTGAAGCTAAATGATCTCAAGTTTTTTTTCCCAAAAGACTTTTAAGATGGGAGAGATTACCGTTGCGAAGGACGAAATGCTGTCACTCACCTTCCATTAGAGGAAAAACCCCAGTTTTCAATATCTACCCGGCAGAGCTATGGATTCTCACGTAGGTAATTATATTAGTTACGATTATCCCACTAGGTGAGGTACAGCCTGCTCGGTTGGTTAGAAATGTTACTCCGGCCTCATTTTGAAGGATCACAGAAGTAGGTTCCTGGGAAGGCCGCCTGGGATGGGAGCTTCAGCAAATACATTTCTTAACATCCAGCTCCATTGATTTTCCAGGAAACAGGCTCACTTAGATGAATCTAAATCACAGAAGGCACCAGATCCTATACCATTTCAGACAGGTAGCTGTTCAGTCTCTTCTTAAAAACCTCCAGTGATGGAGCACCCACAACTTCTGGTGGCAAGCTGTTCCACTGGTTTATTGTCCTCACTGCTAGGAAGTTTCTACTCAATTCCAGGTTGCTTCTCTCCTTGATTAGTTTCCATCCGTTGTTTCTTGTCTTGCCTTCTGGTGCTTTGGAGAATAATTTGCTCCTCTTTGGGGCAGCCCCTCAAATGCCGGAAGACAGCTATCATGTCACCCCTAGAGAAATTTCCTGACAGTTAGAACAATTAATCAGTGGAACAGCTTGCCTCCAGAAGTTGTGAATGCTCCAACACTGGAAGTTTTTAAGAAGATGTTGGATAACCATTTGTTTGTAGTAGTGTAGGGTTTCCTGCCTAAGCAGGGGGTTGGACTAGAGGACCTCCAAGGTCCCTTCCAACTCTGTTACTATTACTATTACTAGTCTGTTAGGAAGATAATTAATCTCATTAGAGGCGATGGATCGTGGCTTCTTTGAAAACATACTTACTTAGAAAATAAAACGCGAGATTCAAATACTAATAAACAAAATATTTATTTCAGTAGAAAAATAATAAAGAATTCTTATTAGACTACATTGTATCGGCTAAGAAAATAAATCACTTCTACCTTCGGTAGAGATGGCGATGAGAAAGGAAAGGAGTTGACCTCAGGAATGTAGACATGCGTAGTAGAACATATCATACGTTTGCTTGACCATAGATACAAGAACACAGTAGAAAACACAGAGATGCACAAACTGACAATATTCACATCGTGACATAGTCCTTCTTTTCTCCAGACTGGCTGAACCCAAATTCTGCAACCATTCTTCATATGTTTTAGTCTCCTGCAGTGGTGGGATTCAAATTGGTTCTCTGCCCTAAGGACCAGTTGGGTGGGCGTGGCTCGGTGGTCATGTGACTGGGTAGGCGTGGCCAACTCAATGTCACTCACATCGATGGGCGCTTCGCCTTAGCTGTTACAATGTAATAAGGGTTAACCGGAGAGGCAGTTTCTGTAAGCAGGGCAATAAAGATTAGGCTAGAAACAACACCAGAATGTCTCCTTCCTGCCTTCCTTACAGGATTAGCCCTGTAAAGTGGGAAAAAACAAAATGAGATTTCTTCCAACAACCGGTTCTCCGAACTGCTTAGAAAGTTAACAGCCGGTTCTCCCGAATAAGTGTGAACTGGCTGAATTCCACCACTCTTTAATCATCTTACTTGCTATTCTTTGCACTTTTTCCCAAAAAAAAATTCCAAAGAAGGATGCATCCCAAAAATAGATCCTTCCGATTATAAAGAGCTGTGGTGGCGCAGTGGTTAGAATAGTTAGAATGCTGTATTGCAGGCTAACGCTGCCCACTGCCAGGAGTTCGATCCTGACCAGTTCAGGATTGACTCAGCCTTCTGCGACGATGATTGTAAATCGAAAACTAACTAATATTAGACCAACTTTCTCCAACCTGGTGCTTTCAAAGGTGTGTTGGATATCAGTTCCCTGTAAGTATCAGTGGGATGGGGAAGGAGGGTCACTACAGTAAGGCATGCTGGCTGGGGAATTCTGTGAGTGAAAGCCTTCTTAAAGTGTCGGGGCTGACTCCTACACACTCCGCTCTCAGCCATACAACAGAAACGGGGTTGGGGTGGTCAGGTTTCAAATGTAAGGGAAGCTTGGGAGGGAATTGCGGAATGCAAGAGAGACGACTGGCCCAGCGATGTCCTGGTGCCCGAGGTCAAATGATGGGGAAGTTCCAAGGCGCTCAGACCATTTCCCAAAACTAATTGAATGTAATTGATTGGTGGACAATGAACAGTGGGTGGCCCAGGGGAGAAAAGGAGGGTTGAGCTATGCCGCTTCGCGCGTGAAAACTTCAGAACTGGCTTTGGGGCTTCTGTACGTATGTGGCATTATCAGTAAAGTTATACTGTTGGCAAAATAATGTCCCAGGAGTTTCTTTTGCTGCATATGTCAACAGGACAGTTGACACAAAGTTGAGAAACACTACAGTAAGATATGATGTATCTGCAGGAGGAAGAAAGTGTGTAGGACTGTGATGGTGAACCTATGGCACGCGTGCCAGAGGTGGCACGCAAAGCCCTCTCTGTGGGCACGCGCACCATCACCAGCTGCTGTTCTGGTTTCTGGCGCGTACATGCACGCAGGCCAGCTGATCTTCGCGTGTGCCAGAGCCCTGGAAACCCGAAGACCAGCTGGCCGGTGCGCATGTGCATGCCATCCATTTGGTCTTCGGGTTTCCGGTGCTCCGGTACATGTGAAGATCAGCTGGCCAGTGCACATGCACGCTATGGAAACCCAAATATTAGGTGGCCGGCACACGCATGCGCGCCGGCCAGTTGGTCTCCGAGTTTCCGGGGCTCTGGCACGTGCATGCACGCACACACGTTCCGGTGTGTGCACTCAGTGCCGAAAAGGTTCGCCATCACTGTGTAGGATATGTTCGCCACCTTGAGTTATTTGTCAGGAGCAAATAACCAGGAGCATTTGCTGAGTTCAAGGCAGAGAAGAGTTTATTATTGCCACTGCTAATATAAGGATCTAGTTAACTTAACGGTCCAAACTAAGTTGCCCTAGATCAGTGATGGCGAACCTTTTTTTCCTCGGGTGCCGAAAGTGCATGCGCGCGCGCTATCGCACATGTGCGAGTGCCCACACCCATAATTCAATGCCTGGCAAAAACAGCCTCCCCCGCCCCCCTGGAGGCCCTCTGGAGGCTGGAAATGGCCCGTTTCCCAACTTCTGGTGGGTGCGGTAGGCCCTTTTTTCACCCTCCCCAGGCTCCAGAGGCTTCCCTGGAGCCTGGGGAGGGCAAAAATGCTCTCCCCTGTTCCCCCGGAGGCCCTCCGGAAGCCGAAAACGCCCTCCCAGAGCCTCCGTGCAAGCCAAAAATCAGCTGGCCGGCGCACACGTGCGCGCTGGAGCTGAGCTAGGCAACGGCTTGCAGGCGGGCAGATATGGCTCCACGTGCCATCTGTGGCACGCGTGCCATAGGTTCGCCATCACTGCCCTAGATAATGTTCAACGGAATTCACAAGGGGCTGGATTTGGAACCCTTGTGGCAGTGCAAAACTAATGACATGTTTAATTCCACCTTCCAGCTTAGCTTGCTTGTCTTCTACCTACTGTCAATTCTGAATTGAACCCGGCTGAAATCATAGTTGTCATATACTCTGGGGCGGGGGGAAAGTAAATAGAACATCTTGCAGACATAACAAAGAGCTCTCCCATGGGAACCAAGGTCATCCTAAAAGGTGTCAGTTGAAGGAGGAAAGGAGTGACCAAGGAGCGGATAATGTGACCTGTGACACTTGGGGAGGGAAACATTTACTCTTTAATTATGCTATAATAGTGGGAAACTTTTAGACTTGGTTTTCACTAAGCCATGCCGATATGATGTATCCAATAAACATGTTCTTTGAGGAACCTTCCTCCCTCAAAGTTTTGATTTCTTTGGATGCGTTACTCGGAACCCTGAAACCTACATCCGCAAAAGCAATAAAGTCCGGATATAAATTAAACAAAACCCACAATTTAACCAACCAGTATTGTAAGTTGTGATATGTTGTGCAGGTGCTTTCAGGGCTCTGCAAACTTGGCAACTTTAAAACTTGTGGACAGCCAGGAATTCTGGGAGTTGAAGTTCTTCACAAATCTTAAAAGCTGCCAAGTTCGGAGACCCTTAGTCTGGATCAGGGGTCTCCAACCTTGGCAACTTTAAGACTTGTGGTCTTACAGGGGTGAAATCCAGCAGGTTCTGACAGGTTCTAGAGAAACAGTAGCAGATATTTTGTGTAGTTCGGAGAACCGGCAAATACCACCTCTAGCTGGCCCCAGGAGTGGGGAGGGAATGGGGATTTTGCAGTATCCTTCCTCTGCCACACCCACCAAGCCACACCACGCCCACCATACCATGCCCACAGAACCGGTAGAAAAAAAAATTGGATTTCACCACTGCTTGTGGACTTCAACTCCCAGAATTCCTCAGATGGCTGAGGAATTCTGGGAATTGAAGTCCACAAGTTTTAAAGTTGCCAAGGTTGGAGACCCCTGGTCTAGATCATAGCAGGGCAAGTTCTCCAAAAGTTCGTCAAAGGAGGAAGCCCTCATGGACACACCCTGGGTCATTTGGGGTTCTACCGATGAATGCTCTTCTCCCCAGTCTCTTTTTGTGTTAGGGATGTAGAGAAGTCCTGATAAAAATACGATGCCCGTGGACAAGAAGACATCTCTTGTCTTTCTTCCTGATCCCCATTCTTCTCTCTCTCCTCTGCTCAGGGCATCTTCTCTCCGGTGGAACACGGGGACGAAGGAACGGATGCTGATCAAGGTGACGGACCGCGAGCCCAGCTTCCTGATGCACCAGGGTAACGGCTACACCCTTGACCATCATCAGGGCACCCGGTCGCGGAGGCCCTCGGGCGGCCAGCCGTCCCCCAACCTCCAAACCTTTGCCACCGATTCCGACAACTCGGTCTTCTTCCCCGAGCGGAAGCAGTCGCCCTTCCTGAAACGGGCCGATCATGTGGGCAGCTGCTCCCCGCTACTGGGCCGGGGGGACCCCTTCTGCTCCCCGATGCAGGGCCAGCACCGTAAGCACTCCAGCGAGTCGCAGCCGTCCTCTCCGCGCTACGCCTACGAGCCGCCCTTGTACGAGGAGCCTCCCATGGAGTACCAGGCCCCCATCTACGACGAGCCGCCGGTGGATATGCAGTTCGAGGCCAGCGGGAGCTATAAAGCGGGTTCGCCCCAAAAATCCCCCATCCGCAAACCTCACCCATTCCTGCAGTCGCCCAAACAGGGCTCCAACTCCCCCTACCAGCAACTGGTATTGACCAAACAGAAGGGCTCGGACCGCTTCATGAGCCTGGAGTACAGCCCGGCCGGCAAGGAGTACGTGCGGCAACTGGTGTATGTGGAGCAGGTGGGGTCCAGCCCTACCATGAAGAATGCCCCCCGCCACAAATACTCCCCCAACCCTATCGGGGGCTCCTACTCGCTGCAGCACAGCCCCTGCCTGATGCGGGACCAGCGCCTGGAGATCAAATCTGGAGATTATAGCAGCATGGAAGGCGCAGATTTCCGGCACAGCCCTCCGGCCGTCATGCCGTCGCAGGGGGAGGACTCCATGTCCTGCTCCAGCCAGCAGAACACGTTGTCCTCCACGGGTTACTCCCCGGGCAGCCGCAAACGAAAGAGCCGGAAGCCCGCTTTTTCGTACGACCCCAACACGTCGTCCACCAACGGCTCCGGCGAGCGCGACGAAGGCATGCCAGAGGACAGGCCTCTGTCCGGGTGCAGCCGGTCCCCGGGCGGGCGTCTGGAGAGCCGGTCGGTGGAGGGAGAGTCCTGCAGGGGTTCGGTGGAGCCCTTCCTGGCTCAGGCCCGCCTGGCTTGGGAAGCGCAGCAAGCCCACTACCATATGCGGCAGCGCAGCAGCTGGGACTCCCAGAAGGACGGTTCGGGGTACGAGAGCGACGGGGCCGTGCCGCTGCCTATGCCGGGGCCGGTGGTGCGCGCCTTCAGCGAGGACGAGGCTCTGGCCCAGCAGGAGAACAAGCACTGGAAACGCAACCCGTTTGAGAAGTTGGCCTTTCCGCAGATCCTGTTGGAGAAGAGCGTGTCTGTACAGACGAATTTGGCATCGCCTGAGCCGTACTTACATCCGTCCCAGGTAAGATGAGCAGGGCTAGGTATGAGCAGGAAATTGAAGGAGGGCTGATGCTTAAGAGCCGTGGTGGCGCAGTGGTTAGTATGCAGTATTGCAGGCTAACTCACTGCCAGGGGTTTGAGCCTGACCAGGCTCAAGGTTGACTCAGCCTTCCATCCTTCCGAGGTGGGTAAAATGAGGACCCAGATTGTTGGAAGCAAATATGCTGACGCTGTAAACCGCTTAGAGAGAGCTGGAAAGCACTGTGAAGCGGTATATAAGTCTAAGTGCTATTGCTAAGAGGAAAGGAAGGAAGGAAGGAAGGAAGGAAGGAAGGAAGGAAGGAAGGAAGGAAGGAAGGAAGGAAGGAAGGAAGGAAGGAAGGAAGGATGGATCGTGGTGGTGCAGTGGTTAGAATGCAGTATTACAGGCTAACTCACTGCCAGGAGTTCAATCCTGACTGGCTCAAGGTTGACTCAGCCTTCCATCCTTCCGAGGTGGGTAAAATGAGGACCCAGATTGTTGGAAGCAAATATGCTGACGCTGTAAACCGCTTAGAGAGGGCTGGAAAGCACTGGAAGCAATAAATCTATTGCTGAGTGGGAAGGAAGGAAGGAAGGAAGGGCCGTGGTGGTGCAGTGTTTATTGATTGATTGATTGATTGATTGATTGATTGATTGATTGATTGATTGATTGATTGATTGATTGATTGATTGTTAAATTTATATACCGCCCTTCTCCGGGGACTCAGGGCGGTGAACAGCCAAGTAAAAATACAATATAAACATTAAAATATGTATACATTTAAAAGAAAATATTAGATGTGGCCCTGATTTAAGACAATATAATTAAAATTTGGTAAAAATTGGTATAATCTTAAAACCCCCAAAAACTTTTTCACGCCAGCCCGGTTTAGAATGCAGTATTGCAGACTAACTCACTGCCAGGGGTTCGATCCTGACCAGGCTCAAGGTTGACTCAGCCTTCCATCCTTCTGAGGTCGCTAAAACGAGAACCCAGATTGTTGGGGACAAGAGGCTGACTCTAAACATCTTCGAGAAGGCTGGAAAGCACTGTGAAGCGGTAGATAAGTCTAAGTCAGTGTTTCCCAACCTTGGCTACTTGAAGATGTCTGGACTTCAACTCCCAGAATTCCCCAGCCAGCGAATGCTGGCTGGAGAATTCTGGGAGTTGAAGTCCAGACATCTTCAAGTAGCCAAGGTTGGGAAACACTGGTCTAAGTGCTATTGCTATTGCTACTTCTTTGGGTTCAGAATTGCACTGCTTCCCTTCTCCTTTTATTTTGAAATTGCCGTTGTTGTTGTTATTGTCGGTGACGATGACGATGTGATCCATTCAGTCATGCCAGACTCTTGGCGATCCTCTGGGCCTCTGGTTTTGCTGATTTCGTGCTTGTTTGTGGATGCTTCAGAAACTCAGAACTGTGTGCTGCGATGAGGGGCTGCTTATGTTGTTTGGAGCTTCTGTAGCCTTGTGATATGACAAGGCCTAACTTATGTAATTTGTCACATTTGTATTACTGCACCAAATGATGACGGATTATGTAAGTTGCGCAAAGATATCCTTTGTGTAGTCAGGTTGTGACGCTTTTGATATCAAATGCGGGTCCGAAGGGCAGTTCAGAGAAAACAAGCACAAAGCGAAAAAATGGGGCAGGAATTGTGTTTTAGAGAAAGAGAGAGAGAGAGAGAGAGAGAGAGAGAGAGAGAGAGAGAGAGAGAGAGAGAGAGAGAGAGAGAGAGAGAGAAAAGGAAAGAATGATTGAAAGCAAACAAGATGTCTGTGGGATCCTTGGTGCTCTCTGAGCGTGGTTGGTTGCTTGAGGACGTTTCATGACCCAACTAGGTAACATCATCAGTGCTAGAAGAGAGAGGGATTTATAGAAAGGAGGAGGAGGAGGAAGACAACGACTGTGGGGGTCTCTGAGCTTGCTTGTTTTCTTGCCGACGTTTCATTACCCTACTGGGTAACATCATCATGATAGAGCCGAGGTGGTGCAGTATTTAGAGTGCAGCACTGCAGGCTACTTCAGCTGACTGCTAGCTGCAGTTCAGCTGTTCAAATCTCACCGGCTCAAGGTTGACTCAGCCTTCCATCCTTCTGAGGTGGTTAAAATGAGGACCCAGATTGTTTGGGGCCATAGGCTGACTCTGTAAACCGCTTAGAGAGGGCTGTAAAGCACTATGAAGCAGTAAGTGCTATTGCTATTGCTATCAGTGCTAGAATGGAGTGAGGTTTGCACCTTCTAGCAGTGATGATGTTACCTACTTTGGTAATGAAACGTCTGCAAGAAAACCACCAAGTTCAGAGAGCACCAAGGACCCCATAGATCTTCTCCTCAGTCCTTCTCCACCACCTCCTCCTCTTCCCTTTCTCCTCCTCCTAGTCCTCCCTGCAAACTCCACTCCCTTCTAGCACTGATGATGTCACCTAGTTGGATCATGAAAGGTCTGCAAGAAAACCACCGAGCTCAGAGAGCCCCAAGGACCATACATATCAACCCTGGGATATAGATATTTTCTTCTATCTTTTTTCTCAGCTATGTTCAAACCTGCTGGAAGGGTTCATTGTGATTTCCTTAGAGCAGTGGTTCTCAACCTTCCTAATGCCGCGACCCTTTAATACAGTTCCTCATGTTGTAGTGACTCCCAACCATAAAATAATAAAATTATTAGAAAACTCAGGGGTGGGTTCTAACTTACCTCGCTGCCGGTTCGCTTCCTCCTGCGCTGCGTGGCCATGCCTCGTGGGCGTGCCTGTGCTTTGCACGTGCACACATGCGCAGTGCCGATATTTTTTTTAATTGCAAAAAAAAAAGCCGAAAAGAAGATGGCGACGCATGTGCAGTGCCGGAAATTCGGCTTCTGCGCATGCTCAGAAGTTCCCATGGTACAGATTTTTGTTTTTTTTTACAGCAGTCTATTTGCATGTGGGTGGACCCGCCTGGAGACGGATAGAGGAGCGGTGTCTCGGTTCTTAAGACCATCGGAAATATGTGTTTTCCGATGGTCTTAAGCGACCCCTGTGAAAGGGTCGTTCGACCCCCAAAGGGGTCGTGACCCACAGGTTGAGAACCGCTGCCTTAGACCAAGGCATTCTGACCTTTTTCTTTTGGTCTGTTTCTGATGAGTCCAAACACTGGCCTAAGGCTGGCCTAAGCGGTGAGGATCCATGTAACAATTGAGTCAGCTGCAGACTTCCCGGCCGCGCACCCTCGAAACCGTCGTAAAAAAAAGTCTTCGCAAGATAAATGCTTGCAGAATAAAAGTAAGACTAATCCATCGCAGAAACGGCTGTGATCATATATAAGGGAAGAAACAAGGAACCCTCCGATAGAAAAGATTTATTCTGAATTGGAACGGAGATAAAATTGTCAGGGGTCAGAAAATACAACATTTCTATTTGTATGCGTGGCTTTGCAACCTGGTTTTGGGTCTCCTCCTTGAGCAAGGGGTTGGACTAGAAGACCTCCAAGGTCCCTCCCAGCTCTATTCTGATTTGAAATGGTATAGTTTTGGGTCACCAGTGACAGAGCCAGAATGAAATCCTTCCGCTGTGCTTCGGTTTCCCTCTGGTCACGTTTGATGACTTCATTTCTTTATGTAAATTAAGCCCCAGAGAATCATTAAGTGTCAGAAGGAACCTCATTAACATATCGTTGGCAAACAAATAAATCCCCCTGTCCCCCGTCCATTCTCAGACAAGTGAGCCATTTGAAAGTAATTAAAGAAAATTTCATTGGAGCCTCTAAGACAGGGCTGTCAAACTCAAAGCCTGCGAGGCAGATCCGGCCCACAGGGTGCTTGGAACTGCCCGGGGGGGCTGGCCTGTAAACAGCAAAGGACCCTCCTGTGGTGCCTCTGGCTGCGAAAATGGAGCTTGGGGGGCTCAGGAGGCTGTCACGGCTGAAAATGGGGCACGGAGGGGGGCTGCGCCTGTCCCCCCAGCTCCATTTTTGCTGCCAGAGGGCTCTCAAAACAAACTAAAAACCAAAACAAAAGGAGAAATGTTTCCCCTTTTGCATTTGAGCCTGGAAGAAGGGAAAGGAAAGGAGAAAGGGAAAGAGGAAAGAAAAGAAAAAGATGGGAAGAGAACAAGGAAGGAAAAACAAGGAAAGAGGGGAAGGAGAAGGAAGAGGGAAGGAAAAAGAAGAAGAAGGAATGAAGGAAAGATGGATATTGGGTGAGGGAATGAGGGAGAGAGATGGATGGATGGATGGAAGGAAGGAAGGAAGGAAGGAGATTATAATGAGAGTGAGGGAGGGTCTCGGGGAAGTACTGCCTTATTTAATTTAATTTAATTTAATTTAATTTAATTTAATTTAATTTAATTTAATTTAATTTAATTTAATTTAATTTAATTTAATTTAATTTAATTTATTAACGTTCTTATAAGCCGCCCAATCCCGTAGGACTCAGGGCGGCGTACAGCATAAATAAGAACAATAATATAAAAACATCATAGTTTAAAAACAATACATTACTTTTAAAAAAACCATTCATTCATGGGGAAATCTGATCTTCTTTTTCACCCCGCCTGCCGGAAGAGCCATGTTTTTACGGCTTTGCCGAAGGCCAGTAGGGTGGGGATAGTCCGGATCTCTGGTGGGAGTTGGTTCCAGAGAGATGGGGCTCCCACAGAGAAGGCTCTCCCCTTCGGCCCCACCCACCGACATTGTTTGGCTGATGGGACCTGGAGGAGGCCAACTCTGTGGGACCTCACTGGTCGTAGGGAGGAATGTGCTGGATGCGGTCCCGGAGGTAACCTGGTCCTGAGCCATGTAGGGCTTTAAAGGTCAAAACCAACACCTTAAATTGCAACCGGAGACTAATAGTCGTAAAAAATAGTCGTAAGTCACATTTTTCAGTGCCACTGTAACTTTGAACAAGGTCGCTGAATGAACTGTTGTAAGTCAAGTATATAAGCCAGAGGTGGGTTCCTACCGGTTCGGACTGGTTCTATAGAACCGGTAGTAACTTGGCGGACTGGGTCCCTGGAACTGGCAGCGACCCAGGCCTGCCACGCCCCTGAGCCGGTTCTCTCGGCGGCACCATAGGCGGCGCCATCTTGTTTTTTTATTACTGCGCAACGCACCTGCGCCCACCCAGCGCATCCCTGAGCAAACCGGCAGTAAAGAAACCTGGAACCCACCCCTGATATAAGCCAATAAAATAACCCCTATAGAGGAAGGGAGCGAGGTTTCCAGAGCTGAAGAATCCTTGAATTTTCTGGCCTCCCATCTTGGAAAAAGAGGAGAAGTGCCATTTGAAAGAAAGAAATTAAAAAATAAGTCTTCCTGAAAGAAGGCGTGGAAAGGATTTACGTGCTGGGGGTGGGGGTGGGAGGAAAGAAGGCTTTCAGAGATATGTGGATGACTCAGAGTTGGGCGGCATAGAAATCCATTTAAATAAAATAAATAAATAAACTCATCCTTGGGGCCTGCAGGACAGCTTTGAATTTGAAGATCTTAGGCCAGTGTTTCCCAACCTTGGCAACTTGAAGATGTCTGGACTTCAACTCCCAGAATTCCCCAGCCAGCGAATGCTGGCTGGGGAATTCTGGGAGTTGAAGTCCAGACATCTTCAAGTTGTCAAGGTTGGGAAACACTGTCTTAGGCCATGATGGAAGGCTCAGGAGAGACCCAGCAGACAGAGAACCTCTGCTAAATCTACCAGGAGTTTTTACTATTTATAATTGATTCAGCATTAAACAGATGAATCCTCTGGTCTGTGCTATTGAAGGGATCAGATAATGCATGGGGGAATTGGAGCACTCCATAAAACGGTGGTTGAGTGTGGGTGGGGTGTATCTCCTGACAAGGACCTGTCAGCTGTCCTAGGTCAGGCCCACTCTTGTCAGTTGTCTGTCACCCATCATCTCAACTGTCCTAGCGTTGAACTCTTAGATCAGGGGTCTCCAAACATGGCAACTTCAAGATTTGTGGACTCAACTCCCAGAATTCCCCAGCCAGCCTTGGTTGACCCTCCCCTCTTCTATAAGGCAGCTCCTCAAATATTGGAAGACTGCTATCACGTCACCCGTAGTCCTTCTCTTTGTTAGACTAGACATGCCCAGTTCCTGCAACCGTTCTTCGTATATGGAAACAGAATAGGAGAATAACAGAGTTGGAAGAGAGGGCATGGGCATGGCTAGTCTAATGAAAAGAAGGACCAGGGGAGATATGATAGCGGTGTTCCAATATCCCAGGGGTTGCCACAAAGAAGAGGGAGTCAAGCTATCCTCCAAAGCACCTGAGGGCAAGACAAGAAGCAACAGATGGAAACTCATCAAGGAGAGAAGCAACTTTGAAAAACAGAGAAATTTCCTGACTGTGAGAACAATTAACCAGTGGAACAGCTTACCTTCGGAAGTTGAGGGTGCTGTGGGGGTTTAAGAAGAGATTTGACATCAATTTGTCTGAAATGATATAGGATTTCCTGCCTAAGCAGGGGGTTGGACTAGAAGACCTCCAAGGTCCCTTCCAACACTGTTATTCTCTTATTCTGCTATCATATACGAAGAATAGTTGGAAGAACTGGGTATGGCTAGTCTAGTGAACAGAAGGACTACGGGTGATATGATAGCAGTCTTCCAATATCTCAGGGGTTGCCACAAAGAAGAGGGAGTCAAACTATTCTCCAAAGCACCTGAAGACAGGACAAGAAGCAATGGGTGGAAACTAATCAAGGAGAGAAGCAACCTGGAATTAAGGAGAATCCTCCTAACAGTGAGGACAATTAACCAGTGGAACGACTTGCCTCCAGAAGTTGTGAATTCTCCAACACTGGAAGTTTTTAAGAAAAGATATCTTTTAGACGTTGTGTAAAATGATATAGGGTTTCCTGCCTGAGCAGGGGGTTGGACTAGAAGACCTCCAAGGTCCCTTCCAACACTGTTATGTCGTTATTCTGTTTTTCTTAAACCATAAAAAGGCGTGTATTTCTGTTATTCTGTTAAATTTGGCTTGCTCTCAACCCATTTTATAATCCCTCGAAGCTCTAAGCTTCTAACACAAGTTTACCCTCTGCATAAGATTGATTATAAGCTTGTCCTGAGCTGGTTTATTCTCTGTTTGGAAGATTGTTCCAGCGGAGAAGGAAGAAAGATATTCGCCAAACATGGTTGCAAGAAACCCTGAGAATTTTCCCCCCAGTATCCTTTGGTCATCTAAGTTTTGATGCAATGGGAACGGGGGTCAGCAATATCTCTTGGGGAGTTTTTTTTTTTAATTCAATCTTTTGATCCAAGATCTGCATTTTGGAACGATGGCAAACAGGTTTAAACTTTTTCTGCCCGGCACCCTAGTAAATATTTGAAGGGTGTCACGAAACTCTCCAAATCTCAAATAAAAAATACTCCTAAGCAAAGGACTGTATTCGCTAACACAACAATCACAATCTGTAGTTTTAAATCTTTATTTTTCTCCGTGGAAAGTTAGCACGGGGGTCGTAAGAGCTCCGTCTGTTTTGTTAAAATGTTTAGCCTACTGATTTTTTTAAAAAAATTTAACCTGTAAGTGTTAATTTTGATTTTTAACCTCTGTTTTATCTGTGCTTCTGTTCAGGCGTTTCTATGGTTTTATATTGCAGAATAATAAGATGGGCTGTGTAAGAAATTTAATGCACAGTTAAGTGAACCAAATGAATAAAACAGAACCAAATGACAGGGATTTAAGAGAAACTAAAATATCCGGGCAGGAAATCTGTGTATGCTTAGCACAGGGGTGTCAAACTGGATTTCGTCAAGGCTGGATCAGCATTGTAGTTCTCCACAGGCCAGCGAGGGTGCAAGGGGAGCGGGCAGGAGACGGGACTCCCGCAGCACCCTGCCAGCCAAAATGGGGCATGGGTGGGCTACACATGGCCCTCCACGCCTCATTTTTGTCCTCTATGGCCTCCTGTACCACTCTGCCGGCAAAAATGGCCACACAGAGGTCTCCCGAGGTCCCCGTGCGACCCGTTTTCAGTCTCCCCGGCCTCGAGCAACACTCTGCTGGCAAAAATGAGTCCTTCGGGAGTTGGGCGGCATATAAGAATAACAAAATAAATAAATAAATAAAAATAAATAAAAATGGCCACACAGAGGTCTCCCGAGGTCCCTGTGCGACCCGTTTTCAGTCTCCCCGGCCTCGAGCAACACTCTGCTGGCCAAAAATGGGCCACGCGGAGGCCCCTTGAGGCCTTCGTATGGCACGTTTTGACCTGCAGAGTGCTACAGGATGCCAGGAAATGAAAACGGGCCAGGGGGGCACCCGCAGCCCATTGTGACTGGCAGAGGCTGGTCCTTTGATATTTCCAGGCTGGGCTGGATTTAAGCACCCCGTGGGCTGGATGCAGCCCGCGGACCTTGGATGAGAAGCGAACCATTTTCAAGGAACAAAAACCAAGAAAAGTCCAGTTGCCTTTTGAAAAATCATCCTTCCCCTGTCCTTACCACTTTCTACAGAGGGACGATCGAGAGCATCCTGTCATATTGTATTATAGTCTGGTTTGGAAGTGTTACTGCTTCGGAAAGGAAGGCAATGGAGAGAGTGGTGAGGACAGCAGAAAAGATCATTGGCAGTTCACTCCTTTCTATCCAGGATGTGGGATATAAGCGATGCTTGAGCAGGGTCCGTAGGAAAAGTCCAGTTGACTTTTTGAAAATCTTCCTCCCCCTGTCCTTACCACTTTCCATAATCAAAAGCATCCTGTCATATTGCATTACTTACTGTCTGGTTTGGAAGCATTACTGGTTCGGACAGGAAGGCGGTGCAGAGAGTGGTGAGGACTGCAGAAAAGATCATTGGCAGTTCACTTCCTTTTATCCAGGACGTGGAATATAAGCGATGCTTGAGCAGAGTTCACAGGATTGTCTGGGATGCTACACATCCTCTCCCTGACCTGTTCTCCTTGTTACCTTCTGGGAGGGGGCTTCGTGGTATCCGAAGCAGAACATCCAGGTTCAGTCACAGTTTTGTTCAATACAGTATCAACCTTGTGAAGTCTCAAGTTTCTTCTTTCCGCTACATATTCAAAATGGACAATGATTAATACATGTATGTATACGTGTGTGTATACACGTGTGTGTGTGTATGTGTGTTCAGTATGAATATGGGAAGATGTATACTTTTGAGAGAAGGCAACAGAATTTCATTTTTAATGTGTGCCACTGTACTGACAATAAAGGTGATCTTATCTATCTTAAGTACCAAAGGTGCTTTTTCAAGAGGCAATTGGACTTTCTTGTTTTTTCCTTTTGAAGATGTTTTGCTTCTTATCCAAGAAGCTTCTTCAGCTCTGACCGGATGGTGGGGAATGGAAGGATTTATACCCCTTGCAGACAGCTGGTCATTTGCATCCTTTTTAGAGGGTTGTTGAGGCCACTTGGAGGTTTCTCTGTGTCCTCAGGGTCACCTGAGTGGTGCTCCTGGTTCCTGTAGTCTGCAATTTTTTTCTCTGGAAATCTCTACAGACTTTTAGCTATGCAATTTGGGATGAACACCCTTTGAATGGTGTGGGAGTAGGAACGGAATTCCAGAGAAAATAATGGCAGACTACAAGAACCATTTGCACCACTCAGGTGACCACGAGGACACAGATAAACCTCCAGTGACCTCAATGACCCTCTAAAAGGATGCAAATGACCAGCTGTCTGCAAGGAGTATCAATCCTTCCATTTCCCCACCATCCAGTCAGAGCTGAAGAAGCTTCTTGGATGAGAAGCGAAACGTCTTCAAAGAAAAACCAGAAAGTCCAGTTGCCTCCTGAAAAAGCACCTTTGGGACAACCATGACCTGGATGACTGAGAATCTCTACCGACTTTTATCTATCTTATCTTATTGAAAAGCACCTTTGGGACATTGATGTATCTTCTTCCATTTTCCAATGTTGTTGGAATGAGGAAGAAAAGTTGGGGGTGGACTTCAACCGTTCCCTTGGATGGTTGGCGGTCTCCCCTTATGCAAGGCCGTTCCATCACTGTTGTCCTCTCTTGCCTTGTCTCCCCAGTCAGAAGATCTTGGCGCCTGCGTCCAGTTTGAGAGCAGCCGCCAAAACCGGAGCATGATGCCCAGTAACAGCTGCGTCTTCCCCACCTTCAACCTGAGGAAGCCCTCCTCGGAGACGGACATTGAGAACTGGGCCTCCAAACACTTCAACAAGCACACCCAAGGTCTCTTCCGACGCAAGATCTCCATCGCCAACATGCTGGCTTGGAGCAGCGAGTCGATCAAGAAGCCCATGATCATGACCAGCGACCGCAATGTCAAGAAGGAAGCCTGCGAGATATTCAAGCTCATCCAGATGTACATGGGCGACCGGCGGTCCAAGTCGGACCAGCTCAACGTAGCTCTGGAGATCGCCACCAAAGGATGGAGTATGCAAGGCCTCCGAGATGAGCTCTACATCCAGTTGTGCCGGCAGACCACCGAGAACTTCCGCTATGAGAGTCTCGCCCAGGGTTGGGAGCTGATGTCCATCTGCCTGGCTTTCTTCCCGCCTACACCCAAGTTCCATTCCTACTTAGAGGGGTACATCTACAGGCACATGGACCCCGTGAACGACACCAAAGGTAAGAGGGTCTCAACTCACCATTGACCTGGCCGTGTTTTTGTTGGGTACTCAGCTTCTCCCCCAAAAGGCAGGGTTCAAATTTAAGACCAAAAAGAAGACATCTTGGTAGCCAGCAGTGAGACGTAACAGAATTGGAAGGAACCTTGGAGGTCTTCTAATCCAACCCCTTACTCAAGCGAAAGATCCTATACCAGAGGTCTTCAAACTTGGCAACTTTAAGACTTGTGGACTTCAACTCCCAGAATTCTCCAGCCAGCTATGCTGGCTGGAGAATTCTGAGAGTTGAAGTCTACAAGTCTTAAAGTTGCCAAGTTTGAAGACCTCTGCCCTATACCATTTCAGACAAATGGTTGTCCAGTCTCTTCTTAAAAACCTCCAGTACAGGTAGTCCTCGACTTACAACAGTTCCATTTAGCGACCGTTCGGAATTACAACGGCACTGAAAAAAAGTGACTTATGACCATTTTTCACACTTACGACCGTTGTGGCATCCCCATGGTCACATGATCAAAATTCAGATGCTTGGCAAGTTACTCATATGTATGACCGTTGCAGTGTCCCGGGGTCCTGACTCATATTTATGACGGTTGCAGTCTCCCGGTCACCTTCTGCGATGTCACCTTCACTTAACAACTGTGTTCCTATCTTAACAACTGCAGTGACTCACTTAACAGATGTGGCAAGGAAGGTCGTAAAATGGGACAAAACTCACTTAACAACAGAAATGTTGGGCTCAATTGTGGTCGTAAGTCAAGGATTACCTGTATTGGACACCCACAACTTCTGGAGGCAAATATAGCTAATTCCAGCATGAGTCTCAACAGGAGGGGAGTTTGATGGCTTTGGGAGACACTAACTGAGACACACAAACATGCAGGCACACTTGTGCATTTGTGGTGCCCTGAGATACGTGCCCTGCTCATACGCTTTGTCAATTTAGGGCTGAGAAAGCACAATATTTATTTATTTTAGAGGAAAATATTGTAGCTCAGGGTTGAACTGGGGAGTCCTTGGTGATCTCTGAGCTTGGCGGTTTTCTTGCTGACATTTCATGACCCAGCTAGGTAACATTATCAATGCTAGAAGGGAGGGAGGTTTGGAGAAAGGAGGAGGAGGAGGAGGACGACGACGACTGCTGTGGGGTCCTTGGTGCTCTCTAACCTTGGTAGTTTTCTTGCAGATGTTTCATTACCCAACTTGGTAACATCATCAATGCTAGAAGGGAGGGAGGTTTGGAGAAAGGAGGAGGAGGAGGACGATGACTGCTGTGGGGTCCTTGGTGCTCTCTAAGCTTGGTAGTTTCCTTCAAGACGTTTCATTACCCAACTACGTAACATCATCCGTGCTAGAAGGCAATTTCTTTCATCTAAGTCCCTCCCAGCACTGATGATGTTCCCTAGTCAGTTAATGTTACGTCTCCAAGGAAACAACCAAGCTCAGAGAGCACCGGGGACACCATTGATCTATTTATTAATTTATTGATCGATTACATTTCTATACCACCCAACTGACTATTAAGCCACTCTCCATTACCCTATATTTTCCCAGCAAGCCGGCCACGTTCTGCATAGGTTTCGCCGGCAGGGGAGAAATTCATTTGGTACGCCATGACCCCTAGCCGCTTTCAGCTTCTCCCGGTGGTTGGGAAGGGTCGCAATTTGTCCCACGCAGCCAAGAGACCAGGGAGAAATTGTCCCTCTACAAATCGCCCAGGACAAGGGGCCGGGGGACTACTGACAGGTGACCAATGGCGGGGGGGAAACGCCGGCAGAGAAGCAGCCGATGATAAACACCCACAATGGGTCAGCTGCAGCTGGGGACTCGTGGTAAAGCGTGCATGACCAGGCGGCCACATTCAATTGTCCTAGACCAGGGGTAGGCAAAGTTGGCTCTTCTATGACTTGTGGACTTCAACTCCCAAAATTCCTGAGCCAATCATGCTAGCTCAGGAATTCTGGGAGTTGAAGTCCATGAGTCATAGAAGAGCCAACTTTGCCTACCCCTGTTCTAGGCCTAGACCCCAAGGCTAGATGAAGAACCCAAGGAGAGCCATTCCTATCTGCTTGTTGATTCGGAAGCAGGAGATGGTTTTCCCTTGAGCATCCGTTTTCTGCTGAGCGCATCCTCTTCCTATAAATGTCACCTGTCGCCGGCTTTGAATCATCCTCCTGGCTCTCCTCCCCCCTGTTTTTATGGTCCAACAATTAAAGCTGGTAATTGGTTGTGCCAGGCGTTGTGAACCCTGGGCTGTTATTCTAACGGCAAGGTCCCTGGAGGGTTCTGAGAGTCGAAGGCCACCTTCAAAGTCACCAAGGTTGAAAAAGACGGTTCTAGCTCATGAAGCACCGGAACGTCCTTTGTGTAAGGCAGAGGTCCGCAAACTTGGCAACTTTAAGACTTGTGGACTTCAACTCCCAGAATTCTCCAGCCAGCATAGCTGGCTGGAGAATTCTGGGAGTTGAAGTCCACAAGTCTTAAAGTTGCCAAGTTTGAAGATTTCTGGTGTTAGGAGTAACAATCCCCAAACGATTTCATTAAAGAGGCATGGAAATGTTTCCTTGGGTTGTCTTTGGCTTTGTCCTTGGTAGCCCCAGGAGGATGGACTAGAAGACCTCCAAGGTCCCTCTCAGTCCTATGAGTCAATGCTCATCCTGGTGGCTCTAGGCTCAACCCTGGGAATCACACCATTTCCCCAAATCCTGAAGCTCCTAATTATTGTCAACCCGCCTTCCACAATCCACTGACTTCTACATGCGGCGGGAGGCTCCGCCCACCCGCCCGGATGTCATCACAGACAATCTGTGCATGCGCAGAAGGTTCTGTGCATGCGCGTTCACAGGTCCGAACCGGTAGCGAAGGTAACTGAAACCCACTACTGGTTGCCTTGCCATTTCCCGTAATCCGTGGGCAGCGTGGCTGAATTGAAACAAAGTCCGAGACACCAGGTTGGAGAAGATTTTTGGAGACAGGGCTACGTTTTATGGAATAAGAAGTCCAAGGCTTGGGAGAAATGGTGTCCTCAGAGCTCCCCTTGGTCTTCCGGATGGGACACCCCTTCTCCCTGTGTCTTGGGGGAGGCTCAGAAGAAGTTATGGTCAGAGGTAGCGAGATGACATACCCAATGGTGGGTTCCTACCGGTGCGGTCCACTCTATAGCACCGGTAACGGCCCGCTGGTGACGTCACAGTACCGGTGCGGTCGGTTGCCGGTTGGGTGCCACCATTTTTTTTTAAAATTTAAATTTTTTAAAAAAATTTTATTTTGCGCATGCCCAGAAACCTGACAATTAAGTCCTTCCCCATCCCTGCGCTTCAAAATAATAAGAAGCTCGCATTTGACACTTTTCCTTCGCTTTTGTCTAAAGCTTCCCAAAGTGGGCATTTTCCGAAAGCTTAACCTTTTATACTGTTAATTTTATACAGTTTTATACTGTTATTCTTTAGTCGAAAACATTGAGGACTGTTAAAAGATACTGTTCTTTTAACAGTCCTCAATATTTTCGTCTAAGGAATCCATGACTGAAACCAAAAATGCTGTATGAGACTTGCTTGTCTTTTAACTATAGCATTTTCTGCATATAAAGGTTGCTGTGTTGCCATGGTGTAACACGCACTTTGTATGCAAAGCTTTTTATGTAAGGTATAAAATAGCAAAAATAGTAGTAACATCTCTCTGAAATAACTAATATATGACCGGCAAGCCACGCCCACCCGGTCACATGGCTGGCAAGCCACGCCCACCCGGTCACATGGCTGGCAAGCCACACCCACAAAATAAGCCACGCCCACAGAGTGGTAGTAAAAAAATTAGGAACCCGCCCCTGGATACCTGTGAGGTCAACCACTTCCTGATCCCCCCTGTTAAGGAATTAATCGGAGTCCAGAGTTTACGTAGCGGAATGGGTGGTTGTGGTTTGATATAGTCAATAATGGATAACGTGTTGTAGAAAATAAGCTTTACTTAAAATAAACAGCACAATAACATAAACAGTCCGTTCTTTACTTATCTCTAGTAGAAGACCTTGTACGCTAGATTCAGAAATCTTTAGTCCTTCACACACAGTGAGCGCACTCCTCTGCATATGCGCTTTCTTGCTCTCTTTTTATAGTCATTAGCAAACAAACCTGGATTCATTTAAAGCAACAATGACATATTCTACAAACTTGGATTTACAGTTTTACCTTTTTTTTTTGTATTAGGAAACCCAATCTGGTTAGTTATAACCTTGACACCCCCATTCAAAGGGAATCAGAGACTCCCTAAATATAGGTTTCACACAGATGAAATTATTGCAATTCCCCATAATCCTTCACCAGCATGGCTGCATTGAAACAAGTTTAGGATACCAGGTTGGAGAAAAATTCTGTAGACAGGGCTGATCTCCCAATTATTGTCAACCTGCCTTCCACAGTCCACTGACTTCTAGACACATTGGACGAGAAGGTCTCCATGTGATGGGGACTGTTGAGGGACTTAGACCTTGGAGGTCTTCACCTGTCTCCACTGCCATGGTCTCCAATTTCTCTATGTGAAGATCCTCCTGCGACGTTTGGGATTTTGATCGTGGTGGCTGGACATTCCAAGGATTGCCAGTTGGACAATAGCAGTCCGAGGAAGCTGATGTAATTTCTGGAGATCTTCAAGGAATCTAGTTCTCTGCATCTAAGAGGTCCACCTCTGCAGAATTTGGCTCAAAATTGATTCTCAGTCCTCCAAGATCATGGTTGTCCCAAAGGTGCTTTCTCAAGAGGAAACTGGACTTTCTGGTTTTTCTTTGAAGACACCGATAAACCTCCAGGTGGCCTCAACGACCCTCTAAACCAGGGGTCTTCAACCTTGGCAACTTTAAGACTTGTGGACTTCAAGTTTTTGGTGGCTGAGGAATTCTGGGACTTGAAGTCCACAAGTCTTAAAGTTGCCAAGGTTGGAGATCCGTGCAAAAGGACGCAAATGACCAGCTGTCTGCAAGGAGCATCAATCCTTCCATTTCCCCACCATCCAGTCAGAGCTGAAGAAGCTTCTTGGATGAGAAGCGAAACGTCTTCAAAGAAAAACAAGAAAGTCCAATTGCCTCTTGAAAAAAAAAACCATCTTTGGAAGAGCCCTGAAAAAACAAGAATAACAGATATTTAGTTTTCATTATTTTTCAGGCAGCAGGAACGGAAAAATACTTTGCCACCATAGAGCATGACCCCAAAACAGGACTCCTTTTCATGAGGTCTAGAAACTCGGATCTTGGATTCTTGAATTCCTTTCCGGTACTGCCTTGAAGCATCTCGTGAGGCGGCTTCTGCGAAGGGAAGGAGGCTGAAACATTGGTAGGCCTCTGCCAAAAAAAAAGCTATTTTTAACCTCAGCTTTCACTGAAGCATCTCAAGTACATTTGAATTGATGACGAGTCCCTCTTTTTTGCTCCAGTTTTTTCACGAGACGTTTGGCTTCCAGTTAAAAAAAAGTTTTTTTTTTTGTTGGAACGCAAAGCAGTCGAAAAAAAATCAGAAGAAGACCGGTGAAAACAATGCAGGCTTTTCAGCTTATCATCTCAACCGAGTTGAGCAGAATCTCAAGACGGCTTTAAACACGATCTTTCCCCCCCCCCCCCCACCGAAGGGTGTTTCCCCCCCTTGCGATATTTGCTGGAAAATCCTCCAGTTTTGGCCAGCACTTCAAGCAAATTAACAGCCCCTTCTCCAGACTCGGAAGTTCTACAAGAAAATAAATATGTCTTGCAAAGCTAAATTACATAACTGGTCTCCATAATGCAAACAAATATATATATATATATTTGGTGCATTATTGTTTTTTTTTTAATATCTATAGCAGTGTTTCTCAACCTTGGCAGTTTGAAGATGTGTGGACTTCAACTCCCAGAATTCCCCAGCCAGCAACGCTGGCTGGGGAATTCTGGGAGTTGAAGTCCACACATCTTCAAACTGCCAAGGTTGAGAAACACTGATCTATAGTGAAACAGAACAAAGGAAAACATCAGAACAAGAAATAGCAAAGCCACCATCATAAAATTAGACATGTGAGGCCTCTCGTATTTATTTATTTATTTATTTATTAAACGCTCTTATAGGCCGCCCAATCCCGTGGGACTCAGGGCGGCGTACAACATAAATAAGAAGCGTACAATTTTAAAAACAATAGTCATGATATACATTATAAATATAATTAAAAAAAAACATTGTGAGAGCAACATTCAGGGGGAATCTAGTTGTCCTATTCACCCCATCTGCCGGAAGAGCCATGTTTTTAAGGCTTTACGGAAGGCCAGCAGGGTGGGGATGGTCCGGATCTCTGGTGGAAGTTGGTTCCAGAGGGACGGGGCTCCCACAGAGAAGGCCCTCCCCCGTGGCCCCGCCAATCGACATTGTTTAGCCGACGGGACCCGGAGAAGGCCCTCTCTGTGGGACCTAACCGGTCTTAGGGAGGTATGTGGTAGGATGCGGTCCCGCAGGTAACCTGGCCCTGAGCCATGTAGGGCTTTAAAGGTAACGACCAACACCTTGAATTGCGACCGGAGACTAATTGGTAGCCAATGCAGCTGGCGAAGGAGAGGTGTTACGTGGGTGTATCTCGGCACACCCACTACCGCTCGCGCAGCTGCATTCTGTACCAGTTGGAGTCTCCGGATGCTCTTCAAGGGTAGCCCCATGTAGAGCGCGTTACAGTAGTCTAGCCGTGAGGTGACAAGGGCATGAGTGACTGTGAGCAAGGCCTCCCTCTCCAAGTAAGGTCGCAATTGGTGCACAAGACGGATTTGTGCAAAGGTCCCCCTAGCCACAGCTGAAAGATGTTGCTCCAATTTTAGCTGTGGGTCTAGGAGGACACCCAAATTGCGAACCTGTTCTGAGGGAGTCAATTTTTCTCCCCCGAGAACCAAGGAGGGACAGTCGACATAGTCCTTGGGAGGCAATATCCAGAGCCACTCAGTCTTGTCTGGGTTGAGCCTGAGTCTGTTCACTCCCATCCAGACCCTCACATCGTCCAGGCAGCGGCACATTACATCAACTGCTTCACTGAACTGACACGGGGTGGAGATGTACAACTGGGTATCGTCAGCATACTGCTGATACCTCACCCCATGTCGTCGGATGATCTCACCCAGCGGTTTCATGTAAATGTTAAACAGGATGGGCGAGAGGACCGAGCCCTGTGGCACCCCGCAAACCAGGGGCCTAGGGGCCGACCTCTGTCCTCCTGTCAACACCGACTGCGTCCTGTCAGAGAGGTAGGAGGAGAACCACCGTAAAACAGTGCCTCCCACTCCCATCTCCCCAAGACGACGCAGAAGGATACCATGGTCAATGGTATCGAAAGCCGCTGAGAGGTCAAGTAGCACCAGGATGGAGGAGTGACCCCCATCCCGGGCTCGCCAGAGATCATCCATCAGCGCGACCAAAGCAGTCTCCGTACTGTAGCCGCGCCTGAAACCCGATTGAAAGGGATCCAGATAATCAGTATCCTCCAATAGCCGCAGGAGTTGGAGCGACACCACCTTCTCAACAACTTTACCCAAAAAGGGTAAGTTGGAGACTGGACGGAAGTTCTTTAAATCCGCTGGGTCCAGGGAAGGCTTCTTGAGGAGGGGCCTCACCACCGCAGCTTTTAAAGGCTGTGGGATGGATCCCTCTCTCAAAGAAGCGATCACAACCGCCTGGAGCCAGCCGCGTGTCACCTCCCTGCTGGCAGAAACCAGCCAGGAGGGGCACGGGTCCAATAAACAGGTGGAGGCGCTCATCGCTCCTATGGCCTTGTCCACATCCTCAGGAGTGACCGGTTCAAACTCGTCCCAAATAACAGGACTAAGACTCACCCCTGTCATCTCGGCTTGCCCTGTCCAAATGGAGTCCAGGTCTGTCCGAATCTGAACGACTTTATCCGCCAGAAACTGAGAAAATTCCTCAGCTCTGCCCTGCAAGGGATCTTCAACTCCCTCCTTGGCTAGGAGGGAGCGAGTCACCCTAAACAGGGCGGCTGGGCGGGAGTCGGCGGACGCAATAAGAGCGGAAAAATACGCGCATTTTGCCGCCTTTATCGCCACTAAGTAAGACTTAATGTAAGTTCTTAAAAGTGTCCGGTCAGACTCAGCTTTACTGGTTCTCCATCGTCGCTCTAGGCGTCTCTTTTGGCGCTTCATCTCCCGGAGCTCCTCAGTAAACCAAGGGGCCCGCCGGGATCCGCTGCCACGGAGAGGCCGCAAAGGCGCAATCCGATCTAAGGCCCCCGTTGCTGCCTGATTCCAAGCAGCCACTAGGGCCTCAGATGAATCGTGTACCAGGGAGTCAGGTATTTCCCCAAGTTCCCTCTGAAATCCTTCAGATTCCATTAGGCGCCTGGGGCGGAACCACTTAAACGGCCCCGCCTCCTTGCGGTGGAGGAGTGGTGCCATGAAATCCAACCTCAGAAGGAAATGATCTGACCACGACAAGGGTACTGTGACTAAACCCCTCAGCCTCAGATCATCTCTCCACTGCCCCGAGAGAAACACAAGGTCAAGCGTGTGGCCCCCCTCATGAGTCGGACCCTGAACTACTTGGGTCAGGTTCATGGTTGTCATGGAAGCCATGAACTCCTGGACTGCCTCCGAGGTTTCACCGGGCGATGGCAGATTAAAGTCCCCCAGCACCATCAGCCTGGGGAACTCAATCGCCAGCCCTGCTACCGCCTCGAGCAGAACAGGCAGGGCCTTTGTAACGTAGCTAGGAGGCAGGTACGCTAACAAAAGGCCCACCTGGACCCCTAAGTCCAACTTCAGAAGGAGCGTCTCACACCCAACAATCTCCGGGGCAGGGCTCCTTCGAGGATTAAGGTTCTGGCGAGCTATAATCGCCACTCCTCCACCCCTTCCCTGGGGTCGCGGCTGATGCTGCACTAAGAACCCGTCCGGGCACATCTCGGAGAGGGGAACCCCCCCCTCCTGGCCTAGCCAGGTCTCAGTGATGCATGCCAGGTCTGCCCCCTCTTCCAGGATTAGATCCCGTACAAGGGGGGCCTTGTTGGCAATTGACCTGGCATTCAACAGCAGCAGCTTGAGCCCAGGGCCCTGACATCCCTGATTACCAGGACCTCGGGTTGAGCAAGATGGAACCAAACTAGAGGGGCCGGAACAAGGAATCGCTTGGAGACAGCGAGTTCTCGTTCCCCGAGAGCGGCCTACCCCCCTGCTCCCGCCATACCTACCTCTCCCTGTAATGACCTTAATGCTCCCGTCCCCCCTCACACCAGAGATCCCCTCCCCCCCCCAACTGGTCCCCCTCTCTCCCAGCAGACCATGCATACCAGTCATACTGAGCCTGGGGATGGACTGAAACCCCTCTCCGCTTCTGTTTCCACACTCAGCAGAGGGGGGCAAAAACCCAATCCCCAGCTCACTCATTCTACCACTGTCAGTCACACAATCTCTATCACCCAATCATAACACATTCATAGCCCAAACCATTAATAAAATCGCAGTATTTCCGGGGGTTAAAAACAATAAGAGCAATAGGAGGCAGATATAGGCAACCTCCAAACCCGGTATAGCTTAGTTCTTAATATTGCCTTAATCTCAGTCTTGTTGTTATTTTTTTTTGTGAATCCAAAATCCGTTGCCTCTGCTGCAGCAGTAAAAATGTCCAACAGCTGCCCCCGTGATGGTAGAGGGAAAACTGAGTCCCGTTTAGCATTAAGGGGGATCGTTTGAAAGCCAGGCCCATTCCCTCGCCTAACAGAATGTTGTCCCAGGCTTGGTCGCCGCCAATACTGCGGGTTATAACGGAGGAGTTGAAGATCTGGGATCCAAACGCCGTATGATGTTAGTCTAATGTCCTGGTTGCCCGCCTGGAAACCAGGCCAGTCCAGTCTCTGGGGGGTTCTTTCCAAAGGGCCTCTCGTCGCCAAGATGACAAGCAACGACATCGAAATGGCCGTCCCCGGTGCCACTCTTGTCCGACTCATCTGCAGCAAGTCCGAACCTCAGCTCTTATCTCCGGGAGCCAGTATTCCCCAAAAGGGCAGCTTGCCGCAGCAGCGATAAAACCACGGCAAAAAAAAAAACAACAACACACCAGCAATAATGGTCTTTTTGCAAGAGAGCCCAACCCAAATCTTCGTGGCCAAGAGTCAGCTCCGAGATTTTTTTTTTTCTTTTTTTTTTTTTTTTTTTTTCTTAAAGCATAGGAAAACCGTTCGATATTACAGCATAGGAAATCCGTTCGGTATAAATATAAATATAAATACCTGGGAATTGTCCAATATCCCTTTTTTCTCTCTCTGGGCTTGCCACAGATTGCTACAAATCCCGGCCAACGTTTTCACGCTTCTCACAAGATGATTAGTTCAGGGAAGCTCTACGGTTTTCCTGTGAAGTTTTGTTTTTCGGAGACGCCATTTTAGAGCGGCGGCGTCTGTCGGAGCATGATGGTCTCTTTCGACTTCTTGGCCCTCGTATTCGGGAGAATTCCCTCGTCTGGATAAGCTGGCGTGCGCCCGGGATTTTCCAATTTTCTTCCGACCCACACTGGATAGAATAAGTTGGGTCGGGGGTCTTTATTTTTGACGAGAGGCAAGCAACGGGAGCGGAGGGATAAATTTACACTAACAGTTTTGCACAGCAGTTTTGATAAAGGATGATTGTATTCCATCCAATTTGTTGGTCTGCGTGGATGATTTTCGCGTAACTGGAATATGATCTTGGGAGTCATAGAATCATAGGACTGAAAGGGATCCTGGAGGTCCTATAGTCCAACCCCCTTCTCAAGCAGGAGACCCCATACCATTTCAGACAAATGGTTGTCCAGTCTCTTCATGAAAACCTCCATTGATGGAGCACCCACAACTTCTGGAGGCAAGCCATTCCACTGATTAATTGTTCTTACTGACAGGAAATTTCTCCTTAGTTCTAGGTTGCTTCTCTCCTTGATTAGTTTCCATCTATTCCTTCTTGTCCTGCCTTCTGAAGCTTTGGAGAATAGGTAGACCCCCTCTTCTTTGTGGCAGCCCCTGAGATATTGGAAGACTGCTATCATGCCACCCCTAGTCCTTCTTTTCATTAAACTAGATATACCCAATTCCTGCAACCGTTCTTCATATGTTTTAGCCTCCAGCCGAGCGAGGGAGGGAGGGGGAGGGAAGGAAGGAAGGAAGGTTGGTTCACTGATGATGTTACCTAGTTGTGTAATAAAACGTCTGCAAGAGAACCACCAAGCTCAGAGAGTACCAAGGAAGGAAGGAAAAGGAAGGAAGGAAGGAAGGTTCATTCATGATGTTACCTATTTGGGTAATGAAACGTCTGCAAGAGAACCACCAAGCTCAGAGAGTACCAAGGAGAAGGAAGGAAGGAAGGAAGGAGGGAGGGAGGGAGGGAGGGAGGAAGGAAGGAAGGAAGGAAGGAAGGAAGGAAGGAAGGAAGGAAGGAAGGAAGGAAAAGGAAGGAAGGAAGGTTCATTCATGATGTTACCTATTTGGGTAATGAAACGTCTGCAAGAGAACCACCAAGCTCAGAGAGTACCAAGGAGAAGGAAGGAAGGAGGGAGGGAGGGAGGGAGGGAGGGAGGGAGGGAGGGAGGGAGGGAGGAAGGAAGGAAGGAAGGAAGGAAGGAAGGAAGGAAGGAAGGAAAGGAAGGAAGGAAGGAAGGAAGGAAGGTTCATTCATGATGTTACCTATTTGGGTAATGAAACGTCTGCAAGAGAACCACCAAGCTCAGAGAGTACCAAGGAGAAGGAAGGAAGGAAGGAGGGAGGGAGGGAGGGAGGGAGGAAGGAAGGAAGGAAGGAAGGAAGGAAGGAAGGGAGGGAGGGAGGGAGGGAGGGAGGGAGACATCACTGATGAAGTTACCTATTTGGGTAATGAAACGTCTGCAAGAAAACCACCAAGCTCAGAGACAGCCAAGGACCCCACAGTCCTCCTCCTCCACCTCCTCCTCCTCCACTCCGCACACCACTCTTCCTTCTAGCACTGATGCTGTTACCTAGTTTGGTCATGAAACGTCTGCAAGAAAACAACCCAGCTCAGAGAACACCAAGGAGCCCTTATTTCAACCCTGAGCTACAAAGATTCTCCTTTATTGGCCTTCATCAAAACCAGATCACAAAAGTCCGACTGGTTTTGGCTCAGAATCAGCCGTTCAAAGTTTCTGACTGCGAGGACATTTTGGTGGGAGTTCTGCAGATGCAAATCTTGCTATTCCTCGAGACAGGGGAAAGCTTATTTTCCCCTTGTCGGGGTCCCCCATCCCCATTCCAGACCCAACAGAGGCTGACTTGTTCAGGGTTCGACTCAGTCCTTCCTGGCCTCTGCCCACCCCACCCATGCTGGCAGGCCCTGACATTACAACCCCTTGTTCTTTCCTTGTGGCGCTTTGTGATGCGGGGTTGTGTGTGGGCGACACACAGGCCTTCTCTTGTGCTTTTGTGTTGTGCAGTCGAGACCGGACTGAGTTTCCTCCTCCTCCGTTCCCGATTAAAACTCCAGCCTTGTTTAACCACCAATGGTGGGTTAAATCGAGGCTTATTTTCTCTGGAGCCCCCTGGTGTCCTTAACAAGTTGTGGTGTTTTTTTCTGGAGTTGAGGGGTTTTATGCAAGAGGCTAGCCCAGTGTTTCTCAACCTTGGCCGTTTGAAGATGTGTGGACTTCAACTCCCAGAATTCCACAGCCAGCAACGCTGGCTGTGGAATTCTGGGAGTTGAAATCCACACATCTTCAAACTGCCAAGGTTGAGAAACACTGGGCTAGACCTTGCTGTTCACCTGAAGGCCCAAGAAGATCAAACTGACATTGCTGGTTTGTCAGGAACTGGAGAAAGTGGCTTCCTGGATGAAGCATCTTCTGCTCAAGCCCTCCTAATGCATGGCTGTCCAATCTTGGCCGCTTTAAGACTTGTGGACTTCAACTCCCAGAATTCCCCAGCCAGCCTGTGCTGGCTGGGGGATTCTGGGAGTTGTACTCCACAAGTCTTAAAGAGGCCAAGATTGGAGAGCCCTGGTCTAACGTTGAAGTCCTTGGCAGGCATATTCCTAGGGGAGAAATCTGTCCGTAACTCGCTTCAAATTACTGCCCTGAAGCTGGAAAATAAAACTGCTCCTTCTCCGGCAACCTTTGATTATATCCGTGGGCTGCCCCATGGAAGCCTTTAATTAAATGACCAGCTTCCTGGAGTGACCGGCCATTAAATCAGAATGGAGGCACCACCAAAATTGCCTGGTCCTGGGTAGGGCTCCTTGCAAGTGGCCCAGGGAGACTTTGACAGAAACCAAGTCTCGTGGGTGGGTTCACACCGCCTGATTAACACAACCCATGATGGGGTCCTTAGGGCATGCAGTGGCCCGAGAAAGACAGATGTTTTTGGACTTAGCCTGCCTTACTGGTTCAAAGCCCCGGGGTACCACTTCCAAGTCAAAGACACGGTGCCTCCAAAGACATTGGCTTGACTCCCACAGCATCCTGAGCTACTGCTGAGCCAACTCCATTTAAAGCCTCCTTGTGCAAGTCCAACCGTCCGTGTGGTTGAACGCAGTTGTTTTCGTGAAGATGTTTCCTTACCAAACTAGGTAACATCGTCAGTGTTCGAAGGGAGTGGGGTTTGTGGAGATGAGAAGATAGGGGAGGAGGAAGAGGAGGAGGAGATAGAGAAGGAAGTAATGGAGGAGGAGGAGGAAGAGGAAGAGGAGGAGATAGAGAAGGAGGAGGAGGTGATAGAGGAGTAAGAGGAGGAGATGGAGGAGGAGATGGAGGAGGAGGAGGATAGAGGAGGAAGAGGAGGACATAGGCGAGGAGGAGGAGGAGAAGATAGAGGAGGAAGAGGAGGAGATAGGTGAGATAGAGGAGGAGATGGAGGAGGCGATAGAGAAGGAGGAGGGGATAGATGAGAAGATAGAGGAGGAAGAGGAGGAGATAGGCGAGGAGGAGGAGGAGAAGATAGAGGAGGAAGAGGAGGAGATAGGTGAGATAGAGGAGGAGATGGAGGAGGCGATAGAGAAGGAGGAGGGGATAGATGAGAAGATAGAGGAGGAAGAGGAGGAGATAGGCGAGGAGGAGAAGGAGACATTAGAGGAGGAAGAGGAGGAGATGGAGGAAGAGGAGATAGACAAGGAGGAGGAGGAAGAGGAGGAAGACAAGGAGGAGGAGATAGACAAGGAGGAAGAGGAGGAGATAGACAAGGAGGAGGAGGAAGACGAGATAGAGGAGGAGGAAAAAGAGGAGATAGACGAGGAGGAGGAAGAGGAGAAGATAGAAGAGGAAGAGGAGGATACACAGAACAGGGGACACTGTGCCAATATTCTAGCAGCATCCCCATCAGTGTACAGCCTGTGGAGGTCCATCATGTCATCTCTGAGGCTTTCCACCACAGGACCAAGCCCTCGGATTGACAGCCAAGGAAGTCAACTCAAGGTACTGGACCTCCTCCCCTCCCTCTGGCACAGTCACATGGATGGTTGGCCTTGCATAAGAAGACTTGATTGTGGACTGCAATGTGCTCCTGAATGGAGTATCTTGTTTCGCCCACAAGAACGGACCAGCGTCAGCAATTCAGTGGGATGAGATGGTGACTCTGGGGGTGGGGCCCAGCTGGTCTTCAGAGCACTTTTGTAGTCTAGAAAGGGTGCAAAGAAGAGTAACAAAAATGATTATGGCTAAACCATACAATGAACAGTGGCAGGAACTAGATATGTCCAACCTAGAAAGAAGGAGAAGTTTCCTGTTAGTGAGAACAATGAACCAGGGGAATGGCTTGCCTTCAGAAGTTATGGGTGCTCCATCACTGGAGGATTTCAAGAAGAGATTGGATGGCCATTTGTCCGGAATGGTATGGGATCTCCTGCTTGAGCAGGTGGTTGGACTAGAAGACCTCCAAGGTCCCTTCCAACTCTGTTATTTTGTATTCTGCATATTAATCACTTTGTCCAGGATAGATACATTATAAAATCAGTAGTTATCTAACAGCTATCTTGACATCACAAGAAGGTAAGAAGGAGAGTGACCACCAGTGCTTTAGTTACAGGAAGTATTAGTCTCGAGCAGACCAATTGTGGCCTCTGTGTTTTAAGATGACAGTAACTGGAGTCAATTACATCAGGAAAAACTACTAAATACGCACGCATACACACATATACACCCATCCTTTCCCATGCTGGTACTCCTAGGAGAAGAGATAGCTTAGTTGGCAGACTTGGGTCTTCAACAATCCCCAAACTATTTATCCAACGTTCACTGCTTTTATCTGATGTTATTCTTAGTTGTTCTCACTGGCCTTGGGTGAGAACTCAACGGTGGAAGGAGTTCATTACATGTCTACCATTGTTGTTGTCATCTCCATTCATTTCCAAAGATGCTTTTTTCAAGAGGCAACTGGACTTTCTGTTTTTTCTTGGAAGACGTTTCACTTCTCATCCAAGAAGCTTCTTCAGCTCTGACTAGATGGTGGTGAGGAA
Source organism: Diadophis punctatus similis (assembly GCA_023053685.1). NCBI lineage: Eukaryota > Metazoa > Chordata > Lepidosauria > Squamata > Dipsadidae > Diadophis > Diadophis punctatus. Next base: position 205,008,732 of record JALIGW010000003.1, on the reverse strand, counting down.
TGGAATGATTTATATTCCTTGCAGACAGCTGGTTATTTGCATCCTTTTAGAGGGTCGTTGAGGCCACTTGGAGGCTTGTCTGTGTCCTCAGGGTCACCTGAGTGGTACAAATGGGTGTGGAGCCTTTTTGGAACTGCTGAAAGGACCGTGTTGTAAACTGGAGATAGATGATGTCATATCCCTCCCCCTCTGTTGAGAGAGGGCTGTTTAATTTGGACCTAGATGGCCTCTTGGACCCCTCTTTCAAACCAGTTGACCCTGAGGACACAGATAAGCCTCCAAGTGGCCTCAACGATCCTCTAAAAGGATGCAAATGACCAGCGGCCTGCAAGGAATATAAATCCTTCCATTCCCCACCATCCAGTCAGAGCTGAAGAAGCTTCTCGGAGGAGAAGCGAAACGTCTTCAAAAGAAAAAAACCAGAAAGTCCAGTTGCCTCTTGAAAAAAAAAGCAACTTTGGGACAACCACGACCTGGAGGACTGAGGATCTCCATAGACATCTCCGTTCATTGCATGTTCCTTGATTGGTGACCTACAACTCAAGTGATTGATCCAGGAAAGACAAAGTACAAGTAGTCCTCAACTTACGACCACATTTGAGCCCAACACTTCTGTTGCTGAGCGAGACCATTGCTAAGCGAGATTCGCCCCATTTTACAACCTTCCTTGCCGAGTTGTTAAGTGAAGAACTGCAGCCGTTGAGTTAGTCACACCGTCATTGAGTGAATCTGCCTTCCCTATTGACGTTGCTTGTCGGAAGGTTGCAAAAGGGGATTGTGTGGCCCCGAGACACGGCAACGGTCGTAAATACAAGTCCGTGGCCAAGTGTCCGAACTTCGATCACATGATCACGGGGATGCTGCAATGGTTGTACGAGGGTGGGTCAAAAAGTAATTTCATTTTCTTTAGGACAGGTATAATTACCAACACAGGAACATGTAGCATACATCAAAATGAAGCTGGTCCTCTGTGGATCACAATCACATCCCTACTTCTCAACATAGTCACCGTTTCTCTCAATAGCAATGTTCCACCTTCGAATGAGAGCATGTATCCCTGCCTCGTAAAATTCTGTTGACTGTTCTTTGAGCCACGTCTTCACTGCAGTTTTCACTTCCTCGTCACTGGAATAATGTTTGCCTCTCAAACCCTTTTTCAAACCCTCTATAATCTAAAGTATTGTCCTCAAACACATTTTGTAATCGTCTGTGAATGTTCACAGGGCCCCTCAGCAACGAGGAATTCAATCACTGCTCTTTGTTTTTGACGCAACTCTAAGGGGGTGGCCATTTTGAATTTTCCTTGCGAGTCTAAAAACCCGAAAAGTAAGAAACAAAATATTTCAGAACCTAAATGATATAATCATTTATAACTGGGAAAAATTTCAGGTATTTTTTTATCAAAAACTTCACCTGAAGTAAAGAAAATGGCATTACTTTTTGACTCACCTAAAAAGTGTGATCATGTCACTTTTTTCAGTGCCGTCGTAACTTTGAGTGGTCACTAACCGAATGGTTGTAAGTCAAGGACTACTTGTAACAAGGCTGGAGATAGAGATGACCCCCAAATGGACTACAGAGTAAATATTTGCAAGTTGCATTTTCCTGGCCTTGAGGAAATGCTGAATTTTTATTTTTTATTTTTTGACCCGAAATCAAAACTCCCAACTTCTCAAAATATCTTCTGTGGTGTCTTCTGTGGTGGAGAAGACACAAGGAGGCAAGTTCCTTCTCCTTCCTGGGTCACCTGGGCCCATGATGAAGGAGGCCTGTGACCTTCTCAAGAACCTTGTTGAGGGTGTGAAGGTTGGAAATGCGCATTGTCCCCACACCTGTTCGGCCTTTGTCTCCCATCCCCATCATCCTCATCCTTCTCTTTGTTCCTCAGTGACTCAGCACATTAAAGACCTCCTGGAGGGAAACAGTAAGAAGAAGTCCAAATTGAGAAAAAAACCCAAACCTTATGTTGAAGACCACGATGGTAGGGCGTGAGAACCAAACCTTCCTTTAGCAGCCTTTTCTCCTTAGTCTAGTCAACAACTTCCCTTATTTTCTGCAGCTTCTTCTTAGTCTCTGCTTGGTCTCCCCATAACACGGCTTCATTCTTCTCCTAGCTGCTAATTTGGGGCGCGCCTCTAGATCCTGATTTTGGGGGGAGGGAGAACCTACTGCTAATCACGTTTTCTCCAACACCTACTGACTTCCGAGGTGCCCTTTTGCTCATTGGTCAAGGCTGGCTCTGCCACAGGTGGTCCTCTGCAAGTTGTCCTCCCACCTCACTGGGGAGTCAGGAATGTGGGGGCCGAGGGTTGTAAGAGGGAATGGCAGTTTTCCTATCCAGGAAGGGGGACTGACCTCCTTCCATTCCTCCGTCACCTGTGTCACGCCAACATACCCGTTGATGTAGGTTCACGGGCAACATGGGTGCACACGGTGAACCTGTAGCCCCAATGTGGGATTAACGTTATTTATGGAATCCAGGGTTACTGTGGAACCCATATTATGACTGCAAAGTTTAATGGCTACTGGCAGTCCCCTTGAGCAGGGGTCTCCAAACTTGGCGACTTTAAGAGTTGTGGACTTCAATACTCCCAGAATTCCTCAAAATGCTGGGTGGGGAATTCTGGGAGTTGAAGTCCATAAATCTTGACAACAGCCCTGTTAGGTATTTCAGCGTCCTGTGAAGACAAGAGAGCAGAGCTGTGGGGCTCTTGCAAAGGACACCTCTGGTAGAGATGAGGGTAGAGGCAATGCTTGAGTGTCCACCCGCCTGACAAAGGTTGGGTGTCTTGGCCAGAAGACAAACTTCAAGGGCCTAGCCCACCATCCTTCAGGTAAGAAACCAATCAGGCATAATATATGTCTCCTCTTTCTGCTATGGGTCAGAGTTGGAGCCACAAGGGTCCTCCAGAAGTCACAGTGAGGTCACTCCATGCGTGACATCACTTTCTCCATCTGAGGAGGTCCATGGAGGGTGGAAGTGGCTTCATAAGATCTCTCAACTCTAGGCTACGTCAACAAGAGATGTTCCATTTGAGCATCCTGGACAAGAAGACCTTTCTCCCTGTGGGTACCTGGGTGCCCTCTGAGCTTGAAAGTTTCCTTGCAGACATCTTAGGACCCAACTAGGTAACATCATCAGGGCTAGGAGAGAGTAGGATTGGGTCTTGGGTGCTTTCTGAGCTTAGTTGTTTTCTTGCAAGCATTTCATGACCCAACTAGGGAACATCCTCAGTGCTAGAAGGGTGGGCGGTTGGGTCCTGGATGTTTTCTGAGCTTGGTTGTTTTCTTGCAGAAATTTTATGACCCAACTAGCTAACATCATCAGTGCTAGAAGAGAATAGGCACGGATCCTGTGTGTTTTCTGTGCTTAGTTGTTTGTTTGTTTTTTGCCAACGTTTCACGACCCAACTAGGGAACATCATCAGTGCTAGCTAGGTTTTCACGCTCTGGACAAACGCTAGAAGAAGGCCAGCCTGTTTGAATGAATCAAAGAGAGGTGTTGTACAAAATTCAGAGGCCCTTTTGAGTTGTGTTTGACGCTTCCAACTGTCCTAAGAGGCAGAACATAAGAATTTAATTGATGCACAACTGTCGCTGAATATATAATCCTTGTCATTTGTGCAATGGCAACATGATGCATGTGACATCATCATGGCACCCTCTGGATATCCATAAGCATTATGTATTTTGGGTTTTGTCTTTTGCTTTGACCCACTCGGCTGTTGGGTCCGGAAGCAGAACATTAACCAAAATACGGAGAATCCTCGACTTACGACCACAATTGATCCCAGCCTTTCCATTGCTAAGTGGTTTAGTGAGTTTTGCCTCATTTTACAATCTGCCTTGCCACCGTTGTTTTGCTGCCTCCTAGCAAACAAAGTCAACGGGGAGGCCAGATTCACTTAACGACCATGTTCCTAACTGAACAACTCGGGCGGTTCATTTAACAACGGTGGCAAGAAATGTCGTAAAAAGGATGTGAAACTCACTTCACAACTATTTCGCTTAGCAACAGAAATTTTGGAGTCAATTTTGGTGGTAAGTCGAGGCATACCTGGTTTCTGACTTTCTCAACGGGCCCTTACAAGGAACATTGGTAAGCGTGTTTGCAAACAGCTTCTCTCCTGGTTTTAATTCTTTATTGCCCATGATTGTCGCATGACGATGATTTTGCATAAAATAAGGACCGATTGGATTATTTGGGGAAAGCCGGATGGCTGCAGCTGAAAAAGCATTTATTAAAATTCTGCCAGCGTACACCCACACACACACTTAACGTGGCTGCTAATTTATCCATTTGGGGGTTTCGTGCAAGGTATCCCAAGCAAATCAAGGTTAAAGCTAACCATGCACAGCATATAAATAGTAAATTGCAACCGGGAAGAAGGAAGTGAGGATCAGGAACACGCTCGGTGGCATATCTGCACACACTCACACACCCACGTGTTCTTCTCTTCGTCCCAAAGAGGCAACTGGACTTTCTGATTTTTTCTTTGAAGACATTTCGCTTCTCTGTTCCCACGAAGCACACAACCACACAAGCAGTTTAATGCAACGCTTTTACTAATAAACCTTTTACCAGTAAAGAATGCACACACCAAGTTACAAACAGTCTTTGTTGGCAAACAACCAGCTACTAATTAACTTCATTAATAGCTGGTATTAGTTCAAAGAGGTCACAAACAATGATGAGTAAATTAAGTCCAGTTATCTTACGGAGCTTTCTAGAGTTGGCAAAGTTCCTAGAATTCAGTCTCTGATAACAAGACCACGACAGATAAACACAAAGCAGGTATCACGAAGCAAACTCTGATCAGACGGGTTTTTCCAAAGTTGTTCTCTGCAACTTCCCAGCTGCATCGACTGTTCTTAAATAGACTAGGGGAGTGGCCAATTAGCCCCTACTCCCGAGTAGACCGCCTCCGGAGTAAACCTTCCTGCCTCTTGGCAGCTCTGCGTGCTCTGGCATTCAGGAAAGGAGTAGCCCCTCCTTTCTCAGCACTGCCAAGAGGTGCTGGAGGTTCCAAAGGCCCAGGTTGCACATGCTGCGGGCGGGCCACAACATTCTCATCCAAGAAGCTTCTTCAGCTCTGACTGGATGGTGGAGGACGGAAGGTTTGATACTCCTTGCAGACAACTGGTCATTTGCATCCTTTTAGAGAGTCCTTGTTAAGGGGGGCATTCCCCTGCATTAGAGGTGATGGATCTTTGCTTCTTTTGAAGTCATTCTCATTAGAAAAATAAAACCGAGATTCAAATCTAATTAACAAAATATTTATTTCAGTACAAAAGTAATAAAAAGAATCCTTAATAAGCTACATCTTATCTGCTAATGAAAGTCATGTCTGCCTTCAGCAGAAAATGGAGAAAGGAAGGGAGGAGTTGACTCCTGGAATGCACGCATGCGTAGTAAAATATATCACATGTCTGCTTGATCATAAATACAAGAAACAGTAGAAAACATAGAGATGCATAAACTGGCAATATTCACATCGTGACAGTCCTTGAGGCCACTTGGAGGTTTATCTGTGTCCTCAGGGTCACCTGAGTTGCACAAATGGGTGTGGAGCCTTCTTGGAACTGTGAAAGGACAGTGGTTGTGCAGCTCTTCTTTCTGTAGGATGTTCTCTGCCCTGTGTCCCTTGACGGTGGAACCCAGGCGCAAGCTGTTGGGGACGAGTCTGTGTTGTTTCCATCTCAGACAGAAGCGCGAATGGTTCCTGTAGTCTGCAATTTTTCTGCAGACTACAGAAAAAAAATTCCCATTTGCACTACTCAGGTGACCCTGAGGGCGTGGACAAACCTCCAGGTGGCCTCAACAAGCCTCAAGGCTTTGAGGTCTACCTGAGCCAAGGCTTGTGATCCAAGAGTGCTAGTTGCAGGTCTCCTGAATTTGAAGTTAATGGCCAGAGTGAGTTCGTAGCATTCAGGAAGAGGCAGAAGTAGGAAGTGCCACCTGGCCAAGAGTTGACTTGACGGGACTCCAGAGAACGCTGCTGAGATGGGATCTTGTCTAAGCAGAGTCTCAGCCCCACAGGGCCCTTCTTGGGTAGGGACTTCAGGAAGATGCTCAAGACAGACGGGAAAGAGGGCCTGCTTGCCATGGGACCTCTTGTGCAGGACACCTCGCTGGTTGCGTGGCTTCTTCTCGTCCAGCTGCTTGGGTCTCTCCTCTTTGCCTCTTCCTCCTGGGGTGGCGGCTCATGAATTGTCTTTGCTCTGACTTTCTCTCTCTTTCTCTTTCTTCCTCTCTCCTTCCTCCCTTCTCTCTTGTAGGGGTGGCGGTAAGCACTTACGCCAAGTATTGTTACAGCAAGCTCCAGAAGGCAGCGTTGACTGGCGCCAAGAAGGTATCTTCTTCCCCCTCCCCTCTCTTTGGTGTCGTCTTTCGAGGTGGCCTTCGGAGACCAGAGTTGGTGGCTTTAAGTGATCATGGGAATGCGTGGGGTGGTTGGGTCGAAGTTGGAAGCCTCTCCCAAGACGTTGGAAGCCTCTCCCCAATCTTGACCTTGATGCATGTCAATGAGTGAGCCAAGACATCCAACTCAACCTTCTGGCCCTTGTCCTTTAGCCCAAGAGGGGAAAGTTGGTGGAGAGGTTAACTCAAGAGCTTCCTGTCCGGATGTTATTTTGATTACCAACATTTTCCCCCCCTCAAGGAGTAAGAGGACACGGAGAACTCAAGAATCAGGGGCCATCAAAAACATCTCTGCAATGGTTGGATTTCATGTGTTTATTCAATATATACAAGCAACCATCTCAACGTGTGTGTGTGACTCTGGGCAGCTCACACGGTTTAAAGAAAACAAAACACTCATAAAAGAAAACCCACTAGAAGCAAACCAAAGCAGTTAATAAAGCAAATGGCCATGAACCATTAAACACAAAATGTAGGAAGGGACCAGCCAGTAGATGAGAGCCATCTCACCATCTCCAAACCTTCAAGGGATCACCAAGTCTAATGATAGACCCGTCTTCTTCCAGTTCCTCCAAAAGGCTAATAGGTCTTGTGCCAGACCTCAAAAGGGGTGGCTGGGTGTTGATTCCACGCTTGTGGCTCCCATCTTGATATGTTTGATCCACCTCTTGAAGGTGCTCCTGGGCATCCAGAATTGTATGTCCGGCGAGAAGGTAAGGAAGGAAGGAGCTGGGTAGAAAGCAGAAAAGGCTCCCTGTTAGGTAGTGCTAATAGGAGAGAATATTTGTAGCTCAGGGTTGAATTGTGGGGTCCTTGGTGTTCTCTGCACTTGGTGGTTCTCTTGCAGATGTTTCATGACCCAGCTAGGTAACATCATCAGTGGTAGAAAGGGGTGGAGGAGGAGAAGGACTGAGGAGGAGAATTATGGGGTCCTTGGTGCACTCTGAGCTTGGTGGTTCTCTTGCAGATGTTTCATGACCCAGCTAGGTAACATCATCAGGGCTAGAAGGGAGTGGGGTTTGTGGAGAGGAAGAGGATGAAGGAGGAGGACTGTGGTGTCCTTGGCGCACTCTGAGCTTGATGGTTTTCTTGCAGACGTTTCATGACCTAACTGGGTAACACCATCAGTACGAGAACAGAGTGGGGTTTGCGGAGAAGGGGAAGGGGAAGGGGAGGAGAAGGAGGAAATTATTATACTCATAATAATAATTTTTAAAACTTACATGCCACCTAACTTTCCATGACTCTGGGTGGCTCACCATAATTAAGCAAACAAATTATAATATCAATCTAATTAATCTTCTCTATTCTCTCTGCAAGCATGCGTTTGAACGCATACTGTACCTTAGAGGTACATGTTTTTGAAACATGTATACCGCAGATGGATGGATGGATGGATGGATGGATGGATGGATGGTTGGTAGGTAGATAGGTAGATAGGTAAGGTAGATAAGATGGATGGATTGGATGGGTAGGTAGGTAGACACAGATATAGATAGGTAGATGGGTAGGTAAGGTAGATAAGATAATGGATGGATGGATGGGTAGGTAAGTAGGTAGGTAGATATAGATAGATAGGTAGAGAGGTAGATTGGTAAGATAGATAAGATGGATGGATTGGATGGGTAGGTAGACACAGATATAGATAGGTAGATAGGTAAGGTAGATAAGATGATGGATGGATGGATGGGTAGGTAAGTAGGTAGATATAGATATAGATAGGTAGACAGATAGATAGATGGGTAAGATACATAAGATGGATGGATTGGATGGGTAGGTAGGTAGGTAGATATAGATAGGTAGATAGGTAAGGTAGATAAGATGATGGATGGATGGATGGATGGGTAGGTAAGTAGATAGATATAGGTAGATAGGTAGACAGGTGGGTCGGTAAGATAGATAAAATGGATGGATTGGATGGGTAGGTAGGTAGGTAGACACAGATATAGATAGGTAAGGTAGATAAGTGGATGGATGGATGGATGGATGGATGGATGGGTACATAGGCAGGTAGATATGAGAGAGAGAGAGAGAGAGAGAGAGAGAGATGCTTAAAAGGCTCTGCTTGAGACTTTTCCCAGGCGAGGTGCCTCTCTGCTATTCATTCATCCAGGCACACATATACCAACCTGGGCGACGCCATGCTTGCCTTAAAGGAGCGGCATGTGGACCTCTGCAGTGATTCTGAGGGTCTTGAGCCGGGTGTGTTCCGAGGCCGCTCATGGCGGTAGGGCAGCCGTGAAGAGCTGAGCCTGAGAACACAAAACCGGGACACCCAACTCTTGCGTTAGTGCGACTTGTGTAGGAAGCACCTTCCCGCTTTGGACTGCTACCTTTAACAGGTGAAGCCCCTGCTTGGATTTTCCAGCCCGAGTTAAGATTCTTTGCTAATCCCACAGAGAATGCGCCTTTCTGATTTTGACTCCCTGCAAATCCACCATCGGGGGGGGGGAGCGCCACTTTGGAGAAGGCTGGGCATTGCCGTTTACGCCGACTTTACGTCACTCTTATGGCAAACGCAGGTGGCGGGCACGCAGGGCCCCAGCTGTCGCCTCTTCCCAGTGTCTTAAGCCAGTGTTTCTCAACCTTGGCCGTTTGAAGATGTGTGGACTTCAACTCCCAGAATTCCCCAGCCAGCGTTGCTGGCTGGGGAATTCTGGGAGTTGAAGTCCACACATCTTCAAACGGCCAAGGTTGAGAAACACTGGTCTAAGCTCTGCGACCAGCTGGTTTTGAGCTGCATAGAATGAATCACCAGGTCTCCGGTTTTCATCAGGACAAATGGCTGCGGCTCTCAGTTTGCCCCCCCCCACTCCACTCCGGCCCCCAATTGGCAGAATTGTGAGGGGGTGGGGAGTGGGAAGAAGTAGAAAGCGGAGCAAAGAATAAAAGGGGATTTATTTTAAGAGCAAGTTGGTCAGATTTCAAAGGAAGACCGATTAGAGAAAGTGAAATCGCAGAGAGTGTGCGGAGTTGATCTCCAGAAATAGTCCTCGAGTTACGACCGTGACCGTTTATTTATGTATTTACTTGTTTGTTTGTTTGTTTATTAAATTTCTTTGCCGTCCATCGAGTATCCAGCGACTCTGGATGGCTTACGATCCAATCGAATCCAATGTTTCCGTCGCTAAGTGCGACCGTGGTGTGAAGTGAGTTTGGCCTGACTTTACGACCTTTCAGGGTCCCCGTGGTGAAGCGAATCTCTGCCACTGTCTAGTGAGTGACAGGGTCATTAAGCGAATCTGGCTTCCCCGTTGACTTGTCTGACGGTCGCAAAAAGGGGATCACATCATACACACACACACACACACACTCACACACACACGACAAAGCAAACGGTCATAAATACGAGTCCATTGCCAAGCGTCTGAATTTTGATCACATGACCGCGGGAATGGCCGCGGGAATGGTCGTAAGTGTGAAAAACAGTCATAGGTCACTTTTTTTTCAGTGCCGTTGTAAACTTTGAAAGGTCACTAAATGTACTGTTGTAAGTCGAGGCATGCCTGTACTGCTTTGAAACCTTCTGGTGAAAACGTTGGCCTGACTACACGTAGTCCTCGACTTACGACCACAATTGAGCCCAAAATTTCTGTGGCTAAGTGAGACATTTGTGAAGTGAATTTTGCCCTGTTTTACGACATTTCTTGCCATAGTTGTTCAGTGAATCAGTGCAGTTGTTCAATTAGTGTCACAGTTGTTAAGTGAATCTGCTTTCCCCGTCGACTTTGCTTGTCAGAAGGTCGCAAAAGGGGATCACGTGACCCCAGGATGCTGCAACGGTCATAAGTATGAGTCAGCGGCCGGGCGTCTGAATTTTGATCGGGTGACCATGGGGATGCTGCAACGGTCGTAAGTGTGAAAAACAATCCTAAGTAACTTTTTTCAGAGCCATTGTAACTTTGAACGGTCACTAAACAAGCTGTTATAAGTCGAGGACTATCTGTACTTCAAACATCTGTACATCAGTGTGATACGGAAACGTGGGTGCAAGTTTAGAAATGAGACACTGCATTATACTGCTGTGGCCTAGAGGTGGAGCTCTCGCCCCACAATCAGAAGGTTGTGAGTTCAATCCTAGGTAGAGGCAGATGTAGGGTCTCCTGCTTGGGCAGGGGGTTGGACTAGATGACCTGCAAGGTCCCTTCCAACTGTGTTAATCTGTTATCAGCTGTTCCGCTGATTAATTGTTCTAACTGTCAGGAAATTTCTCCTTAGTTCTAAGTTGCTTCTCTCCTTGATTAGTTTCCACTCATTTTTGTCCTGCCTTCAGGTGCTTTGGAGGATAGGTCAACCCCCTCTTCTTCGGGGCAGCCCCTGAGATATTGGAAGACTGCTATCATGTCTCCCCTGGTCCTTCTTTTCATTAAACTAGACATCCCCAGTTCCGGCAGTTGTTCTTCATATGTTTTAGCCTCCAGTCCCCTAATCATCTTTGTTGCTCTTCTCTGCACTCTTTCCAGAGTCTCAACGTCCCTTTTACATCGTGGCGACCAAAACTGGATGCAGTATTCCAAGTGTGGCCAAGTGTGCAGTTGGTTTACTGCAAGTGACCACAGTGATTGTCCTGGAGAGAGGAGGGGACAAAGGATCAGAAGGAGAACAGAGCCAATGCAGGAAGCTCTGGCTTCTGGAATTGTACCCTGTCAATCCAGCACAAGGATTGACAGCCCTTTCATCCTCTTAGAGCAGAGGTCTCCAACCTTGGCAACTCTACAACTTGTGGACTTCAACTCCCAGAATTCCTCAGCCAGCCATGCTGGCTGAGGAATTCTGGGAATTGAAGTCCACACATCATAAAGTTGCCAAGGTTGGAGACCTCTGTTGTAGAGGACCTTCCTCTCAATCTTCTCTCCCAGCTCTTCCTCTGCCTTTATTTATTTATTTATTTATTTGTCAAAAATGTATAGGATAGTAGTAATTTGTATAAACATAAGTAAAAAGTAACGATAAAAGAGGACAATAGGACAGGTACGGTAGGCACAGTGGTGCGCTTATGCACGCCCCTTACAGACCTCTTAGAAACGGGGAGAGGTCGACTGTAGTCAGTCTAAGGTTAAAGTTTTTGGGGTTTGGGGAAGAAACCACAGTGTCAGGTAGTGCATTCCAGGCATTGATAACTCTGTTGCTGAAGTCGTATTTTTTGCAGTCGAGTTTGGAGCGCTTTACATTGAGTTTGAATCTATTATGTGCTCGTGTATTGTTGCGGTTGAAGCTGAAGTAGTCATTAACAGGAAGGACATTTTGGTATATGATTTTATGAACTACATTTAGATCAGATCGGAGGCGACGTAGTTGTAAATTGTCTAATCCCAGTATTTCAAGTCTGGTGGAATAAGGTATTTTGTTGTGAGCGGAGGAGTGAAGGACTCTTCTTGTGAAATATTTCTGGACTCTCTCGATTGTATTTATGTCTGATATGCAGTGCGGGTTCCAGACAGGTGAGCTGTATTCCAGAATTGGTCTAACAAATGTTTTGTATGCTCTGGTTAGCAATGTAATGTTGCCAGAGAAGAAGTTACGCAAGATTAGATTAACAACTCTTAGTGCCTTTTTGGCAATGTTGTTACAATGGGCTCTAGCACTTCGGTCGTTGGATATGAGTACTCCAAGGTCTTTGATTAGCCTTCCTATGCATTGGAGCTGATGACCTAATGAGGAAGGAGGCCTCTGGTTAATGGTCTATTTCTCAGCCGATGGGCGGCTCCGCCGTCTTCCGTTAAAGCAGTGTTTCCCAACCTTGGCAACTTGAAGATATCTGGACTTCAACTCCCAGAATTTCCCAGCCAGCGAATGCTGGCTGGGGAATTCTGGGAGTTGAAGTCCAGATATCTTCAAGTTGCCAAGGTTGGGAAACACTGCGTTAAAGCACAAGATGACATTCCTGGGTGTTTTTCTAACAAGGCTTCGCTTCCCCTTGTGGACAGCAGCTCATTCAGCCGCCGTCTCTGAGCCTTGAGGTCCCCACCTTCCGCCTTCCTCTTGGAGTCAGGCTGCCCCTCGGTGGCCAACATCTGGATTGCAGCAGGCCATGCTTTTCGGGCTCCTTGATTCCAATACCTACCCGAGAGATGAAAGGAGGTTAAAAGTTGGCTTTGAGCACCATGGTTTGAAGCTATCCTTGAGATCCTGGCTTCTAAAGACGCCCTTCTGGGTTTATCAAAATGTTTGCTTGTTTATTTAAGAAAATTGATACAGTCGCTTAACTCACTCTCCTTGACTCCGGATGGCTTACAAAGATAAAAACTTAATATAAAGCAATGAAAAGCGATAAACCATCCTCCTGGTGACAACGTTCAAATTTGATGGGTTCCATACAATTCTGGATTCCCCAGGCCCATTAGCAAAAACCAGGTCTTCGGGGCCTTGCGAAAGAGGGTCAAAATGGGAGCCAATCTTATTTCTGTGGATATGATGTTGCATCTGGAGGGAGCCACCACAGAGAAGGCCCTTCTTCTGGATCCCACTAGATCTATTGTAGGGGTGTCAAACTTGCATCATCACAGCGTTGTCATATGGCGTATCATGACTTTTTTTCCCCCTTCACTAAACTGGGCGTGGGTGTGTTCAGTGCGTGACACATCAGGGCCCCGGCCCGCGAGTTTGACACCCCTACAATAGATAGATTTCCTTAGGAGAGGGCAGAGGTGGGTTCCTGCCGGTACGCTCTTACCTGTTGGTCGCCGCAGAACCGAAGAAGCCGGTGGCGTTTGTGGCGCGGGGCTTCCCCCGCTCGCTTTCCCCCGCCCACCTAGACGCCGCCATTTGCGTTCTTTTGCCCTCTGCGCAGGCGGGCAGGGGAAAGCGGGCGGGGAAGTCCCGCGCCGCGCACGCCACCGGCTTCTTCGGTTCTGCGGCGACCAACAGGTAAGAGCGTACCGGCAGGAACCCACCTCTGGGAGAGGGGACCCATAGTATTCCCTGCTCTGGTAGGTCAGGTAGATATAACCGGGAGAAGACGGGCCACAATTTATGTGAACGTTTTCATTTTACACCTATTCAGAACTCCGAAACACATACACAAAAAAGCAGGCTTCACAAATAGTAAGCTGAGTTTTTCAGTCCCGAACAGGGGTGATATTCACTTACTTTCACTACCGGTTCGCAAATATGAGCGTGTGCACGCACTTTGCTCGCACGCGCCCCATCCACGCAGGTGCACAGCCTTCCGCGCATGTGCTGTGCTCGTGTGGGCTCCTTGCACGCATGTGCGCGGCTTCAAAATGAGCCTAAATAGAACGACACAGCGCCGGGGCGGGTGAGCAGGCCCACCCGCAGGTCGCCGCTACCGGTTCGTCCCGGCAGAATATCACCCCTGGTCCCAAACATTGGTATGAAAGAGATTCGAGGTGAAGGTTGCAGATATTAGGCAGACCGCTTTTATTGGGAAAAGAACCGGAACCCAAAACATTTCAGGCTGTTCTTTAATATACCGTATTTTTCGGAGTATAAGACGCACCGGAGTATAAGACGCACCTTAGTTTTTGGGGAGGAAAATAGGGGAAAACAATCTGCCTACCAGGTATTCATCTGGCTAGCGTCTTTAGTCTGGTCAGCTTCAGCACATTATTTTATCCCCTGGTTGGGACTTAAAAAAACCTTCTTCGGAGAGAGTAACAATGAAAGAGCCTGCAAGCCAGTAAGAGCTGGGAAGAGAGATAGCACCTGGTTAGGGCTAGAAAAAAACTTATTCGGAGCAAGTAGAGCAATGGAAAAAAACCCTGCAAAGACTTAGGGCGGAAAAACATTCTTTGGAGAGAGTAACAATGAAAAAGCCTGCAAGGTAAGAGCTGGGAAGATCTGTTAGCACCTTGTTAGGGCTGGAAAAAAAAAAGCTACATTCTAAGTATAAGACGCACCCAAATTGTCAGCCACTTTTAGGGAGGAAAAAGGTGCGTCTTATACTCCGAAAAATACGGTAATTTTCGCAGTGCAACTGCATACAGCTGTCATTTGCAGTTCTGGCTACCGGATTTAAAGATGACTTCTGCAGAGCTGCAGAAATATAGAAAACAAACCGTGTCCCAAACCGTGCCCAAACCTCAATGCACGCATAAATGTTTACTTTTTCTACACAAATCCTGTTCCCTCTTTCTGTGGTGGGTTCTCTCACTGTGGAAATCTAGTTCATCATCTTGGGGGAAGGATGTTAGTGTTGTTGTTGGTGCTAGAGACTGTGTTCCAGGTCAGTGGAGACCTGAGTATTGTGACATCCCATTCTCTACTTGTCCCAAATGTGCTCCTCCTTGTAGGGTCTGAAGAAGCCGAACATCGAAGAGATTCGTCACGCCAAGAATGCCGTCTTCAACCCATCCATGTTTGGAAGCTCCCTGCAAGAAATCATGAACATGCAGAAGGAGAGGTACCCGGACCGCCAGCTCCCGTGGGTGCAGACCAGGCTATCAGAAGAGGTGCTGGCACTCAACGGAGACCAGACCGAGGGCATCTTCAGGTAATTTGAGGAGCTTCTCAAGTTCAGTTGAGGGCTATGAAATGATGGAGACACTGCGGTTGGAAGACTGGGCTGGGGTGGACGTTTGTAGGACATTCTTTAACTCAGGGAGTGTCAGATAAGAATAACTCTCATCAGAGGCGAAAATAGATCTTTACCTGGAACTCTGACATTAGAAAAGAAACCGCAGTTTAAAGTTCTAAGTAGAAAATATTTATTTTGGTACAAAAACAATAAATCTCATTAATCACATCTTTGCTATAAAAAAACACGTCTTGCTTCCATAGAAGCTGAAACAGAAGGGCGGATCAAAAGAAAGGAATGTACACATGCGTACTAGGAACATATTAATCACGTGCTCAAGAATAAACCATTATATTAGATAGGGATGCAGCTCCCTGCATATACATGTAACAGGCAATATAAAATCACTGCCTGACAGGGAGAAATCAGGATTACGGCAAGCAGAACCCGTGATGCTTCTAAAGATTCTTGACTTATTTAAGATATGGTGAAGGAGCTAGAAAAAAGTCCAGATTGGATAGATTGAGGAGCAGAGGTGCTGGGATACTGGGAAATCCCTAAGAGGGGATGGTGGAACAGAAGGAAAAAAGGCTATGAGAAACTGGAACAAGGAATTATTATTGAAAAAAGAGGCAGAAGAAATGAATGAAAGAAAGAGAGAAAGTTGGCCCAGTTTTGTAGGTTGTTTGCAGGGAAGTTTTCTTAGGTGGACAACCAGGAATCATCAAATTGTGGGGTTGAAGAGGACCACAAGACCAACCTGGCTGGTGGCCACCCAGCCATTTCCTTAAAAACCTCCAGCGATGGAGAACCCATAATTGCTACCCACTATTGCAGGGGTGGAGAATTCTGGGAGTTGAAGTCCACAAGTCTTAAAGTTGCCAAGTTTGAAGACCTCTGCACTATTGGATAAATCTTACTATCTGGAAATTTTAGCTTATATTTAGGCAACTTAGCTGCAACCTTTACCTATTATTACTGATTTCTGTGGCTACAGAAAATAGTTCTTGACCATCTCTGCAGAGTCCCAGATATAGTTTCTTCCCTCTGTCTTCTTTTCTCCAGAATGAACATCTCAACTTCTTCATCATGTCCTCTTGAACAGAACAGAACAGAACAGAACAGAACAAGAATAGAATAGAATAGAATAGAATAGAATAGAATAGAATAGAATAGAATAGAATAGAATAGAATAGAATAGAATAGAATAGAATAGAATTCTTTATTGGCCAAGTGTGATTGGACACACAAGGAATTTGTCTTGGTGCATATGCTCTCAGTGTACATAAAAGATACATTTGTCAAGAATCATAAGGTACAACACTTAATGATAGTCCGGGTACAAATAAGCAATCAAATGATATTAGGAACCAGTCAATGTAAATCATATCCTGGAAAGACACATAGAGTTACTTCTGAGCAGTTTCCGTTATTCCTCACCGGTAGACAGAATCTTGCCAGACTGAAGTAACTACTTGCATCATTCAATTATTCTGAGAACTTCTAGGGAGGAGCCGTCTTAATTCTTCCTCCCAACCAAACGATTCAAATTTTGCTGTCTCTTGGTCCTCTGGAATGCAGCCCCTCCCCTCTGGAAATCAGTCTGCATTCCACCACAATTGTTGATGATAAGACTCATTTTGAAGTTTGGAGTTTGGTATGGAGACCTACAAAAAGAGGGTTAACAACTGTGTGCAGGCACCATGGGATTGTTCACCCATTATTGAAGGGAACATGGAACGTACACCTTAAGTTTGTTCCACTTTTCCTTCTTTTATTATTGCGGGATTCTTGCGACCTTGTGTGTTTTACTGTGTTTGCCTTCCTGTATAACACAGAGGAATACTGAAACTTATTTCTGTTCCTACATTCCTTTTTCTCTGTAGAGTTTACCGCCGCATAAACATTCATCTTTTTAGAGATTAACACTCAGTGCAAAATCCAAAACTGATTGTTCTTGTAGGTGAATCAATTGGGGGTGGTTTAATCCATGAGCAAATGGCCTGGTACGAAATACTAATATGCAAGAAGAAGAAAAAGATGTTATTTGTGTTTGTGTAACGCGCTAAACAAAGCCTGGATGTTGTGTTGTGTTTTTTTTTTAAGAAGCACTCTGGGGGAAAATGAAAGGTTATTCTGAGTCCCTAAATTCTGGAAGAGATTTGAAATTTGAAATTCTCTCCTGCGTTAACACTTACCAGCCCTTGTTAGTTTGCCCAGGTTAAAATTTCCTGTTCATTGGGAACTTGAGTAGAGCTTCCAATTTCAAATGTCCTCATTCTTGCAATTTAGGGTGTGGAACTCTGATAATTTGGGGGTGGTTATTTGTGGGGACAGCCTGGACATTCATATTTTTTTTCCTTTTATATGATCCACCCTTTTAAAATTGCAAGCTGCCCAGAATCATTGTGGAGCAAGGTGGCCTTAACATTTAAGAAAATCAGTCAATCAAACAAAGAAACAGTCAGTCAATTTAAATATGTTCAACCATGTGGACCTGCTACTTGGTTGAATCAAGGACTTGGGCCAGTTGTGTTATATGGGAAGAAAACAAGATGAAGATGAGGCTAGTATTTTATTTTTGAGCCACGCACATTATTTATTTCTTACATTGGTTTGCTGGCCATCTCAACACAAGGTGACTCTTTCTGTGTCTCCATATAAGCATTTTGTCTATGAGAATTTTTATGTCCTGCGTATCCAGATGTGGTGGAATGTTGGCCTGGATTCCCAGGAGGGAGGGAGAGACGGGCTGCATTCCGGAGGCCCAAGAGACAGCGAAGTTTAGATCATTTGGTTGGGAGGAAAAGGGTGAAGACAGCACCTTCTTAGAAGTTCTCAGAAAACATATTTCATGATGCAAGGAGTTACTTTACTTTGGCAAGATTCTGTCTATAGCAGGGGTGGGTTCCTGCTGGTACGCTCTTACCTGTTGGTCGCCGCAGAACGGAAGAAGGCGGTGGCGTTCGCGGCGCGGGGCTTCCCCCGCCCGCTTTTCCCCTGCCCGCCTAGACGTGGCCATTTGCGTTCTTTTGCCCTCTGTGCATGCGCAAAGCATTCTGCTTGCGCAGAGCACAAAAGAACGCAAATGCCGGCATCCAGGCGGGCGGGGAAAAAGCGGGCGGGGGAAGCCCCGCGCCACGAACACCACCGCCTTCTTCGGTTCTGCGGCGACCAACAGGTAAGAGCGTACCGGCAGGAACCCACCCCTGGTCTATAGGTCTGTCTTTCCTTATCGCTGATATATTATATATTCCTGAAATATTCCTGAAATATATTCCTGAAAGGTCTGTCTTTCCATGTTTTGGTGGCCTGACACCATGTCTGTTTAATACCAGAAAAGACATGAATGATATGAGTGAAATAAATGTCCCACTTCTTCATTAGTCATGAGAGATAGAAAAATGAATCTTGGCCTCTTTCTCTCTAAGCCCCCAAAACTGTATCTCCCAGAGATGTTCTTCTCCAAGGGGGACCAGTGAGGGCTTCCCTTGAAATACAGATAGTCCTCAACTTAACGACCACAAGTGAGCCCGACATTTCTGTCGCTAAGTGAAACATTTGTTGAGTTTTGCCTCATTTCACGACCTTTCTTGCCACAGTTATTAAGTGAAACACTGCAAGCGATAAGTTATTCACACGGTCGTTAAGTGAATCTGGGTTCCTCCGTCGGCTTTGCTTGTCAGAAGGTCGCAAATGGGGATCGCGCGACCCCGGGACACTGCAACCGTCATAAATATGAACCAGTTGCCAAGCATCCAGATTTTGATCCCACAACCCGGGGGTGCTGCAGCAGTCGTAAGTGTGGGAAATGGTCATAAGTCCCTTTTTTTCAGTGCCATTGTGACTTTGAACGGTCGCTAAGTGAACTGCTGTAAGTTGAGAACTACCTGTGCTAAAATGTTAGCTTTGACTAGTATTCAGTGCAGTGAAGCTCACGTCTCTCTTGGCCTGAGGACGCAGGATATGAAGACGCCTGGCTGGGGTTCTTCCTCGCCAGGAGAAGTTAGACGTTGGCCCAAATCAGGGGTGTCAAACTCTATTCTTCGCGGGCCGGATCAGCATTCTAATTGTCCTCTGTGAGGTGGTGGCGGTGGGGGAGGAGTTGGCGGGTGCATGCGCGCACAGGAGTCGACGGGCGCATATATATGCAGGCCCCACCCCTACTATCCCAGCCGCCTCCTGTGCGTACGCATGCCTGCACAGAATGGCATGGGCCAGCCTGTGCGCGCATGCGCCCGCCTCCTGTGGACATGCGTGACCACGTGATTTGAGTGGGGATTGGGTGGACCTGGCCGAAGCGACGCGGACCGGCCCCTTAGCATTTCCAGGATGGCCACACGGGCCGGATCCGACCACATCGCGGGCCAGATCTGGCACGCGGGCCTTGAGTTTGACACCCCTGGCCCAACGTGTCTTCGTTTCTCTGAGGAAATTCCTTTCTTTTCTTCTGCAGAGTTCCTGGGGACATCGATGAAGTCAACGCTCTCAAACTGCAGGTGGATCAGTGGAAAATCCCCACTGGCTTAGAAGACCCCCACGTTCCTGGTGAGGGTGACAATGTGGAAGGACACCCTGGTCTTTCTCCTCCAGCTGGATCTGCCCCACTTTTGTGGGCTTCACCCTGGACAGGGATGGAGAAGCCATTTTTGGTGTTTTATCTCACTTGGATAAGGGGAACATTTCTCTCCCCCCCCCTTTTCGGCTTATAAACCGGAAGGCTAAAAGATATTTTAAAAAGGCATATGGCCAGCCGGTTCGGACCGGTTTGGGTGAACCGGTAGCCGTGACTACAAGTGGCCCCGCCCACCCACCCAGACATAATACTGTCCTATTTAGCCACGTTTTTGAGGCTGGGTGCATGCGCGGAAGGCTCACGCACAAGTAAAGCACATGCGTGGGAGGCTGTGCGCATGCACAGAGGTGGGCTCACATTTGCAAACCGGTAGGGGAGGTAAGTGAATATACCATATGGCCCTATTATTTAATTCCTAGGTCAGGGGTCGGCAACCTTAAACACTCAAAGAGCCACTTGGGCCCGTTTCCCAGAGAAAACAAAATACCCGGAGCCACAAAACCTGGGTGGGCGTGGCCAACTCAATGTCACTCACTCCCACCCAGTCACATGACCCCCCCCGCCACGCCTACCCAGGTTTTGTGGCTCCGTGTTTTCTATGGGAAGTAGGTAACTCCCTCTGTCTCTCTCCCTCCCACCTCTTTCTCCCTCTCTCTGTATCTTTTTTCTCTCTCATCTGTTTCTTTTTCTCATTTCTATGTCTCTTTCTCTCTCTCTTTCTTTCTCCCCCCCTTTCTGTGTGTGTGTGGGAATCCAGGTTCCCTCCCGCTCCTCTTCCTGCTCTCCCGATGTCTGTTAAGCCAGGGCTGAGGAGATCCCCTTGCGGGGAAAGGCGCTCAACAGGACGCAGCTTCTCTCCTGCATGAATGCTCCGGCCATTGCCTTGCCATGCCATCCCCCACCCCCAGCAGCTCTTTGGCCGAGCGTGAAGTGGCAGGAAGCAAAGGCTGCCTTACATGCAGCGAAGGCAGGTACAGGGGCGCTTCACTCCTGCACTCTCCGGCGACTCTCCTCCTCCCCCTCTCATGATGCCATGGCCGGCTGTGGCTGAGCCGGGAGCGTGCGCACATGCGGGGAGACCCTCCCTAAGCAAACGGCCACCATCCCTGCGAGCGCCTTTCCTGCGCTTTGGCACTCACTTGAGGAGGGTCTCCTTGCGCATGCTCCCAGCTCAGCCACAGCCGGCCAGAGGGTCATGAGGGGAGGAGGCGGATCGCCCAAAAGGAGACGTCCGCCGCGGCTGGCGATCGTTCCTCAGCCCGGATTTCCAAAAATATCCAAAAAAGAACTAAAAGCAACAAGGAGCGGGGCCAACCAGTGATGGGACAGGGAGCCACAGCAGAGGGCCCAAAGAGCCGCATGCGGCTCCGGAGCCGCAGGTTGCCGACCCCTGCCCTTGGTCAATTGAATATATACCCTGCAGTAATAACAGGTGGAAAATATTGGTTAATTTCTATTTTTTTCTTTGTACAGGTAGATCTCGACCGACGAACCCGATTTAGCCCATATTTTCTGTGGGTTAAATGAAATAGTTGTTTTGTGAGTTTTGCCTCATTTTACGACTTTTCTCGCCACAAGTTGTTAAGAAAGTCACTGCAGTTGTTAATTTAGAACCACGGTTCTTAAGTGAATCTCGCTGACCCCCATGGACTTTGCTTGTCAGAAGGTCGCAAAAGGGGATCACATGACCCCAGATGCTGCAACTGTCATAACTATGAGTCACTATGAGTTTTCAATGTCTGAATTTTGATGATGTCACCATGGGACGATGCAACGGTTGTAAGTATGAAAATTGGTCATAAGTCACTTTTTTCAGTGCCGTTGTAACTTTAATGTAAAGAAACGTAATGGATGATTCAACCCAAATAGCTGAGAGGGGGATGGTTTGCTGGGCAGTTGTTCTGGCAATTTTTGGTTGAAACTGTCATTTCCCACTCCCGTACAGGTAGTCCTCTATTTACAACAGTTCATTTAGTGACTGTTTGAAGTTACAACAGCTGTGAAAAAAGTGACATGACTCTTTTTCACACTTATAACCGTTGCAGCATCACCATGGTTACGTGATCAAAATTTGGATGCTTGGCGTTCATATTTATGACCGTTGTGCTGGGTCCCTGAGTCACGCGATCCCCTTTTGCGACCTTCTGACAAGCAAAGACAATGGGGGATGCCAGATTCACTTAACAAACTTGTAACCAACTTAACTGCAGGGATTCACTTAACAGCTGTGGCAAGAAAGGTCATAAAATGGGGGCAAAACTCGCCGAGCTACTGTCTCGCTTAGCAATGGAAATTTTGGGCTCCGTTGTGGTCGTACGTCGAGGACGACCTGTACTGATTTAAGGGGTTCACCCAATACACAGATCCATGGTTATGATATAGTCCAGTGATGGCGAACCTATGGCATGTGTGCCACAGGTGGCACGCGGAGCCATATCTGCCGGCACGCAAGCCATTGCCCTAGCTCAGCTCCTGCGCGCATGTGCGTGCCCACCAGCTAATTTTTGGCTCGTGCGGAGGCTCTGGGAGGACGATTTCAGCCTCTGGAGGGCCTCTGGGGTGCCAGGGAGAACGTTTTCGCCCTCCCCAAGCTCCAAGAAAGCCTCTGGAGCCTGGGGAGGGCAAAAAACAGGCCTACCGGACCCACTGGAAGTCGAAAAACGGGGGAGTGGGGGGGGGGGTCACGCACGCATGCGCAGGGGGGTGGGGCGAGTGGGAAACTTTGAATTATGGGTGTGGGCACGCACGCACATACGATAGCGTGCGTGTGCACTATTTCGGCACCCGAGGAAAAAAAGGTTCGCCATCACTGGTATAGTCGATTAAAGGGAGATGAACCAGATCCTTCATCTTTGACCGTTGGTAGGAGAGGCATGATGTTGAGAATGGCCTTCAGGAGGAAGGGAAGGAGATCTGACAAACTCAGAGTTGCTTGAAGTCTCTAGTCAAGGAGAATGTCTTTCCTCTTCGGTGGCTTTTCTCATTCCTCTCCTTTCTCCCTGCAGCCTCCTTGCTGAAGCTCTGGTATCGCGAACTTGAGGAGCCTCTTATCCCGCACGAGTTTTACGAAGAGTGCATCACCCACTATGAGAACCCCGAAGCTGCCATCGCCGTCGTCCACTCCCTGCCCAGGATCAACAAAATGGTGCTTTGCTACCTCATCCGTTTCCTCCAGGTAAGGCAGCTCCGGAGTCCAGCTTACCGATGGTGGTGTCTGTGAAGATTCTCGTTCATCCAGGTCATGGTTGTCCCAAAGGTGCTTTTTTCAAGAGGCTACTGGCCTTCCTTTGTTTTTCTTTGAACACGTTTCTCTTCTCATCCCAGACAAGCTTCTTTGGCAGTTCCAAGAAGATTCCACACCCATTTGAGCTATTCGGGTGACCCTGAGGACACAGATAAACCCACAAGTGGCCTCAATGTTTCTCAGAGGGAGTGCTAAAGACCAAGTGACCGCCAGGAATATAAATCCTTCCATTCTCCACCATTCAATCAGAACTGAAGAAGCTTCTTGGACGAGAAGCAAAACCTCTTCAAGGAAAAACAAAGGAAGTCCAGTTGACTCTTGGGAAAAAAAGCACCCTTGGGACATGGACAGTGGTGCTCATCCTACTGACCATAACCTGGGCTGAGAGTGCAAACCTAGAACCTAAGCATGATCAAAAGCATGCCTTCTCCATCCCTAGGGGAAAGGAGGATGGTCCAGCTTTCTCTACCGACACAGTTGCGTTAGGCTGGGGCATGTGAGGTCCTCCAAGAAGGATGAAGGATGCCTTGAGATGTTGAACTCCTACAATGGACATAGAACATAGAATAATAGGGGTAGAAGGGACATTGGAGGTCTTCAAGTCCAACCCTCTGGCTGGAGACCCTATATCAGTGATGGCGAACCTTTTCGGCACCGAGTGCCCAAACCGGAACATGTGTGTATGTGCGCGCACCAGAGCACCGGAAACCCGAAGACCAGCTGGCTGGCATGCACATGCTTATTTTTTGGGCAGGTTTTTGGCCGTTTTCGGGCCGTTTTCAGACCATTTTTCGTGCCAAAAAACGGCACTGAAAACGGCCCAATTTTTGGCCCTTTTCAGGTACTCTGGCACCCGCGAAGACCAGGTGGCCGGCATGCTAGAAACCAGAAGAGCAGCTGGCGATGGCGCGCGTGCCCACAGAGAGGGCTCTGCGTGCCACCTCTGGCATGCATGCCATATGTTCGCCATCAAGGCCCTATATCATTCCGGACAAACGGCTGTCCAATCCCTTCTTAAAAACTTGTAATGGAGCACCCACAATTTCTAAAAGCAAGCCATTTCACTGATTGTTCTCACTGTCAGGAATTTTTTCCTTAGTTCTAGTCTCTACACTCCCTGCTCCTCAGAATAGGAAGACCCCGAAATAGTTTTTCTCCCCTGCAATATGTGGGCATGTTCATCATCTACCTGGATTTTGGATGCATTCTGCAAATTAGCCCATTTGGGGTACCTTGGTTCAAAAAGTGTCTAGGTCTAGGACAGTGATGGCGAACCTATGGCACGGGTCCCACAGGTGGCACGCAGAGCCATATCTGCCGGCACGCGAGCTGTTACCCTAGCTCAGCTCCACCGTGCATGTGCACGCCGGCCAACTGATTTTTGGCTCACACGGAGGCTTTGGTAAAACATTTTAGGCTTCTGGAGGGCCTCCGGGGGGCGTTTTTGCCCTCCCCAGGCTCCAGGGAAGTCTCTGGAGCCTGGGGAGGGGGAAAACAGGCCTACTGGGCTCTCCGGAAGTTGGGAAACAGGCCGTTTCCGGCCTCCAGAGGACCTCTGCGGGGGCGGGGGAGGCCGTTTTTGCCCTTCCCAGGCATTGAATTATGGGTGTGGGCACTCGCATGTGCGTGATAGCGCGCACGCACGCGCTTTTGGCACCCGAGGGAGAAAAGGTTCGCCATCACTGGTCTAGGATGACGAGCCATGGCCTCGTCGCTGGACAATTCAATGTGGGATTAATTCCTTTTTTTAAAAATTCATCAAAGCATTATAAAAGCTGCTAGTCATAGGAATGATTTCTTCTGATGCAAGAGGTAAAATAATTTTGACGAAAACGTGATCAACCAAAATAAAGGGAACTAAGTGAATCCCGCGGCTAGTGGGTCACAGCAAGTTGTCCTTCAGCAAGTTGGCTGCGGTGAATTGACCGTGGCAAATTGTCCCATTCTGGTTCGAAAACATTTGCCTCACGATACGTTGTTTCGTCCAATTAAAAGTTTACAGACATGGGAGTGTCTGGGAATTGCGTAGCAGGTGTCCAAATGAAGTCAAGAGAAGCTGATGCGAATGTGTAGTTTTATATAAATAAATATATTTTTCAACTATATATACGGCAAACTAGATAGTCGGGCAATCAGGAGCATCATGAGGTAAATCACAGAGCACAGAGGGCAGGGAAGAAAAAGGCGGGAAAAAAGGGAAACACCCCCTCCACACACAGCAACCAATCACAGCGCAGATTGCCTCACGCAGGAGCCAGCACTCTCCAACCAATCAAACATAACTGTGTGTTCTGGCTCACTGCACAACCCCACTGCTCCAGCTACTAAATTTAAAGATCTTAACAGAGAGTTTTAGTAGTATACTAGATAATCTCCGACACATTGAGTCATCTTTTCAGAGATATTTTCTTACCAAATTCCTTGATGCCTAGACACTCAATGTCCTGCCTTCCCTGAAAAAATTGGGATATTTATGTTCAGAAATGAATTTGCCTTGAAAACAGCTCACACTGAACTGTGTAGAACTGTCAAACATCAGCAGAAATGCTTTATGACATTTTACGTTATAAACTGTTCTATGATCGTGTTCATGTCATAAAACGTTTTATCAATGTTGCCAAATTTCAATCATGGGTTCTGGATTTGGGATGCATCCTGTACATTAGCCCATTTGAAGTACCCTGGTTAAAAAATTATTGCCCTACGGTCCGCCGTTTTGTCCAATTAAAAGGTTACGAGTATGAGACTTTTACTACAGGTAGTCCTTGACTTACAACAGTTCGTTTAGTGACTGAGGTTACAGTGGCACTGAAAAAAGTGACTTATGACCACGTTTCACACTTACCATCGTTGCACACTCCCCACATTGACGTGATTTACATTTGCTTGACAGCTGGTTCATATTTATGACGGTTGAAGTGCCCTGGGGTCACGTGACCATCTTTTGCGACCTTCTGACAAGCAAAGTCAATGGGGAAGCCAGATTCAGTTAACAACTGTGTTACTAATTTAACAACTGCAGGGATTCACTTAACAAATGTGTCCGTAAAAGTCGTAAAATGGGGCAAAACTCACTTAACAAATTTCTTGCTTAACAACAAAAGTTTTGGGCTCTATTGTGGTCGTAGGTTGAGGACCACCTGTAGTATATAGATTTGTCTCAGTTGTGGGTTGTGACCCACAGTGTAACACCTCTTCCCTTCTCACAGGTGTTCGTGCAGCCGGGTAACGTGGCCATCACCAAGATGGACGTCAACAACCTTGCCATGGTGATGGCCCCCAACTGTCTGCGCTGCCAGTCGGACGACCCACGGATTATTTTTGAAAACACCCGCAAGGAAATGTCCTTCATCCGGGTGCTCATCCAGCACCTGGACACAGGCTTCATGGAGGGAGTGCTATAGCCCCTGTGCCAACAGGACCGGACCACAGTTGGACAACCATCACCTGGATCTTATCCCGTATCCCAAAGTCAGTCAGTGAGAACCATTTTTTGATGCAGCAGGAGATGCCAACCTTGTGAAGCACCCGAAGAGAAAGCTGTGGGCCACTGACCTTGCCATCTTGGCTATGCCAACTTGGGCATCTGAAGTTGCCCAGGAACCCCTTGGGGCCTGTGCGATGGACAAAATGAGGCCCCCTGGTGGACAACCTCCCGACCAGGACTTCATCAGGAGTGTCTACATAAATGGACAATCCGACACCATTTGGGAGAACTGTGAACCAAGGTAGAAAGGCCAGGAGGCCTGTCTACCCCCCCCCCCCAAATTAAGTCTGTCCTGTGGAAATGGAGGGCACAGTACCTGGTTCGGGCAGCTAAGGGAACGTTTGAATGGGTCGATGGGGTGGGGAGCGAATGTCCAAGATGGTAGCTGAATCCTTTTCAGGCGAGTCGGAGGGATAGGAGGGAACGAAAGGTGATAGGATGCAGATCACAAAGACTGGCGTTGCGGGGAAAGTGAACTGGCCTCCCAGGAGGTCAGTTAGTCTGACTGCTTCTGTGGAAGGGGGAGGGGGTGCCATCAGATTGACCATTGAGAACTCTAAGGGGGCGGTGGCACCTCTGGAAGCCATGGACCATCTGTTGGCGAGGCTCAGACACCTGCCGGCTTTTAAGATTTGAAGAAGATGCCCCTTTCCTTTTTCCTTCCTTCTTGCAGCACAGTCACTGCCAAAGGGGGTCAAGCCATGCAGCCCCCCACCCCTCATCTCAACATCTCAGTGCCCCACAAAAGGCCTGGTTGTGCCACCCTTGAAACGGGAGGGGAATAACGAGAAGGAGTTTCGTTCTGGTCACTCGTTTTTCTTGTTGGGCGGAGTTTTATACACTGTGATAACAGAACCGGAGCGCTTTCTTGACCTCTCCTTAAGTGAAGGGGTGTGTGTGTGTATGTGGGAAAGGTTACCAGGCCCTCCTTGACCCTCGCAGCTCCCCAGTTGAGTGGTGACAACGAGAAGAAGTAGGGTGTCCCGATTCTGGAGTTGTCCATTCTCTCATCTCAACATCCCTTTCTGCACCCAGTGCTTTGGTGTTTGAGAAGGTGGGTCCTCCTCGGGTTCCAGGAAGACCCTGTCCACAACCAATTCCTTACGGCACCTTAAGTGATAGACTTTGGCTGGATCAGGGGCATTCTCCGCCAGGTTTCCAGATATATTTTTTCCTCCCCGAAGGAAGGAGCTAAGTTCTATTCCGTAGGCCAGAAATGGGAGAAGGCCAGCAGTAGTGGTGAAAATAAACATTCCCATAAAGTGTCCTCCGTCCCGAATGCTTGTACCCGGGTATCTTGCACATCCTTACGGGGCAAAAAAAAAGGCATTTAGAGGTAGGGGTTATGGGGTGGAAAGCAACAGCTACATTTGAGCATGTTTAACATGCTCTACAAGCATGGGAGTTGGTTATTGCTCCCTGCCCAACCTCCTTCAAAAGGAGTGACCCTCGGCCTTTCACGTTTATTTCTCAACTTCCACTGTTTGAAATCTGATTTTTTTCCCCCAAGAAGCAAAGCCAAACTCTCAGTTTCCCGAGACAAAAAAAAATCAGAAAGAGCAACGATTTGACCTTTGCTTCTCCATCCATCCCATCACAACGTATGGGAGAGGTCCCTGGATCTGTAGGAACATAGCTCCTATCTCCTCCTGGGTCCAGGAACGGACAATCTTATTTTGCGTTCGTGCACATATGTGCGGAGAAGAAGAAAGAGATAAAGCTCATCTAAGAGAAACTAGGTGGTCCTTGGATGGGGCAGTTGGTGGAGAAGATCCATGATTCTGGCCTACAGGGGTAGAGAGTTCTGACACAGCAGGGCTTCTGTCCCACCACCTGCCTCTTGCCCTCCTGCCTTCCTGCTTCCTACAGTGCACCAGACCCATATCAGCCCTAAGGCCCTCTCTCTCCACTTGACCAAAGGCCAGGATGGTGGCCTTGAAGGTCTGTAGAGTTGGATGAGCTGTTGTAGTGAGGGGCCTCCCACCAAGGCAAGTCCACTTCTTGGATATTGTCGGCCGTGGTTGGGGCTACCTCAACTCTGCCATGCTACACGTGACTCACGTGCTGTGGTTTCTAGCATCTTTCAGAGTGCTTTTAGAGAAGGATGCAAGAATGCTCCTAGGGGTTGTTGGCTGCTCCTGGCCAACCGGAGGAGAGGGTCCCATTCACCCCTAGGGTGCTAAGCAGTTCTTGGAGGAGCTTGTGGTTTCTAGAGAAAGTGCCTTTTATTCCAACAGACCAGAGCCCTCCCACCTGCAACTTCCTTCTTGAAAAAGAACAGCCCATCCCATCCAACTCTCTTACCTTGAGATTATTCCAGGTGCAGAGAGTTTACTCCTAAATCCCGTCCTGGTGCAGGTTAAGGCATGGAGGAGCTACCTAGCTGGGCAACTCAAGGCCACCTGCCACCTTGTTCATTGTTTGGGTTAGTTCTCAGCTCCCTTAATCACCCAGCAAACACCGGAGGTGGAAAACAACGCGTGTGGCAGAACTCACGGAAGTGTCGACTTTCCCACTTGGGACCAGTCCAGAAAAAGGTCGAGCCGATTGGCCGGAATGCAAGATTTGGCACGGGCAGCCTTTGCGATCAATGTTGGGGGCTCCCCCACCCCAATAAACTGGAGTCCAGATGGATCTCCCAAGTGGGAAAACCAGGGCCGCCAGTCTTCCAGCCTGGATCGTAACCAATATTCCCTCTGACATTAGAAAACGTCGCGTCGCAGTTGGAAAATGCCGCGCGCCGTTTTCTTATCATGTGCGTGGCCGCGCAGCTTAGAGGGAACATTGATCATAACTCAAAGAGTCCAACCAACGCCTTCTATTCAGGAAGCCCTTTCCCAGCCTGGCAGTTCAGGTTCACCGCTGATTCTTTTCGGCTGGGGGAATCTCTGCTTTGTTTGCACTTCGGGTCGGTGAGAAACAGCAACAGCGCGGAAAGTGAGAAGGACCAAAGACTCCGAGCCCGGTTTGCAAAGCCCTTGGGCCCTCTTTTTCCGACGGTCATCGATTTCGCACGATCGGCTTAGAAAGTGTCTGGCCAAGATGCCTTTTTTTGTAAATAGGAAGGAAACCTGCCTCTTTCGACAGCTGTTTGGGAATCCGAGTGGGGCTTTTTTTGGGTGGTTCAATCGGTCAAGAATGATGGTGGACAAACTGCCCTTCGCATCAGGGTCTGGCTATGAATTTTGGGGAATTTGCAGGGTAGACACAGGTCAATCTGATGCAGGTGAACGGAGAATAACCTCGTCTTTAACAGCAGGCACACAATTTCTGTCCTTCTTGAGAGAATTTATTATATAGAGCAGTATTTCTCAACCTTGGCCGCTTTTAGATGAGTGGACTTCAACTCCCAGAATTCCCCAACCCCGGGGAATTCTGGGAATTGAAGTCCACCCATCTTAAAGCGGCCAAGGTTGGGAAACACTGATAATAGAGATTTCCCCCCCCCCCAATCTGGTATCCACCTCCAGCAGCATTAGGATTGCAATTCCCAGCATCCTGGCTGGGGAGGATGGGAATTGCAGTCCCAACCCAGCTGAATTGTGGGGGGGGGATAGGGGTTCAGTCACGGGAACACGGTTACAAAGCTATCATGGGAAACCGACGCGATCCGTTGGCTAACCACAGAATGGAGTTCCGAGTTGTAAATATCATTCATGCCAACTTTTTTTTTCTTCGTGCGTGAGAAGAATGCTCTTTTTTGTTATTTATTCGGTTGTTGCTTTCCAGCGTTTTGCCTCCTCTCCCCCCCACCTTCAGAAATATATTTATTCCTGCTCTTGGGAATGAAGCTTTCCGATGACGATTAAAGGGTTACACGCAAAGTCTTGTCTCCTAAGTGGTCTGGCCTTCTTTTCAAGAAATAACGCATTGGTGGGCTACCACGGTTGGCGAGATCGTGATGTTTAGATGGTTGAATGGCCCATAGTAGACAAATAAAGAACACACACACACACACACACACACACACACACACCATTTCCAGCTCATTAACAGAATAATGAGTTGGAAGGGACCTTGGAGGTCTTCTAGTCCAACCCCCTGTTCAAGCAGTGGACCCTATTACCAGCATGGTTGGCTGGGGAATTCTGAGAGTTGACGTCTACAAGTCTTAAAGTTCTCAAGGTTGGACAAATGGCTGTCCTATACCATTCTGGACAAATGGCTGTCCAATCTCTTCTTGAAAAAATCCAATGATGGAGCACCCACAACTTCTGGTGGCAAGCTGTTCCACTGGCTAGTTCTCACTGTCAGGAAATTTCTCCGTAGTTCTAGGTTGGATCCCTCCGTGCTTAATTTCCATCGGTGACTTCTTGTCCTGCCTTCTGGTGCTTTGGAGAACAGATTGATCCCCTCTTCTTTTGTAGCAGCCCCTCAAATATTGAAACAGTGCTGTCATGTCACCCCTAGTCGAGACAGACCCAATATCTAAGATCTAATATTTAAGTGCAAAGCCGTGTAGGACTTTTAATGAATCTCTTGCTTCGAGGTGGAGTCAGGGCAACTGATTGCAGCTGAGCATTTACTGGCCGGGTGCCCTTCCTGATGCCTATGCAGAGTTCGCAGCAGACAATTTCTCATTGCGCTCAGAGAGCGAAAATCTGCCGCTACCTAGGATCGAACTCACAGCCTCCCAATTGTGAGGTGAGAGCTCCACCTCTAGGCCGCCACGAGGTTAAATAAATATTTGGACTTGTGCCTGGAAACTTCATGTAAGACGACACCCACCACATAGATGAACGGTGACCATAACAGCTGTGACCTGTTGGCATGCAAGTGGGTACAGTGATGGAGGATCCACAACTTCTGAAGGGAAACTGTTCCACTGCTGGTCTTCACTGTCAGGAAAGTTCTCCTTAGTTCTAGGAGAACTTTGATGCCTAAATTTAGCATTGTTTCCTTACTAGGAAAATCCCATTTGGGGGCAATCCTGCATTTCCTCCTTCGCCAGGCCTTCAAAAACTGGACCGAAGCAGTTTGAGGGGCACCTGCTTCTGCGGTGAATCCAGTCACCTCTAGAAATGGGGTGCCACTTTTCACTGATCTCATGTCATTGCTCCCAATCCCCATTTTTCCCATTCTGGTTTATCCTTGCGTGCAATTCCAGCAACTCCCGATGATCTTCTCACTTCCTGTCTCTTGAGTCAGGAAAGCCCATGAATGTATTCCAAGGACCGGACCAAGCAAAATCATCATTCCTTGGTTCTGAACCCTCACACAAACGCTAGGTGGTTGTGGGTCTAACCATGGTTGGTTTTGTTGACTAAGTGGTAACTAGCTGCCATTGCACAGCAGAAATCCTAAAACGATTTAGAAACGGCTGAGTTCCCACAACATTAAGCTACCAACAAGTCAACCATGTGTTGTGGGAATCGAGTCTAAAGGGCATCCTGCCTTGATGTCCTTTTTGTATGTTAGGTCTTCCTGGTTTCACCTTTGACTCATCTCCAGCCACCATCTGTGGTAGGTTAAAATCATGTGCAGATGTTCCTCTTCTCTTGGGCCGGCTCTACTGTACAAACAAATTGATTGCTGATGGAGTTGTGGCTGGGATCTGCCCAGGTCCTCTTGGCAAACATCTGTCCAGTTTCTGATCACTGGACATCCAGGGCTCCAGGAGAACCCCTGGCCACTGCCTACCTGGAAGAGGCACCTGGCATCTATGGAGACATAAGCTAACTTAGTAACAATAGCAATAGCCCTTAGACTTATATACCGCTTCATAGTGCTTTACAGCCCTCTCTAAGCGGTTTACAGAGTTCAGCCTCTTGCCCCCAACAATCTGGGTCCTCATTTTACCCACCTCAGAAGGATGGAAGGCTGAGTCAACCTTGAGCCGGTGAGATTTGAACAGCTGAACTGCAGCTAGCAGTCAGCTGAAGTAGCCTGCAGTGCTGCACTCTAACCACTGTGCCACCTCGGCTGCTAAGAGTAAGTAAGAAGTTAGAAGATCAAGAGAATTGATAGAACATTAAGGAATAATTGAAGCGAACTCATCAATCGTTCTACTTGAAAAAAAACAGTGTAGAAGATGCCCACAAGAGTGCTGGACCCATTCTTAGAAATAGGCCAATCAACAGCAGACTGGTGCAGAGCAATTCTGGAACCCCTCAGCTAGCAACCCGAGACAACCTCATGTTCTCAACACCTACCTCCAATTGTTTTGTCTGGTCCCTTCCCCACCCTATGTTAAGGCAAGGGGTTGGTGATGGGTCTTCCCGCCATTGTGTGATGCTAGGTAAATAGCCAAGGAAGTCCACCAAGCTCTTTATGTGCCTTACCCTGTGTTAAGAGACTGAGCATATGTATCTCAACCTCAACAACTTGCAAATGTGTGGACTTCCACTACCAGAATCCTGGCTGGAGAAGAGAGTTCCAGGAGTTGAAGTCCACACATATTCAAGCTGTGTTACAGGGGCGGGTTCCTAATTTTTTTACTACCACTCTGTGGGCGTGGTTTATTTTGTGGGTGTGGCTTCTTGGACTGCTGAAGGGAGGGGAACTGAGATAGCTCCTGCCGCACATTCTTTCAGCATCTCATGTGCTCCCTCAGCCATCCTCCCCTGCTTGGACTCACTGTGGGGTAGGAAGACGGCACATGCGCAGTGCCGGAACCTCTGCTTCTGGGCATGCACAGAAGAATTTTTTTTAAAAAATGGCGGCACCCAGGCACCGGCAACCGACCGCACCAGTACTGTGATGTCACCAGCGGGCCGCTACCGGTGCTATAGAGTGGACCGCACTGGTAGGAACCCACCACTGCCGTGCTATATATACAGCACAATACAGTGAGCCATGTGCAAATCTGTACATTGGAGAAACAAAACCACTTCATAAGCGCATGGCACAACATAGGAGAACAAACCCATCAGGACAAGACTCAGCAGTCCATCTGCATTTGAAAGACAAAGGTCACACTTTTGAAGACAACAATCTGGACAGAGAAGACCGCTGGTTTGAAAGAGGGGTCAAGGAGGCCATCTATGTCCAAATTGAACATCCTTCCCTCAACAGAGGTGGAGCCAGCGGTGAAAGCTGCTTACCTTCCCTACCGGTTCATCACACGTGCTTTTTCACCCTCTGTGCATGCACAGAAGGCTTTGCACATGCGCAGAGGGTTAAAAAAAATGACGGGTGGGTGGAGCGTCGCACTGCCGCCGCTACCGGTTCTCCGAACCGGGCCAAACCGGTAGCATTTCACCCCTGGGGGGAGGGATACAACATCCCCTATACAACACAGTCCTTTAAGCAGTTCCAAAGAAGGTTCACACCCATTTGCACTATCTAGGTCAGTGATGGTGAACCGGGTGCCAAAAGGGCGAGTGCGCGTGCCCATACCCATAATGCAATGCCCTCCCCCCGCCCCCGCGCATGCACACAGGCCTCACTGAAGCCTCCGCACTTCCGATCGGCCCATTGGGCCATTTTTCGCCCTCCCCAGGCTTCAGGAAAGCCTCCAGAGCCTGTGGATGGCGAAAAACAGGCCCAACGGGCCTACCAGTTTGGAAATGAACTTCTGGTAGACCCATTGGGCCATTTTTCACTCTCTCCAGGCTTCAGGAGGCTTTCCTGAAGTCTGGGAGGGTGAAAATGGCCTCCCCCCACCCTCCGGAAGGCCAAAAATCAGCTGGCCAGCGCGCACATGCGAGCTGGAGCTGACATAGGGCAACGCCTCGCGTGCCCTCAGATATGGCTCCGCGTGCCACCATGTTCCTTCTACCAGAGGAAGACACTTCAATGGGACAGTCTGGGAACGTCCTAAGTTATATTGTAAGACCTCATTTCCCTACTACTTTAGAGTAAGCTTTTTGAGATCTGTTCCCTCTGGTGGACAGGGAAGGCTTGTGCCGCAAAGCTCAGATTCTGTGCTTTAATACTGCAGTTCGGCAGTTCGAGTCACACTGGCTCAAGGTTGACTCAGCCTTCCATCCTTCCGAGGTCGGTAAAACGAGGACCCAGATTGTTGGGGGCAATATGCTGAACTCTGTAAACCGCTTAGAGAGGGCTGTAAAGCACTATGAAGCGGTATATAAGTCTAAGCGCTATTGCTACTACTGAGCTCGTTCCTTTCCCTGGAGAACTACAGCCTGATGCTGATTCCTTGTCATTGAAGGAAGGCTTAGTAGTCTTTGGAATGGGGACATCCCAGCCCAAGCCCTCAGGAGGGTTTTATCTGGGTTTGATTGGGAAATGGCACCAGGGACCCCTCTTTTTTCCAAGCCAAAAGATCACAATCTGACCATTTGGCTGTCCTGTTCAGCCCACATGGATTGCTTTTATTTTGAAGCCAACGGTTATTTTTATTTCCCAATGTACTTATGTGTGTGCATGCATGCCTATGTACCTTCACACAGCCCTCTTGGTTTAGCCCTCCACAACAGTCCCAGTTTCTCATGATAAGATAACTTTTATTGTCATTTTTTTTAACTGTGAGCACAGTGGCCCACATTAAAAATGAAATTCTGTTGCCTGCTCTCAAGAGAAAGTGTATATCTACCCAAACATATACATAACACACATGTACACATGCTATACACTTACATAAATATATACCTGTACTGTACATATGTATATATTAATCACTGTCCATTTTGAATACGTAGCGGAAAGAGGAAACTTGAGAGTTCACAAGGTTGATACCGTATGGAACAAAATTCTGGCTGAATCTGGATGTTCTGCTTTGGGTACCACGAAGACCCCTCCCAGAAGGTAACAAGGAGAACAGGTCGTGAAGAGGATGTGTAACGTCCCTGACAATCCTACGGATCCTGCTCAAGCATCGCTTATGTGCCGTGTCCTGGATAGAAGGGAGTGAACTGCCAATAATCTTTTCGGCTGTCCTCACCACTCTCTCCACTGCCTTTCTGTCTGAAGTGGTAATACTTCCAAACTAGACAGTAATGCCATACGACAGGATGCTCTCGATCATCCCTCTATAGGAAGTGGTAAGGACAGGGAAAGGAAGATGTACTTTTCTCATGCGATGCAGAAAATGCAGGCACTACTGTGCCTGCTTCACCACGGTCTCGCTGTAGAGCGACCAAGCCAGCCTACTTGTTCGCTGCACACCCAGAAACGTGATCATACTAACCACCTTCATAGGTGAATCATTAATACATAGATGGGTATGGCTATGCCTGCCTTTATTGAAATCTTGGGGAAATTAATTGCCCACCCCTGTTCTATCAGATCAATTTCTCATACGGCAGACTTGTGTGAATCGAGGCTCAATCTGTTCATCCCCCTCAATCGAGTGGCATCCACTTACTTTCCCTACCTGTTTGCATTGCGTCGGAAGTGCGTATTTTGCGCACCTATGTCACATCAGGGAAATGACCCTCTGCGCATGTGCAGAAGCCTTTGCGCATGTGCAGAGGGTTCTTTGCCAGCCGCTTTCAGGGAGTGGCGACCGGAGGACCGGTTCGGGGTCATGGCCAGCCGGCCATCGCTGCCGGTTCGGTGAGCGGGGGCAAATTTCCGCCATCGGTTCAGGCAAACCAGTCTGAACCGGCGGCAAGCCACCACAGCCCTCAATCTACCAATAGCAACGTCATCCCAGCCTTTTCCTTCTCCGACCGAGACAAGGGTGCGATTCCTGCTTTGTAACTTCTGTGGGAATAACCACAAACGCTGCATAGCCACAGGAATAAAAGAGCCCCCTAGTCTTGATTTTGGAGGTGGCGTGGTCATGTGCGCACACACATACACATCCCACATGGTGACCTATGGAGATTCTCAATCGTCCAGGTCATCGTTGTCCCAAAGGTGCTTTTCAAAAGGCAACTGGACTTTCTTTGTTTTTTCCTTTAAGACATTTCACTTCTCAATCAGAATAGAGCTGGAAGGGACCTTGGAGGTCTTCTAGTCCAACCCCCTGCTCAAGCAAGAGACC
Source organism: Diadophis punctatus similis (assembly GCA_023053685.1). Lineage (NCBI taxonomy): Eukaryota > Metazoa > Chordata > Lepidosauria > Squamata > Dipsadidae > Diadophis > Diadophis punctatus. Next base: position 204,972,636 of record JALIGW010000003.1, on the reverse strand, counting down.
CTATACTATTTCAGACAAGTGACTGTCCAGTCTTTTCTTAAAAGCCTCCAGTGATAAAACTTCCACAACTTCTGGTGGCAAGCTGTTCCACTGGTTCATTGTCCCCACTGTTAGGAATTTTCTCCAGATTGCTTCGCTCCTTGATTAGTTTCCATCCATTGTTTCTTGTCCTGTTTTTAAGTGCTTTGGAGACTAGGTTGACCCTCTCTTCTTTTGTGGCAGCCCCTGAAATACTGGACTAGTGACATCATGCCTCCCCATCTCCTTCTTTTCTCTAGACTAGCTAAACCCATTTCGTATGTTTTGGTCTCCGGTCTTTTAATCACCTTAGTTGCTCTTCTCTGCACTTTTTCCAAAGTCTCAACATCTTTTTTTTTTTGTAGTGGTGACCAGAATTGGATGCAGTGTTTTAGGTGTGGCCTTACTAAGGCTTTATAAAGTAAACTGAGGAAGAATTGAAGAAGCTCCTTGGATGAGAAGCAAAACGTCTTTAAGGGAAAAAAAACCCCCCAAGAAAGCCCAGCTGTCTTTTGGAAAGCACCTTTGGGAATCCCCACATGGTGAGGGGATCACATTTTGTATGTTTGGCGGTCCACTCCCCTTTATTTATTTATTTTATTTTATTTATTTATAATTAAATTTATATACCGCCCTTCTCCAGGGGACTCAGGGCGGTGAACAGCCAAGTAAAAACACAATATAAACATTAAAATATGTATACATTTAAAAGAAAATATTAGATGTGGCCCTGATTTAAGACAATACAATTAAAATTTGGTAAAATCTTAAAACCCCCAAAAACTTTTTAGACTGATAGGCAGCATCTCGGTCTTGTGAATGTGATTTTTGATGTTTTTTTCCAGTTTCCGGTGTTTGCTTTTAATTTATGGCAAAAAAACCCCAGCCATTTGGATAAAATGGGTTTACTTAATGACTGCTGCGTTTGTTTCACGCTTGCAAACAATGTTGTAAAATCAGGTCCAGTCACACGTGGTGAGCTGCTTAATGACCGCAATGATTTATGACAGTCATTCTGGGCTCAGTTACAGTTATAAGTCGAGTGTTATCAGCCACACGCAGCAGGTGGTGAACGATCACCACCCATTCCGGCAAACACGGTTCAGTTTTTCCCCTTTTTTAAAATTGATGTTTGTGAAGATTTTTTCCACAGAATAAAAGCCAAATCGAAAGGAAAACAGGAAAGAAGGGAGAAAAAGAGCAAGCAATTAAAAAGAGAGGGAAAAAACCCTCCAATTTAAGAAACATAGGAGTGACTTCTGGCCTTTACAAATTATAATTATGATCTTATTGCAATCTCCCTCTTCGTCTATCCTTTCTATCTCTCATTTAATCCACATTAAATTAATTTACACATTTCAGGCTTTTTTCCCCCAGGGATTCCAATCAACTGAGCACTGATACCTGCTGTTTTTTCCCCAAGATTTTGTTCCAAAGGTGCTCCCCCCCCAAGAGGTAACTGGACTTTCTGGCTTTTTCTTTAAAGACGTTTCACTTCTCATCCAAGAAGCTTCTTCAGTTCTGACTGGATGGTGGGGAATAGAAGGATTTATATTCTTTGCAGACAAAGCTGGTCATTTGCATCCTTTGAGAGGGTCCTTGAGGCCACCTGGAGGTTTGTCTGTGTTCTCAGGGTCACCTGAGTGGTGCAAATGGGTGTGGAGCCTTCTTGGAACTGTTGACTGTGTTGTAGACTGGAGATAGGTGATGTAGTATCCCTTCCCCTGTTGAGAGGGGGCTGTTCAATTTGGACATAGATGGCCTCTTGGACCCCTCTTTCAAACCAGTGGTCCTCTCTGTCCAAAATGTAGACTTTGCTGTCTTCAAAAGAGGTCTGTGAAATTCATTATGCTGAATCTTGTCCTGATGGCTTTGTTCTCCTATGATGTCCCCAACCATCCAAAGTTGAAGCTTCTTGGATGAGAAGCGAAACATCTTCAAAAAGAAAAAACCAGAAAGTCCAGTTGCCTCTTGAAAAAAAGCCCCTTTGGGACAACCAGGATCTGGATGATTGAGACTCTCCATAGACATTCCAAAGACTTCTAAACCTGGCATTCTGTCTAGCCTTGCACGGAAACAGAAGGCATGTTGCAATCACCCCTTTAATAAGAAATGGATTATATTCTGTAAGACGATGGCTGGGAGAAACCAGGAAAATAAGAGCCGAAACTGGTTGAATGAGTCTTTGGGCTGAACAATAGCAGGCCAAAACTTCTCATTCCGTTTATTGTTTCCTTCACAACTTCATTTAGCTCAGGTTTTCTCTGTAGAGATTCTCAGTCATCCAGGTCACGGTTGTCCCAAAGATGCTTTTTCAGGAGGCAACTGGACTTTCTTGTTTTTTTCTTTTGAAGATGTTTCACTTCTCATCCAAGAAGCTTCTTCAGCTCTGACTGGATGGTGGGGAATGGAAGGATTTATACTCCTTGCAGACAGCTGGTCATTTGCATCCTTTTAGAGGGTTGTTGAAGCACTTGGAGGTTTATCTGTGTCCTCAGGGTCACCTGAGTGGTGCAAATGTTTCCTGTAGTCTCCAATTTTTCTCTCTCTGGAAATCCATTTCTGCTCCCACACCATTCAAAGGGTGTTCATCCCAAATTGTATGGCTAAAAGTCTGTAGAGATTCTCAGTTCTCAAATTGAAGACTACAGGAACCATTTGCACCACTCAGGTGAAGGACACAGACAAACCTCCAAGTGGCCTCAATGAATCTCACCCCTGTGTTGGCCTCTGGCTGAGCAGCAAAGGAAGTTGGGGACCTCTCGCGACTGGACCTTCTGGGATGCTGTTGGGCTCCAAAACAACTTACGGGGAGCAACCTTCTGTGTAACGTCATCTGACCATTGTTGATTGCGAAGCATGGAAACATAGGTTCAACTCCACGTCGTCTGAATAAAAGATGAAGGTGACCTTGAATCCAAGGCTTGACGTTCTTCTCTTCAAAGATGGTAGTCTCTTGGATCAAAGGATCTTTGATTTAGGGCCCTCCAATTTATATTATCCAGGCTGGCTGGAGGATTCTGGGAATTTAAGTCCACTAGTCTTAAACGTTGCCAAGTTTGGAGACTCCTGATCTAGAGGGGTCAGAGATTCAACCTGGACCTCATACTCACAAAATTTCAAGACTTTCAAAGTAACAGAACAGTTGGAAGAGACCTTGGAAGTCTTGTAGTCCAGCCCCCTACTCAAACAGAAGATGGTTGCAGGAACTGGGCATGGCTAGTCTAGTGAAGAGAAGGACCAGGGGAGACAGGATAGCAGTCTTCCAATACTTGAGGGGCTGCCACAGAGAGGAGGGGGGTCAAGCTATTTTCCAAAGCACCTGAAGGCCAGACAAGGAATAATGGGTGGAAACTGATCAAGGAGAGATTCAACCGGGAAATAAGGAGAAATTTTCTGACAGCGAGAACAATCAACCAATGGAACAGAAGTTGCCTTCGGAAGTTGTGGGAGCTTCATCACTGGAGGCTTTCAAGAAGAGACTGGACTGCCATTTGTCAGAAATGGTGTATACCATCTCAGACAAATGAGTGTCCAACATCTCCTTAAAAACCTCCAGTGTTGGAGCATCCACAACTTCTGGAGGCAAGTTGTTCCACTGATTAATTGTCCTCACTACCAGGAAATTCCTCCTTAGTTCTAGGTTGCTTCTCTTCTTGATTAGTTTCCATCCATTGTTCCTCATCCTGCCTTCAGGTGCCTTGGAGAATAGCTTGACTCCCTCTTCTTTGTGGCAGCTCCTGAGATATTAGAAGACTGCTATCATGTCACCTTTAGTCCTTCTTTTCATTAAACTAGACATACCCAATTCTAGCAACTGCTCTTCATATGTTTTAGCCTCCTGTTTTGGAGCACCCACAACTTCTGGTGGCAAGCTGTTCCACTGGTTGATTGTCCTCACTGTCAGGAAAATTCTCCTTAGTTCGAGATTGCTTCTCTTCTTGATTAGTTTCCATCCATTGTTCCTTGTCTGGCCTTCAGATGCTTTGGAAAACAGCTTTACCCCTTCCTCTCTGTGGCAGCCCCTGAGATATTGGAACACTGCTATCATGTCTCCCCTGATCCTTCTTTTCATTAAACTAGCCATGCCCAGTTCCTGCAACTGTTCTTCATGTTTTAGCCTCCAGTCCCCTAATCATCTTTGTTGCTCTTCTCTGCACTCTTTCCAGAGTCTCAACATCCTTTTTACATCATGGTGACCAAAACTGGATGCAGTATTCCAAGTGTGGCCTTACCAAGGCATTATAAAGTGGTATTAACACTTCATGTGATCTTGATTCTATCCCTCTGTTCATGCAGCCTAGGATGGTGTTAGCTTTTTTGGCTGCTGCCGCACACAGCTGGCATGACAAGTGTCGAGAGAGAGACATGGTGTACATTTGAGGCACAGTTTTTTTATTGCCATAGAACATTTTCCAAGACTAACATCCGGCCCTGGAAGCGACTTCTAAAGTCGAGCCTTGAGTCCAAGCAGCACTGTGACTGTTAAATACAATGCAGAAAAGAACAGAAACTGTGGTCTTCAAACAACACACAGCTGATGGCTTCCAGTCACCAGGAGAAAGAATCTTTTTCAAACGTCAAGTTGGAAGAACCCTACGGAATCTCACCTGCAGCCTTTCCGTTAACTCACCTGGTTGGAGAAGCCATAAAAACAGAAAGCAGAATAACGAAGAATTGGAAGAGACCTTGGAGGTCTTCTAGTTCAACCCTCTGCTCAAGCAGGAAACCCTACACCACTTCAGACAAATGGTTGTCCAATCTTTTTAAAACTTCCAGTGTTGGAGAATTCACAACTTCTGGAGGCAAGCTGTTCCACTGATTAATTGTTCTAACTGTCAGGAAATTTCTCCTTAATTCTAAGTTACTTCTCTCCTTGATTAGTTTCCACCCATCGCTTCTTGTTCTGCCCTCAGGTGCTTTGGAGAATAGTTTGACTCCCTCTTCTTTGTGGCAACCCCTGAGATATTGGAACACTGCTATCATGTCTCTCCTAGTCCTTCTTTTCATTAAACTAGACAGACCCAGTTCCGGCAATTGTTCTTCATATGTTTTAGCCTCCAGTCCCCTAATCATCTTTGTTGCTCTTCTCTGCACTCTTTCTAGTCTCAACATCTTTTTTACATCGTGGCGACCAAAACTGGATGCAGGATTCCAAGTGTGGCCTTACCAAGGAATTATAAAGCGGTACTAATACTTCATGTGATTTTGATACTTCCAGTGTTGGAGCATTCACAAATTCTGGAGGCAAGCTGTTCCTCTGGTACATTGTCCTCAATGTCAGGAGATGTCTCCTTAGTTCCAGGTTGCTTCTCTCCTTTATGCGTTTCCTTCCATTGTTTTTTGTCCTGCCTTCTGGTGCTTTGGAGAATAGCTTGACCCCCCTCTTCTTTGTGGCAGCCCCTCAAATACTGGAAGACTGCTATCATGTCACTCCTAGTCCTTTTTTTCATTCAACTAGACATGCCCATGAACCATGACCGTGGCAGATGGATATAGGAGTCTTTCTGTTACAGCCTTATCACTGCTTGGCCGAAGAACCTGGTTTTTTGACTCTCTTTAGTGCAGATGGCCTGAGGGGTAGACACAAGGCTCCCATCATGCTAACCACCACAAACACTCGTGTTTTGAAGCTTCAGGGCAGTCATTCTGCCCACCAGCTTTCAAGTAGATGAGGACACTCCAGCACCAGAGCGCGCCTTGGTACCCTTACAATCTCAAAATGTGTCCAGGCATATTGTCCCCACGCCACCAGTCTTCCATCCACCACCTTCTCCAGAACGTTATGCCAGATAGCTTCTTGCAATTCTGGTAATCAATTTTTTTGCAGCCATTGGACCATTCCAAGGGGAGCTTCCAACTGACCCCAGAAGAAAGCAGTCGGTGCCAAGTTGGAAAGAAAATCCATAGCCAGCTACTCTTATCGGGCTCTAGAACAGACTCTTCCCACCATCTGTCCTAGAGGAACTTTCTTCTGTAGACCATCAACAGAAAAGGGATGGATTCTGGGTGCTTCTCCATCACTGAAGATTTAAAGAAGAGATTGAACATTTGTTCAGAGTGTTATAGGATCTCCTGCTTGCGCAAGGGGTTGGACTAGAACAGGGGTCTCCAACCTTGGCAGCTTCAAGACTTGTGGACTTCAACTCCCAGAAACTGGCTGAGGAATTGTGGGAGTTGAAGTCCACAAGTCTTAAAGCTGCCAAGGTTGGAGACCCCTGGAGTAGAAGACCTTTCCAACTCTGTTATTCTAGTTTCTCCACATCTAAGCACTGATTGGAGGAAGGTTACAAACAAGCTGTACATGTAATCCTAAAACAAACCAACGAAGTAGGGTTTTGCACGAATATGGAGCCTTTTATGAATAATTAAATAATTAACACAAATGACCCTGAAAAAGAGGAAATATAATTATTCCCCTCAATCCTTGATAAGAGATTGATCGTTAAGAGAAGTGGCAACGTCTACTGAGAACGTTGTCCTTAATGTTTCGATCTAGCCTTCTCCTAGGATGGTCCTGCACACACCGTCTTGAACCCCACATGGAAAGCTTGGTGCTTTTGCCCCCCCCTCACCCCCGCCCGTGAAATCCTCTCCCATTGAGCAACGGTTGGCCAACTGTCCCAAGCCACCCCTCGTTTTCCTCCAAGTCTCCTCCTTCAGATGCAGCTTGGCGAGTTCTACAGGGGTCGATGGAGATTCTCAGTCCTCCAGGTCATGGTTGTCCCAAAGGCCATTTTTCAAGAGGCAACTGGACTTTCTGGTTTTTCTCTGAAGACGTTTTGCTCCTCATCCAAGAAGCTTCTTCAGCTCTGACTTGATGGCAGGGAATGGAAGGATTGATACTCCTTACAGATAGCTGGTCATTTGCATTCTTTGAGAGAGTCGTTGAGGCCACTTGCAGGTTTATCTGTGTCGTTTATGTCACCTGGTTTGAAAGAGGGGTCAAAGAGGCCACCTGTGTCCAAACTGAACAGCCCTGCCTCAACAGAGAGGGAGGAATACAACATCATCTCTCTCCAGTCTACAACACGGTCCTTTCAGCAGTTCCCAGAAGGCTCCACACCCATTTGCACCATTCAGGTGATCCTGAGGTCACAGATAAACCTCCAAGTGGCCTCAGCAACCCTCTAAAAGGATGCAAATGACCAGCTGTCTGCAAGGAGTATAAATCCTTCCATTCCCCACCATCCAGTCAGAGCTGAAGAAGCTTCTCGGATGAGGAGCAAAACGTCTTCAAGGAAAAACCAAAAAGTTCAGTTGCCTCTTGAGAAAGCACTTTTTGGGTTCCTCCTACAGATATTCTCCCAACGACCCAGGAGCTGCACCCACCCACCCCTTTTTCGATGATGGGCTGAGGACAGCTGCACTGTTCTTCCCAAGAAGAGGCCACCCCACCCACCCCAACTTGGGAAGCTGGGCTTTGGTGGATCCCAGTCATTCCTCCACAGGGAATGGTTCAAGCCGGTGCAGAGGGCCTTCCCCAAATTCTTCCGGCAAGATTTGAAGCCCCTCCTTTGAGGCTCGGTTTCAATGTCCATCACGCCTAACCTCCAACAATGCCCAGTCCGATACCTCCAGAAAAATATCCACCAACCAGCCAAGTTGGCCACAGCTGGGTCTCCAATACCTGGTTTTAAAGAGGCAGACATCCCATAACGACAGAGCTTCATCTTAAGTCATCAGGAAGTTTAGTGGTGCAGAATTAATTTTTCTCCCAAGGCACGTTCCCCTCCCCCCCCAGAAGCAAGGTGATACAACTCTGGTCCACCTTCCCAAAATGAGTCTCGTTTGAAGAGGTCCAAAAACATCTGCGTGATGGACACCCATCTCCTCTTTTCCAGTCCAGGGATGATGGATCTGGGCAGGATCAGTGGGTCAGTGTGTTATCCCCCATGGTGAAGGGGAGAGTCACAGAGCTGCAGCTTTTGCTGCGTTTGTTCTTCCGTCCCCAGGCGAGGAGACCCCCGGCAGCCTTGCTTGGCAGTGGGGTCTTGCGGCTGTTCTCTTTGTTGCTTTTCAGCACAGCTCCTTCTCCGGAGGTCATGGCTGACGGCTTCTTGTCCGCTTTCTGGAGAAAAAAGGGAAGGCCAGATGATCAAGAATAGTGTCAACCGTGAAGGCATTACGAAATAAAGAGAATCCTTCACAGATTCTACAAGGGGGAATCGCAATACCTAGTACAATGGAAGGGCTACCCACTCTCTGAAGCTACATGGGTAAAGAGTTGGGATGTAAAGGTACACAGGTTGGTTAAACAGTTCCACGAGAAATTACCCTCAAAGACCAAAGGGGCCTCGGGGGGAGGAAGAGGTGGTTAATTTCAACACTGATTAACCTCTATGTGGTTTCTTTTCTTTTTCAGGAGCTCCTCATCAGTTAAGGGGGGCCGACTGTCAACCCTGAAGCGAACCTGGCTGAGGCCATCTTGGAGGCCTCAGGGTTGCCACAAGGAAGAAGAAGGGTCAGGGAGGGGACAAATAGATAGCTGGGGTTTTATAGTCGAAACAAAAAGTTTTCCTGTGGGGGAACCAAGGACATTCCAAAAGGTGGCTGTGGGGAGAGGAGGTGTGGAATAACCAAGGAACCGGCTCTTTTGGACAGTGTGACTGACGACTTGGGGGGAAAGAGAAACTTTCACTTTTTAATCGGGTGAAAACTGCGGGAACTCTCAAGAGTTGGTTTTCACCAGTTGTGCCAATATGAAGGCTCCAATAAATTGTTCTTTGAGGAATCCAGCTGCCTCGGAGTTCTGCTTTCAATGGGTGCATTGCTTGGAACGCTGACAAATAGGTTATATCGGTAGTCCTCGACTTAGGTCCACAACGGAGCCCCAAATTGATGTGGCTAAGTGAGACATTTGTTAAGTGAGTTTTGTCCCCATTTTACAACCTTCCTTGCCGCCGTTTAGTGAATCACTGCAGCGGTTAAATTAGCGATCTGGTTGTTAAGCGAAACTGGCTTTTCCATGGATTTCGCTTTCCAGGAGGCCGCAAAAGGGGATCGCGTGACCCTGGGACACTGCAACCGTCATAAATAGGAGTCAGTTGCCAAGCATCTGAATGTTGATCACGTGACCACAGGGATGCTGCAATGGTCATTAAGTGTGAAAAACGGTCATAAGTCCGTTATAACTAGATGTAAAAGACTGCAAACCCTCTCGGAGACCCCTAGGTCCCAGAAGAGTTGGGTTCCACCCTACTCCATCATCCACCACCCCTGCCCCCCATCCTCCTCGCCTTACCGCGCTCTGTCCTTCCGGGGGCAGCAGAGTGATAATGCCCACCTTCACCCCCTCCTCTCCGGCTACCTTCAACAGCTGCACCACATCTGCGTGTTTGGACCACCTGCAGTCTTGGCCATTGATGGAGACAATGTAGTCTCCTTCCTTCAGACCGGCTTCCTGTAGAGGTAAAAACAGATATAATTTGCTGGAGTTGGTTTAAATGAGAGGAGAGGGGCTGGGAAGGGCAGGGGAGGGAGGCTAAAACATACGAAGAACAGTTACAGGAACTGGGCATGGCTAAGTCTAGTGAAGAGAAGGACCAGGGGAGACATGATAGCAGTCTTCCAATATTTGAGGGTCTGTCACAGGAGAGGAGGAGGGGGTCAAGCTATTCTCCAAAGCACCCGAAGGCCAGACGAGGAATAATGGATGGAAACTGAACAAGGAGAGATTCAACCTGGAAATGAGAAATTTCCTGACAGTGAGGACAATCAACCAATGGAACAGAAGTTGCCTTCGGAAATTGTGGGAGTTTCATCACTGGAGGTTTTCAATAAGAGATTTGTCAGAAATGGTGTAGGGTCGCTTGATTGGGTAGGGGGGTTGGACTAGATGACCTACAAGGTCTGTTCCAGCTCTGTAAAGGATATTGAGACTCTAGAAAGAGTGCAGAGAAGAGCAACCAAGATGATTAGGGGACTGGAGGCTAAAACATATGAAGAACGGTTACAGGAATTGAGCATGGCTAGTCTAGTGAAGAGAAGGACCAGGGGAGACATGATAGCAGTCTTCCAATATTTGAGGGGCTGCCACAGAGAGGAGGGGGTCAAGCAATTCTCCAAAGCACATGAAGTCCAGACAAGGAATAATGGATGGAAACTGATCAAGGAGAGATTCAACCTGGAAATAAGGAGGAATTTTCTGACAGTTAGAACAATCAACCCATGGAACAGAAGTTGCCTTCGGAAGTTGTGGGAGCTTCATCACGGGAAGCTTTCAAGAAGAGATTGAACTGCCATTTGTCAGAAACGGTGTAGGCTCTCCTGCTTGGGTAGGGGGGGTTGGACTAGATGACCTACAAGATCCCTTCCAGCTCTGTTAATCTGTAATCAAAAAAACCTTGGGGAGGTCAGCCAGGAAAGAGGGATGCAAGATGAACACGCTGTAGGATGGGGCACGGAAAATGAGGTAGGAGGTTGGAAACACACCACCGAAATAGCTCCATCAAAACAAAACTTTTCCTGTTGTTTGCCATCCGGCAGCTGGTCTTCTGGACACACAGCATGACCGCTGGGTCATGCAGATCAGTTTACCTCTCATGGTTCATGGCTGCTGACAGACTATCCTCCTCGGCCATTAATTTTGCATACTCTTCCATTGAAGTTCCACACGGTGGCCGAGGTCACCCCCTTCTTTGTGACTTGGGCGATGAAGTCCTTCTTTTTGTATCCAGGGACTCAGGTTCCATCTATCTGTTCTCACAGGCCCCAGAGTTCTTAGAGGAACGCTGAATGACCCGTTTTGTAGATGCACGGATACGGCTCTTATTGGCCAAAAACCAAGCTAACCAGCCAAGAACCAACTGACCGTTTGACCAACTTTGTTAGGGGTTCTTGAGCTTCTACTGAATTTCTCCCAGCATCGGATTTCCACCCTGACCCAAGACTAACCCTGTAGTTGCTGTTGGCTTTGTGTGCTTCGCTACCATGCGGTGACAGCCTGCATGAACTCTGGGGAGGGTGGATGGGAGGGGGAAATGCTTGGGGGAAAGCAAAAGTAACTGCTGTATCTCCCTGAGATGCTGCTTCAAGGTCACCCGGCTGGGAGAAGAAGGCAGCTGCATACCAACTTGAAGTCATCGTTCTGAAAATATCTTGGCTTGAACCTCATTGGTCAAGGAGGGAATCAGTGATGGGAGACAATTAAGGAAGGAAATAGTTGAACTTAGGGATTTTGGCGCACGATCCTCGGTTCTGGCTATGCATTAGGTAAAGATAAAGGTTGCACTGGACATGCGTGTGTGATGACCCGGGGATGGCACGGAGGCAATACAGCCAGAGAACTGGTATGAGTCCCTTTATTGGCACCAACTTTGCCCCCAATGTTCCTTTTACTCTCCGGCCTGGAGAAAAGCTCTCTCACAAACCTGCAGATACTCCAGTTCAAACTCCAGTCTAAACAGAATGACTGCAATCAATCACTCCAGCAGGGCAAGATAATGAGTCCCAGATGGGAAGAATAATTCCAGCAAGACAAGATAAGCACACAGAAGCACGGCTATAATTCAAACAGTCAGGAGGAATGAGAGGAATGCAGGCCACAATTCTCAACACCAGATGAATTCAGCGTTTGTTCCCGACAAACATCCCTCCCAACTGCCTCTCCTTTAAACTCCATCCCCAGGTGTGCCTTATGAAAGGAATTGGGGCCCTTTCCTTCCTCGTAAGCCATGCAACCCACGTTGCTCTCGTCTGCATTCTTCCCTGCGTGCCCTAGGATGAGGATGGGGTGGGCCTTGGTCTTCATCTGAACCCCCTCTCCCTTGTTCTACCTCTCCCCTGCTCTGCCCAGCCTGACTTTGCCCTTCCCCAGTTTCCTCTACAGCCAATGGAGCCACTCTCCCACTCTCCGTCAGCTGTTCGTCTTCCATCTCAGATTCAGACTCCGACGGGGGCATGATAGTGTACTAGCCGTTCCCGACTCTAGGGGGCAGTGCTCATCTCAGTTTCAAAGCCGAAGAGCCAGCGCTGTCCGAAGACGTCTCCGTGGTCATGTGGCCGGCATGACTCAATGCCGAAGGTGCACGGAGCGCTGTTACCTTCCCACCAAAGGTGGTCCCTATTTTTCTACTTGCATTTTGTACGTGCTTTCGAACTACTAGGTTGGCAGAAGCTGGGACAAGTAACGGGAGCTCACCCCGTTACGCGCCGCTAGGGATTCGAACCGCCGAATTGCCAACCTTCTGATCGACAAGCTCAGCGTCTTAGCCACTGAGTCACCGCGCGGCCGCACCCCTTGAAGTAAGGCTATGCATTACTTCAATGCAATTGACTCCTAACAAGACTATGCCTTTTTCAACAAATAGAGCCAAGTGCTGGCAGGTCAGATAGTCCCTCCAAAACACACTGGGAACTCCTGTACAATTTCCAAAGCAACCCTGGATCCCAGCTTGGCTGTTACAGGACAGGCAACTCACCGCTGCACAACCACCAGCGATGATCCCAGCAACCAGGACCGGAGAATCTCCTCGCAGGGTGAATCCAAAGCCGTTTGCTCCGCGGACCAAGTGCACCGTCCGTGTGGCATGCCACTTATTCTTGGCAGAGAAAACGGAGAGGGGTCCCTGGGGGGAAAACATGGGGCTGGGTTCAGGAGCCATGCTGAAGTTGTTCATATATTACACTGGTCAACAGAAAGGAATATTTGTAGCTCAGGGGTAGCAATAGCAATAGCACTTAGACTTATATACCGCTTCATAGTGCTTTTACAGCCCTCTCTAAGCGGTTTAGAGTTCAGCATATTGCCCCCAACAATCTGGGTCCTCATTTTACCAACCTCAGAAGGATGGAAGGCTGAGTCAACCTTGAGCCAGTGAGATTTGAACAGCTGAACTGCAGTGCTGCACTTTAACCACTGCACCACCTTGGCTCGGGTAAACTGTGGGGTACTTGCTGGTCTCTGAACTTGGTCGATTTCTTGCAGACATTTCATGACCCAACTAGGGAACATCATCAGTGCTAGAAAGGAATGTGGTTTGTGGAGAGGAGGAGGAGGAGGAGGAGGAGGAGGAGGAGGAGGAGGAGGAGGAGGAGGAGGAGGAGGAGGAGGAGGAAAATAAAGGATGATGACAGATGGGAGTCGGTCCTTGGAATTCTTTGAGCTTGGTTGCTTTCTTGCAGACATTTCATTGCCCAACTAGAGAACATCATCAGTTTTAGAAGGGAGTGGGGTTTGCAGGGACGGGGGGAGGAGGAGGATAACGATAACAACTATGAGGTCCTTGGAACTCTCTAAGCTTGCTTGATTTCTTGCAAATGTTTTATTACCCAACTAGGGAAGTTCATCAATGCTAAAAAGGAGGGAGCATTGATCTCTAGAGATTAGAGATCTAGAGATTAACACCATGATTAATAATGGACCAACAACCAAACAGTAAACCACAGCCTAATCAAGGAACCAGCAGAACATTCCCACCAACACTGACAGGCCAAGCCACATGTATATAAAATCAGAGCAAACCCCATTCCCTTCTAGCACTGATGATGTTACCTAGTTGGGTCATGGAATGTCTGCAAGCTAATAACCAAGCTCCGAGAGGAACAAGGCCTCCACATTAACACTTGTCACTCTGATCACTCTTCCCCATCAACTAGCACTCACAGATAGACTGCGTCTAGCCTCCCCAAGGCCCACTGGACCATTGTGGTTAAGAGCGGAACGTTCTCCACAAATAACTTCGTCTCCCTTTCAGTTCTCCGTGCTTAACTGGTCAGCAAATTCTGGAGGTTAGTTACAATCTGAGCAGGAGGAAATAGCCAAGCAGAAGACAATTCTTTTCCTTTTGAGCTGATACCAAAACTTCACATGCTTTGGTCATGGGACATATGGCCTAGGCCAGTGTTGGCGAACCTTTTCAGCACTGAGGGCCGAAACGGGACTGTGCGTGTGTGTGCATGACGGAAACCGGAAGAGCAGCCACCCGGTGCGCATGCGCATGCTGAGAAGATGAGCTTCTGGTTTCCGGTGTGCACATGTGCACCGGACAGCTGGTCTTTGTGCATGCATGCGCGCCAGAAACCAGAAGACCAGTTGGCAGGTGCACGTGCGCGCTCCGGAAACCGGAAGAACAGCTGCCCGGTGCCCGCATGTGCACTGGGCAGCTGGTCTTCCAGTTTCCGCACTCCTGCGCACATGAAGACCAGCTGGCCAGAACCCAGAAGAGCAATGGGCGATGGTTTGTGTGCCTGGAGAGATGGCTCTGCGTGCCACTTGCGGCACGCGGGCCATACGTTCACCATCACGGGCCTAGGCAAAATTATTCTACCGGCAAAGTTGCGAAAAAGTAGAATGGAAAGATAATGCATTGGATAATGCATCTAGCCTCTCTGGAAAATCTTTGGAAGAGCTACAGATTACTCTTGGAAAAGTTGAGAGAAGGATGGAGAGGATCAAAGAGATGATGACACTGTGCTAGTTCAGCAGTTCAGCTGTTCAAATCTCACCGGCTCAAAGTTGACTCAGCCTTCCATCCTTCTGAGGTGGGTAAAATGAGGACCCAGATTGTTGGGGGCAATATGCTGAACTCTGTAAACCGCTTAGAGAAGGGCTGTAAAGCACTATGAAGCAGTATATAAGTCTAAGGGCTATTGCTATGCTAAATTCCGATTTTACTCCAACCGTACTCTTGTGTCCATCGATTTTCTTGGGTGAATGTGAATTCTTGCATTATGAAAGCGGGAGAACCATGCAGTGGTGTACACAAGTGTATACTGGAAATCACAACACACAGGATTATGGTTCTATGAGGGGCAGGGTCCTTGTTGTCCACACAAACACAATTCTCTCACAGGAGGTATCACACTTACCAGTCTATGAAAGATGTCAATGACCTTCACCTTGGAGAAGTTGGGAGATTTGATTTCAGGTCTCTGGTGTGTTTTGGCTAGAAGAACACAACAGGAAGGAAAAGGTTACAACTTTGGAACCTGGTTTCTTCCATACTTTAGTTCACACTGAAGATGGATCCAAGTTTTAAAAAATGTGCTTTCCATGCACACAAATATAGACTTTGACCCCGGGCAAGTTCCAAGTCCTTCAACCTAGAACATCTGAAAAAGAGTTGGAATGTCACTTAGAATAATCAATCCTCTGATCCTTCAGGAAACACCAAAGCAAGGTGTCTGCTACTGGTCAATGGAGGTCATTGTTGAACCCAACCATGTTGTGTTGTCTGCTCCAAAAGCTGTTGTGTTAGCAGCACCCCCATGAAAATGTATCTCTGTGGCTTTAAGGGTCCTCTTGGACTCATGGTTACTATCAGAAGGGCAGGTAGAAGCTCTGGCCCAGAGATCTTCAACCTGTTTTAGTCAACATGTTGGCCACAACTCAAACTGGACACGGTGACACTCATTTACGTCCTTGTCACCACAGGGCAGATTACTGCAATGTGTGGCAAGTGGCACCCCTCCTTGAAGACTGCTCAGAAACTGGAATTAGAGCAAACTGTAGTTACTTGCATGCCAACAAGTCACAACTGCTATAGCTACCTTTCATCTATGTTGTGGATGTTGTATTACACGAGGTTTCCAGGCACAATTTCAAGTATTAATTTAACCTTTAAAGCCTTACATGGCTTTCCTTTTAGATATTAGATATTGGATATGGCATTGTCTAGTGAAAAGAAAGACTAGGGGTGACATGATAGCAGTCTTCCAATATTTGAGGGTTTGCCATAAAGGAGACGGGGTCAACCTATTTTCCAAAGCACTAAAAGGCAAGACAAGAAACAATGAACAATGGATGGAAACTCATCAAGGAGAGAACCAACCCAGAACTAAGGAGAAACTTCCTGACAGTGAGGACAATTCATCAGTGGAACAACTTGACTCCAGATGTTGTGGGTGCTCCAACACTGGAAGTTTTTAAGAAGATTTTGGATAACCATTTGTCTGAAGTAGTGTAGGGTTTCCTGCCTATGCAGGGGGTTGGACTAGAAGACCTCCAAGGTCCCTTCCAACTCTGTTGTTATTATTATTATCATAGTCTCCTCCTAGCGTGGCGTCCTTTTTCCTCTGCTGACCGGAAGTCCGGTTCCCCCACCATAGAGTCTCCTCCGAGCACAGCGTCTTTTCTCCTCTGCCGACCGGAAGTCGGTTCCTCCACCATAGAGTCTCCTCCTAGCGCGGCATCCTTTTTCCTCTACCTCTCCTAACCAAAAGCCCTATCAATTGTGGAGCCGACCAGCGACAGGGAGCCGCAGCAGAGGGATGAAAGAGCCACATGCGTCTCCAGAGCCGTGGGTTGCTGACCTCTGGTCTAGTCTAATGAAAAGAAGGACTAGGGTGACATGATAGCAGTGTTCTAGTATTTTAAGGGCTGCCAGAAAGAGGAGGGCGGGTGGGTGTCAATCTATTCTCCAAAGCACGACAAGGCAAGATATGAAGCAACGGATGGAAATTAATCAAGGAGAGAAGCAACCTGGAACTAAGGAGAAATTTCTTGAGAATGAGAACAATTAATCAGTGGAACGGCTTGCCACCAGAAGTTGTGGGTGCTCCATCACTGGAGGTTTCCAAGAAGAGATTAGACATTTATCTGGGATGGGATAGGGTCTCTTGCTTGAGCAGGGAGGTTTGGCTAGAAGACCTCCCAGGTCCCTTCCAACTCAGATCCAGATAAGATTGGCAAGGGCTGCCATCTGATGGATCACAACCTGTTGGGAGACAAAGCCCAATCCACCCACTTGTTCACTTACGATGGATGTCTGGCGCATCTGCGGTTTCAAAGAAATCTTCCTCGTGGTCAATTTCGGAGTATTTGCTGAGGGACTGTTTGTGGGCCAGTGAGAGGACCTCCTGCAAGATATCCATCTTCCTCAAGATCTTGCACAAGCTGTGGATCCTCATGGCCTCCTCGTGCTCGATTATGGCTTTCTTGAGGTGAGCTTTCCCTGCAAAAACACAACACACAAGTCCACCTTGGAGAACCAAACCCTACAGCCCAACGCCAGCCTTGGGTTGGCCACTTTTCTGAAAGGACATGGTTGATCCTTCTCATAAACCCCTCAGTAGAAGATGTAGAAGAGAGCAAAGAGATCCCTTAGAAGGGACGAAAGAGGTACTGATGGGTATTTTAGAGAGTAGACAACAAGAGGCAGATGTAGCGGCAGAGAAGATATTTATTTATTTATTATTTATTTATTTATTAGTTGCATTTGTATGCCGCCCACTCCAGAGATTCAGAGACTCACAACAGTAAAAATTCACATGCAACAACAAATATAAAAAGCATTAAAAACAATAGATATTAAAACATTAAAAAAAAAAACATTAAAAACCACAATTTAAAAACCCATACAATAAATCATTCATGGGGCCAAGAATGATCGATGTTGTATTAAAATCATTGGCCCCAGGCCTGTCGACAAAGCCATGTTTTAACTGCTTTTCTGAAGGCTGGCAGGGTGGAAATAATGCGGATCTCGGGGGGGGTAGTGTATTCCAGAGAGCCGGTGCTGCCACAGAGAAGGCCCTCGTTCGTGGGCCCGCCAGTCGGCATTGTTTGGTTGACGGGACCACCAGCAGACCAACTCTGTGGGCTCTAATCGGTCTTAGGGAGGTATGTTGGAGAAGGCGGTCTCAGAGGTAAACTGGTCCTAAGCCATGTAGGGCTTTAAAAGTGTTGGGATAAGAATTACTCTTATCAGAGGCGAAATGAATCTTTTCCTGGAACTCTGACATTGTCAAAATAAATCGCATTATAATTCTAATGTATAAGATATTTATTTTGATACAAAAATAAGAAATCACATTCTGGCTATATAAAAGAGGTGTTGCTTCGTCAGAAGCAGAGAACAAAAAAGGAAGAATCAAAAGAAAGGAATGTACACATGCGTACTAGGAACATATTAATCACGTGCTCAGGAATAAACCATTATATTTGATAGGGATGCATCTCCCTGCATATACATGTAACAGGCAACATAAAATCACTGCGTGACAAAAAGTAATCACCAACACCTTGAATTGCACTCGGAGACCTATAGGCAGCCAGTGCAGTTCGCGAAGGATGGGTGTCACATGGGTGTTACTAGGGACACCCATCACCACACGCGCCGCCGCATTCTGCACTAGCTGCAGTCTCCGAACGTTCTTCAAGGGTAGCCCCATGTAGAGTGCGTTGCAATAGTCAATAGTCAAGAGCCCCATGTAGAGTGCGTTGCAATAGTTTAATTTAGATTAAACATGAGTGATGTAGAGGGATACAAGATCCCAAGGGAGGAGCCTGGGAGATTGATCAAGAAGTAAATAAGAGTTGAAATATTAAAAAGGGCATGAGATGATGGATAGATATAGAATGCATCTTAATATGGGATTTGTTTTATTAAAGATTAGAAAATAGAGCTAGAAACTAGAACTTGGGAAAATGTTGCTATGCGTACTGTTACATGATATCAGTTACTATAACTATTACGTGTAAATAAATGTTAGAAGCTGACAGATTACTATCACGTATGCTTAAATAGTAAAGAGTAAGAGATGATGGATAGATACATAATACTTTTTAATGTGGGAATTGTTGTAGTAGGGATTAGAAATAAGAGGCAGAAAGTAGAAATTGGGAAAACATTACTATGCATACTGCTACAAAATATAATGCATCATAACTACAATGTATGTAAATCTTAGAAGTTGAAAGATTATCATTATGTATATCTAAATAACAGATTTTATTTTCCTGGGCTCCAAGTTCACCGCAGATGGGGACTGCAGCCAAGAAATTGAAAGACGCTTGCTCCTGGGGAGGAAAGCTATGACAAATCTAGACAGCAATTCTAAGACTAAAAAGCAGAGACATCAACCCTGCCAACAAAAGTGCGTATAGTCAAGGCTATGGTTTTCCCAGTTGCAATGTGTGGCTGTGAAAGTTGGACCATAAGGAAGGCTGAGCGCCAAAGAATTGAGGCCTTTGAACTCTGGTGCTGGAGAAGACTCCTGCGAGTCCCTTGGACTGCAAGGCGATCCAACCGGTCGGTCCTAGAGGAGATCAACCCTGACTGCTCTTTAGAAGGCCAGATCCTGAAGATGAAACTCAAATACTTTGGCCACCAAATGAGAAGGAAGGACTCACTGGAGAAGAGCCTAATGCTGGGAAAGATTGAGGGCAAAAGAAGAAGGGGACGGCAGAGAATGAGGGGGCTGGATGGAGTCACTGAAGCAGTCGGCCTGAGCTTAAATGGACTCCAGAGGATGGTAGAGGACAGGAAGGCCTGGAGGAACGTGGTCCATGGGGTTGCAATGGGTCGGACACGACTTCGCAACTAACAACAACATATCTAAATAAAAGTATTAGTATTTTAATTAAGGAAATTGACCCAGACAATGTACTGTTCACTAAGTATTTATATATGTTGAAGAAAAAAACACCCATGAAATTACAAAAATAAAATAAAACAAACCCCTCAGTGCCCAGGAAACGTCACACCTGCTCCATCCATCAACACAACTGAGAAACTGCCCTAGCAAAATGGTCCTCTAAATTGTGACAATGGACAGCTAAAAATTCTGGTACTCTTACTCTAAATTTAAATACGACCTTCCGAGCCGACGGAAACGAGCTTAATTTTAAAAAAGTGGAAGTCGTTCTACGAGAAGAAGTTCACACCGACAAAAAATGTTGCCCCCCTTATAGGAAGCAAGTCTACATTCTGGATGTGAACGTTGACGCTTCCAGAATCCACGACACAACCGTCACAATACAAAAGTTCTGCTCAGTTGTCTAGGAGACAAGAGTTCTAAAGAGATGGTTCCAGAAGTTGTGGGAGCTCCATGACTGGAAGTTTTCAAGAAGAAGGAGCTACTGCAATTGCAATTCCGAAAAGTCCAAAATTACAAGAAACCCACTTCTTCCTGTGCACGCTGATCTTCCTCATCTATCAACTGGCAGGCTTAAATCCAGGAAGCCCTCTCTGGCACTCGCTCAACAGCTGCCTAACAACTTTGACGTCAACACACAGTAGAAAGCCACATGGGCTGCTGAATGGCCAGACACAGGCAGTTACGTAGATGACCCTACACCAGGGGTAGGCAAAGTTGGCTCTTCTATGACTCATGGACTTCAACTCCCAGAATTCCTGAGCTAGCATGATTGGCTCAGAAAGTCTGGGAGTTGAAGTCCATGAGTCATAGAAGAGCCAACTTTGCCTACCCCTGCCCTACACAAAAGGTGCCAGGTTTTGATCTTCCTCGCCAGCATTGGTCAACTCTGTACAGGATCCGTACCCAACATGGTGTCTGCCAGGACTCATTACTTAAGTGGGGTCTTGTCTCTACCCGCCAGTGTGACTGTGGTGCTCCTCGACAAAATATCCACCACATTGTGTCCATCAAGAGCTTACACCGGCCCAATGTCTGATTTTTTTCAACATAGACCACCCTGTCCTTGAATGGCTGGTGGACTGGACGTTAACATTTGAACTACTATAAGTCCATGTATTTGTTGTTGTTAGTTGCGAAGTTGTGTCCGACCCATCGCGACCCCATGGACAACGTTCCTCCAGGCCTTCCTGTCCTCTACCATCCTCTGGAGTCCATTTAAGCTCACACCGACTGCTTCAGTGACTCCATCCAGCCACCTCGTTCTCTGCCGTCCCGTTCTTCTTTTGCCCTCAATCGTTCCCAGCATTAGGCTCTTCTCCAGTGAGACCTTCCTTCTCATTTAAGTGGCCAAAGTATTTGAGATTCATCTTCAGGATCTGGCCTTCTAAAGAGCAGTCAGGGTTGATCTCCTCTAGGACTGACCGGTTGGATCGCCTTGCAGTCTTCTCCAGCACCATAGTTCAAAGGCCTCCATTCTTTGGCGCTCAGCCTTCCTTATGGTCCAACTTTCACAGCCATACATTGCAACTGGGAAAACCATAGCCTTGACTATACGCACGCTAAATAAAATAAATAAATTCAAGAAGAAATTGGAGAACCATTTGTCTGGGGTGGTATAGGGCAGTGGTCCCCAATCTTTTGGATCTTACCAGGAACCGGTTCCGTGGAAAACAATTTTTCCAACCAATATAGATAGCCCTCGACTTACGACTCCCATTCAGCCCAAACTTTCTGTTGGTAAGCGAGACAGGTGCGAAGGGAGTTTTGTTTCACTTTACTAACTTTCTAGACACTGTTGTTAAGGGAATATCACTGCAGGTGTTAAATTAGTAATCCAGTCGTTAAGCGAATCCCCATTGACTTTGCTGGTCAGAAGGTCGCCAAAGGGGATCACGTGACCTTGAGACACTGCAACCCGTCATAAATACAAGCCACTTGCCAAGCTAACTATTGGTTGTAAGTTGAGGAGTACCTGACACTATTAGCAGCCTAGGCCTAGGAGATGTCCCTGCTCTTGTTTGACTTCTGACTTTCATTTCTGCACCCGGGTGTTTTTCTGGGGGTGGGGTCACTCACCTAGTCGCCGGCGCGCTTCCTGGTCTTGCAAAAGTAAGGAAGGAGCCAGTCCTTCTGGCGTGGAGACGTGAAACTGGAGGAATGTTTTTTCATGCTCGGGAAAATCCACCTCCAACGTGGCTACAGAAATAGAGAAGGTAGGAAGGGATGATGCTGGACCTTTTTGGCTTAGACCAGTGGTTCTCAAATAGTGGAACGCCCCCCCCTGGGGGGGCGCGGAGCGATGCCAAGGGGGGCGTGTACGACCCTGGGGAACATGCGTGGTCCCTCTCGATCGATTCCCCCAGACGGGGAGTGTTTTCCCAGTTGCACCCATGCTCCTGCGCCAGCTCCTTCCTGGCATTGCAGCCTCCCAGGAAGCGGGGTGAGCTGCGGGGAGGCCTCTGCTGCTCCAATTATTCGCTGTGAGTGCCCGGCAGAGGCGGTGCTTATGGGCCAGGCCGGCGACCCCAAAACATCAGCTTGATTAAGCTGGCCTGCCCCGTGTCAAAAGAGGGCCCTAACCATGGTAGCCTATACCTGCCTAACCGAAAACAGGCTCCACTGAGTTCAGTGTGACTTACTCCCAGGTAAGTGGGTAGAGCAGCCTTCCCCAGCCAATAGTTTGCTTGTAGCTTATAATAAGTAAAATAATAAATATTAACACTAAAATTCCATTGGGGCCCAGATTGGAGAGTTGGGGGGGGGGGGAAAGGTTTACTTCTTCCTAGGGGGGGGCGTAACAGAAAATAATTGAGAAGCACTGGTTAGACCAAGGTGGGGAATGATGGCCCATTTATGACCTGTGGACTTCAACTCCCAGAATCCCTGAGCCGGCATGAACCTGTGGACTTCAACTCCCAGAATTCCTGAGCCGGCATGGATCTGTGGACTTCAACTCCCAGAATTCCTGAGCCGGCATGAACCTGTGGACTTCAACTCCCAGAATTCCTGAGCCAGCATGGCCCTGTGGACTTCAACTCCCAGAATTCCTGAGCCGGCATGGCCCTGTGGACTTCAACTCCCAGAGTTCCTGAGCCGGCATGGATCTTTGGACTTCAACTCCCAGAATTCCTGAGCCGGCATGGACCTGTGGACTTCAACTCCCAGAATTCCTGAGCCGGCATGGCCCTATGGACTTCAACTCCCAGAATTCCTGAGCCAGCATGGCCCTGTGGACTTCAACTCCCAGAATTCCTGAGCCAGTCATGTTGGCTCAGGAATTCTGGGAGTTGAAGTCCACAAGTCGTCCTCCCCCACCTCTGGCTTAGACGGCTCAGGAATAACATCTCAGAGGGGAAGGGAGGATCCGGGGAAAAGAGGTGGGATTCCAAAACTTTCACTTAAACTTCAGGAGAGGGATAAAGCGAGGTAGCGCTGCTCTCCTAGCAAATTCAGGGTAGGCCATTCAAAACAAAGATTGCAAACCAGGAAGGAAGCTCTGCAGATTATTTTTAAAAATGTGTCTAAAACAGACTCTTGTCTGACAGTCTTGGACCGATCAAATCCTGCATAGGATGGGAAGAGAGAGATCTAGCAACCCTGGGATCAAATCTCGCCTTATCCTCATTTTACCCCCTTCCAACAGATTATCCTTCAACCGGTTAGGGCCCACAGAGTTGGCCTCCTCCAGGTCCCGTCGGCCAAGCAATGCCGGCTGGCGGGCCCTAGGGGGAGAGCCTTCTCTGTGGCAGGCCCCGTGCTCTGGAACCAACTTCCCCCAGAGACCCGAATTATCCCCACCCTGCTGGCCTTCCGAAAAGCCGTTAAGACATGGCTTTTCCTGCAGGCGGGGGGTAGAGCTTAATCCATCCGAGCTCACCCCCGAGTATGGTTGTTGAATGGTTGCTGATGTCTTTTTTATACGGTGTTTTTAAATTTTATATTGCTTTTAATTAATATTTATTATTGGTTTATTCTTGTATTTTTCTCTGTTGTACGCCGCCCTGAGTCCTTCGGGAGTTGGGCGGCATATAAGAATACCAAATAAATAAATAAATAAATAAATTTTGCTAGCTAAAGCCTCCTTCGCTCAGTGAAGGATGAAGTTTAGGATCACGGCCGCCCTCTAAGCAACTGAGGGAGAGGAGGAGCTAAGCTACATTAAGGAAACCAGCCGGGAACTTCAGTAGAGTTGAAATTTCAACATTTGAAAGCATTTCCCCCCCTTCCAACAGATTATCTTCTGAAGGACTCTGGAAAGATACATCACGTTTCAGAATGGCGGCCATGGCTGACCCACTCAATGTTCCTTTCTAAATGTTGCTTCTAAATCCTTTAAGAGGGAGGGAGGGAGGGAGGGAGGGAGGGAGGGAGGAAGATAAGAGGGAAGGAAGGAAGGAAGGAGAGAAGGGAGAGGGAGGAAGATGAGAAATGGAAGGGAAGAAAGAAGGAAGGAAGAGAGGGAGGAAGGAAAGAAGGAGGAAGGAAGGAAAAAAGGAAAGAAGGAAGGAAGGAAAGAAAGAAAGACTGAAAAGAAAGGAAGGAAGGAAGGAGGAGAGAAGGGGGAGGGAGAAAGATGAGAAGGGGAAGAAAGAAGGAAGGAAGAGAGGGAGGAAGGAAAGAAGGAGGAAGGAAGGAAAAAAGGAAAGAAGGAAGGAAGGAAAGAAAGAAAGACTGAAAAGAAAGGAAGGAAGGAGGAGAGAAGTGGGAGGGAGGAAGATGAGAAGGGGAAGGGAAGAAGGGAGGGAGGGAGGAAGGAAGGAAGGCGGGAGAGAAAGGGGAGGGAGGAAGGAAGATGAGAAGAGGAAGGGAAGGGAAGAAGGGAGGGAGGGAGGAAAGAGAGAAGGGAGAAAGGAAAGATGAGAAGCGGAAGGGAAGAAAGAAGGAAGGAAGAGAGGGAGGGAGGAAGGGAGGGGAAAAGTGGGAGGGAGGGAGGAAGGTGGGAGAGAAGGGGGAGGGAGGAAAGAAGAAAGATGTGAAGCGGAAGGGAAGAAAGAAGGAAGGAAGAGAGGGAGGGAGGGAGGGAGGGGAGAAGTGGGAGGGAGGGAGGAAGGAAGGTGGGAGAGAAGGGGAGGGAGGAAGGAAAGAAGAAAGATGAGAAGTGGAAGGGAAGAAAGAAGGCAGGGAGGAAGGAATGAAGGAAAAAAGGTAAGAAGGAAGGAAGGAAAGAAATACTATGAAAAGAAAGGAAGGGAGAGAGGAAAAAAGGAAAAAACAGAGGATTCACAGTATAACGTGAGTGCTCTACGTTCAGCTCAAACCTGGTTCCTCCCTACTCCATTCCTCCCCTGCCTTTCCCCCCCTCCTCAGACAGAGTCCTTTGTGAGAACAAGCGAAGCTCTTGGCAACCGTGGTTACTCACAGGGGCAGTCGCAAAGTGCAACCGCAGCGTAGTAGTGCGAGAGGGCCTTGAAGTGCCGGGCTTTGACGTGCACCATGGAGGCCCAGGAGAAAGGCACGTAGTCCTTGACGTGGGGCTGGGCCATGGTCTGGTGCACCAAGGAGTACACCTCTTCCACCTGGGGAGGCAAAGAGGGGCAACTTGAAGAAGGGAAGTCCAAGGAGGCAAGCAAGGAAGAGGACAGCGTCCCTCAAGGGCCGCCAGAAGAACATCTGGCTTGGCTCCCGTAGCATGATGCCGGGTTCGCGATGGTGGCGAATATCTGCAGCTGGGGTGGGAGATGAAGGTGGAGGTTGGGTGACGTCAGGTGAGGGTCATTGGGAGGGGAAGTGATGGGTGGGGAGGGGTTACGTGGGTTGGCACTCCACAAGTAACTCCATCAACAGACCCATCGACCTACAACCAGCCTATGAACCCCTCAGAATCCAAATCAACTGCCCAGCCAACCAGAGACAGCACCGACCCTCAACCAACCCACACAAGCCCCCCCCAACCAGAACTTTACCTCCCAGCGACCCTCACCTGATGTGTCCTTCCCTCACAAGATCCTCACCTGGCATGACCCACATCTGACCTATCACAAGGCCCTCACCTGACGTGACCCACACCTGCTATGACCCTCACCTGACCCATCACAAGAGCTTCACCTGACATAACCTACACCTGGTGTAACCATCACCTGACCCATCATGACCCTCACCTGATGTGACCCTCACCTGACCCATCACCTGACCCTCCCTTGATGCAACCCCCATGTGACCCATCACAAGACCCTCACCTGATGTGACCCACACCTGACCCATCACAAGACCCATCATGACCCTCACCTGATGTGACCCTCACCTGACCCATCACAAGGCTCTCACCTGACATGAACCTCACCTGATGTGATCATATCCTGACCCATCACAAGACTCTCACCTGGTGCAACCCTCATCTGATGTGACCTCCCCATCACAAGATCCTCCCCAGACATGAACCATACCTGATGTGACCATCACGTGATCCATCACAAGACCCTCACCAAGCCCTTATCAGCAGAAGAACACCACTGATACTCACATCCCCTAAACCAGTGATGGCCAACCTTTTTTGCTCGGGTGCCAAAAGGGTGCGCGCATGCGTGCATGCCCACACCCATAATGTAATGTCCTCCCACCCGCACATGTGTGCACAACCTCCCCCCCCCCCCCGCGCATGCCTGCAGGCCTCACTGAAGCCTCCGGACTTTCGGTAGGCCCGTTGGGCTGTTTTTCGCCCTCCCCAGGCTTCAGGAAAGCCTCCTGAAGCTGTGGATGGTGAAAAACGGCCCAATGGGCCTACCGGAAGTTCATTTCCGAACTTCTGGTAGGCCCGTTGGGTCCATTTTTTTACCATCCACAGGCTCTGGAGGCTTTCCTGAAGCCTGGGGAGGGCAAAAATGGCCTCCCCCCACCCTCCAGAAGGCCGAAAATCAGCTGGCCAGTGCGCTGGAGCTGACATAGGGCAACACCTCGCATGCCCTCAGATATGGCTCCATGTGCCACCTGTGGTACGTGTACCACAGGTTCGCCATCACGGCCCTAAACTCTGCTGAAGACGTTACCTAGCCAGGTAACAAAACGTTCGGAAACCAACCCACAAGCTCAGAGAAGGAAGCTTCTGCCCCATCACTGTGCCTGGTCCCCTCTGGTGGGACTCGAGAGGCCTCCGCTCCCTCTTGCCCGCGTCCTCGGATACCCTACCCGGGCCGCTTCCTGGGCGAGCTGCAGGTAGACGAGGAAGTCGCTCTGGGCTCCGAGCAGAAGAACCTTCTCGAAGACGCATTCCTGCACCTGGGAGACCATCAGACGGACCAGCATGTTGAGGGAGGGGATGCTCATGTCGAGGCTGGGGGCGTTGGAGAAGTTCTCCTTCAGGTAGTTGAAGGCGCCTGCAAAAGGAGAGGCCTGAGGAGATCCTCCACTTACAACCCACAATTGAGCCCAAAATTTCCACTGCTAAGCGCGACAGTTGTTAAGTGTCCTGTTTTGCGACCTTTCCCTTGGGAGTTGGGCGGCATACAAATCAATTAAATTAAATTAAATTAAATTAAATTAAATTAAATTAAATTAAATTAAATTAAATTAAATTAAATTAAATTAAATTAAATTAAATTAAATTAAATTAAATTAAATTAAATTAAATTAAATTAAATTAAATTAAATTATTAAATTAAATAATTAAATTAAATTAAATTAAATTAAATAATTAAATTATATTAAATTAAATTATATTAAATTAAATTATATTAAATTAAATTAAATTAAATAATTAAATTAAATTAAATTAAATTACATTAAATTCTTGATGCCGTTGTTAAGTGAATCGGAGCAGTTGTTAAGTTAGTCACACGGTTGTAAAGTGAATCCGGTTTCCCCATCGTCCATTGGCTTGTCAAAAGGTCGCAAAAGGGGATCACGTGACTTGGGGGCAATGCAACAGGCACAAATACACGCCAGTTTCCAAGCATGTCGATTTTGATCACGTGACCATGGGGAGGCTGCAATGGTCATAAATGTGAAAAACGGTCCTAAGTCACATTTTTCAGGGCTGTTGCAACTTTGAACGGACACTAAATGAATGGTTGTAAGTCAAGGGCTATCTGCTCCCAACTGATGCCCCATCGAAGGAGAGTTGATGCCGTTGAACTCAATAGGATGTAGTCTTGAGGAGCCAAGCAAAGAATTGCTGTCAAGTTTGTGTGTGATTTGTTTTACGGTTCAGGAGGCAAATTTCTAGGAAAATTGGCAGAAAGGAGGGAAGGAAGATGAGAAGGGGAAGGGAGGGAGGGAGGGGGGAAGGGAGGGAGAGAATGGGGAGGGAAGGAGGGAGGAAAGGAGGGAGGGAGAAAGGAAGATGAGAAGGGGAAGGAAGGGAGAAAGGAAGGGAGGGAGGGAGAGAGGGAGAGAAGGAAGGAGGGAGGGAGGAAGATGAGAAGGGGAAAGAAGGGAGGGAGGGAAAGAGGGAGGAAGGAAGGAAGGAAGATGAGAAGGGGAAGGGAGGGAGGGAGAGAATGGGGAGGGAAGGAGGGAGGGAAGATGAGAAGGGGAAAGAAGGGAGGGAGGGAGGGAGAGAAGGAGGGAAGGAAGATGAGGAAGGGAGGGAGAAAGGAAGGGAGGGAGGGAGGGAAGGAAGGAAGGAGGGAGGAAGGAAGATGTGAAGGGGAAAGAAGGGAGAAAGGAAGGAAGGGAGGGAGTGGGAGAGAATTGGGAGGGAGAGAGGGAAGGAGGAAGATGAGAAGGGGAAGGAAGGGAAAAAGGAAGGGAGAGAGATGGGAAGGAAGGGAGGGAGGGAGAGAGGAAGGGAGGGAGATGAGATGGGAAAGGGAAGGATTTGAATTCGCACCATGGGTTAAACTAAGCTGTACTGAGTCCGGGGGATTTGCAGTCTAGTGGGGAGCCCCACCACAGCACTGGAGTCTCCAAGCTTGGCCACTTTACAACTTCAACTTCCAGAATTCTGAAATCAGCAAGGGAATTCTGGGAATTGAAGTCTACAAGTCGTAAGGTTCCCAAGTTTGGAGACCTCTACCTTAGCCGATTGGGGGAAATCGGGAGATTTTATTCAGCTATGGAAATGGTTTATATCTAGGGTGCAGGTAGTCCTCGACTTACAACGGTTTGTATAGTAGCCGTTTGAAGTTACAACGGCACTGAGAAAAAGAAACTCACGACCGTCACATAGCCAAAATTCAAGCCCTTGGCAACTGGCATGTATTCTGTTCTGTTTTCTTAACAAAACCTCGCTTAACAACAGAAATTCTGCTCCCAATGTGGGTCGTAAGTCGAGGACTACCTGTATATATGGAGATCGAGTTGTGTCCTGCTAATCTTGGCGTGGAATAACATGTTGCGTGAATCCCACCTCAACACCATCTACTCCCACTCCCAATTGGAAGAGTTAAGAAAACTTCCCCAAGTCAACGTACCCGATGCCTGCTGGAAGGCCTCAATGGCGCAGTCCACCCCCTGCAAAGTGGTACGGTCCTGGCGCGCGCCGATCTGGGTGTGCAAGGCTCCGATGTTAAAAAGCACGCTTCCTTTCTCGAAAGCCAGGGCCCGCTGGTGAGAGGGCACTCCTGTCAGCGAATCGTACCTGGGAAGAAGAGCAGAGCAGTAAGACAAAGGAGATGGAGAAACAACCGTGTTACCAAGAAAGGAAAATGTTTTGTAGCTTGGGGTTGAACTGTGGGGTCTTTGGTGCTCTCTGAGCTGGGTGGGTTTTCTTGCAGACGTTTCATGACCCGACTACGTAACATCATCAAGTGCTAGAAGGGGGTGGGGTTTGTGGAAAGAGGAGGAGGGAAGGAGGACTGTGGGGTCTTTGGTTCTCTCTGAGCTTGGTTTTCTTGCAGATATTTCATTACCCAACTAGATAACATCATCAGTGTTACAAGAGAGGGAGGAGGAGGAGGAGGAGGAGGAGGAGGAGGAGGAGGAGGAGGAGGAGGAGGAGGAGGAGGAGGAGGAGGAGGAGGAGGAGGAATGTGAGGTCCTGGATGATCTGAGCTTGGTTGTTGGTTAAGAGCTGAAGTGGTGCAGTGGTTAAATGCAGCCATTGCAGGCTGACTGCTAGTTCAACAGTTCAGCTGTTCAAATCTCACTAGGCTCAAGGTTGACTCAGCCTTCCATCCTTCTGAGGTCGGTAAAATGAGGACCCAGATTGTTGGGGGCAATATGCTGAACTCTGTAAACCGCTTAGAGAGTGCTGTAAAGCACTATGAAGCGGTATATAAGAAAAGTGCTATTGCTATTGCTATATTGTTTTCTTGCAGAAGTTTCATTACCCTACTAGGTAATATTATCAGTGCTAGAAGGAACAGTGGTGTCTGGAGTGGAGGAGGAGGAGGAAGAGCTTGGTAGTTTTCTTGCAGATGTTTCATTACCGAACTAGGTAATATCAGTGCTAGGAGGAGGAGGAGGAGGAGGAGGAGGAGGAGGAGGAGGAGGAGGAGGAGGAGGAGGAGGAGGAGGAAGAGGGGGAGAACTGTGGGGTCCTTGGTGCTCTCTGAGCTTGGTTGTTTTGTTGTAGACATTTCATTACCCAACTAGATAACATCATCAGTGCTAGAAGAGAGTGGAGTTTGCAGGGAGGAGGAAGAAGAGGAGGAGGAGGAGGAGGAGGGGGAGGAGGAGGGGGACGACCCTGCGGTCCTTGTTGATTTCTGACCTTGGTGGTTTTCTTGCAGATGTTTCATTACCCAACTAGGTAACCTCATCAGTGCTACAAAGGAGTGAGGTTTGTGGAGAGGAGGAGGAGGAGGAGGAGGAGGGCTGAAGGGTCCTTGGTGCTTTCTGAGCTTGGAGGTTTTCTTGCAGACATTTCATGACCCAACTCGGTAACATTGTCAGTGCTGGAATGTGTAAACCCCCCCCCCTTCTAGCACTGATGATGTTCCCTAGTTGGGTCACAAAACGTCTGCAAGAAACCCATCCAGCTCCGAGAGCACCAAGGACCCCACAGTTCAACCCCGAGCTACCAGGATTCTCTTTCATTGATTCTCTCTACGCAAGACTGAAAAAGGCCCCACTGACCAGTGAAAGAAAAGTCCCAGACTGCGATGAGGCGAGAAGAAACGGTTGTCGAGGAAGTAGAGCTGGCTGTAATATTCCATCAGGAGCTCAAGGCCCGCCTTGTTCCGGCTGGGTGCCCGCATGGCCTGTTGGGGATACAAGACGGGAGAAAGGCAAAGAGCCATGAATAACAGAATAAAAGAGTTGGAAGGGGCCTTGGAGGTCATCTAGTCCAACCCTCTGCTCAAGCAGGAGACCCTATCCCATTCCAGACAGATAGTTGTCCAATCTCTCCTTAAACACTTCCAGTGTTGGAGCATTCACAGCTTCTGGAGGCCAGTAGTTCCACTGGTTAATTGTTCTGTCAATGGGGATACAGAATAACAGAGTAACAGAATTGGAAGGGACCTCGGAGGTCATCTAGCCCAACCCCCTGCTGATGGAGCAGCAGGGTTGCATTCCAAAGGAGATGCCTTGTCTTGGCGCAGGTGAGAACTCCAGATTCAACCTCCCGCTCATATGACAGTTACAGTCCTTGACTTATGACCACAACTAGGATTGATAAGGCTAGGCAAGGCGGTGGCTAAGCGAACTGCGCCCCCTTTTACGACCTGATTTTGGACACCGTCGTTAAGGGAATCGCTGCCGTTGTTCAGCCACTCATGCCGTCCTTACGCGAACCAAGCTGCCCCACTGACTTGAATAGAATAGAATAGAATAACAGAGTTGGAAGGGAACTTGGAGGTCTTCTAGTCCAACCCCCTGCTTAGGCAGGAAACCCTACACCACTTCAGACAAATGGTTATCCAACATCTTCTTAAAAACTTCCAGTGTTGGAGCATTCACAACTTCCAGAGGCAAGCTGTTCCACGGATTAATTGTTCTAACTGTCAGGAAATTTCTCCTTAGTTCTAAGTTGCTTCTCTCCTTGATTAGTTTCCACCCATTGCTTCTTGTCCTGCCTTCAGGTGCTTTGGAGAATAGTTTGACTCCCTCTTCTTTGTGGCAACCCCTGAGATATTGGAACACTGCTATCATGTCTCCCCTGGTCCTTCTTTTCATTAAACTAGACATACCTGCAACCATTTTTCATATGTTTTAGCCTCCAGTCCCCTAATCATCTTTGTTGCTCTTCTTTGCACTCTTTCCAGAGTCTCAATATCCTTTTTGCATCGTGGCAACCAAAACTGAATGCAGTATCCCAAGTGTGGCCTTTCCAAGGCATTATAAAGTGGTATTAACACTTCGCGTGATCTTTATTCTATCCCTCTGTTAATGCAGCCTAGACAAAGCAGAGCTACTGAACACATTCTTCGCATCAGTCTTCACACAAAAGGAAACTGCAGCTCAACTACCCAGCAACACAAATATAAAAAACAGATTCGAAGCAAGACTCAACCTAAGCAAAAATACAGTAAGAGATCACCTATCTGAACTTAACGAATACAAAGCACCAGGACCAGACGGATTACATCCCAGAGTCCTAAAAGAACTAGCAGAAGTCATTTCAGAACCACTGCACCACATCTTCCACAAATCCTGGAACACAGGGGAACTACCCGAGGACTGGAAAAGAGCTGACGTGGTCCCCATCTTCAAAAAAGGTAAAAAAACAGACCCAGGAAACTACAGACCAATCAGCCTAACATCAATACCTGGGAAAATACTGGAAAAAATAATTAAAAACCAGATCTCCCATCATCTAAAAACAAACCAAGTAATAACCAACAGTCAACACGGATTTGTTAAGAACAAGTCACGCCAAACCAACCTCATTTCATTCTTCAACACTGTGACCAAATTAGTAGACCAGCGTAATGCAGTAGACATAATATACCTGGACTTTAGCAAAGCATTTGACAAAGTAGACCACAACCTACTCCTTCATAAGCTAGAAAAAAGCGGGATAGACAGCTACACAACCAGATGGATTAACAACTGGCTGACCAACCGTACCCAGTGAGTAGTCCTCAATGTCTCTAAGTCCACATGGAGAGAAGTAAGCAGTGGGGTACCACAAGGTTCCGTCCTAGGCCCAGTACTCTTCAATATCTTTATAAATGACCTAGATGAGGGAATAGCAGGAGAACTAACCAAATTTGCAGATGACACCAAGCTGGCGGGAGTAGCAAACACCCCAGAGGACAGACTCAAAATCCAGAGGGACTTCGACAGACTCGAACACTGGGCCCAAACCAATAAAATGAAATTTAACACAGAGAAAAGTAAAATTCTGCACCTAGGCAAGAAGAATCAAAAATAAACATACAAACTAGGCGAAACCACACTCAATAGCAGCGATTGCGAAAGGGATCTTGGAGTCCTGGTAGACAGCCAACTAAATATGAGCCAGCAGTGTGCAGCAGCAGCCAAAAAGGCCAACACAGTCCTGAGCTGCATAAATAGAGGGATACAATCAAGGACCAGAGAGGTACTTGTACCACTCTATAAAGCCTTGGTCAGACCACACCTAGAGTACTGCATCCAGTTTTGGTCACCACACTACAAAAAAGACATTGAAACCCTAGAGAAAGTGCAGAAGAGAGCAACCAGGATGATAAAGGGTCTGGAAAATAAAACATACAAAGAGCGGTTGCAGGAACTGAGCTTGGCCAGTCTGGCGAAGAGAAGGACCAGGGGTGACATGATAGCAGTGTTCCAATACTTGAGGGGCTGCCACAGAGAGGAGGGGGTCAGGCTGTTCTCTATGGCACCAGAAAGCCAAACAAGGAATAACGGATGGAAGCTGACCAAGGAGAGATTCAACCTGGAAGTGAGGAGAAACTTTCTGACAGTGAGAGCGATCAACCAGTGGAACAGCTTGCCAGCGGAGGTTGTGAGAGCCCCAACACTTGCGACCTTCAAGGAGAGACTGGACTGCCATCTGTCTCAAATGGTGTAGGAACTCCTGCTTGAGCAGGGGGTTGGACTAGATGACCTACAAGGTCCCTTCCAACTCTAATAATAAATCTAAATCTAAATCTAAACTGTGTTGGCTTTTTTGGCAGCTGCTGCACACTGCTGGCTCATATTTAAATGGTTGTCCATCAGGACTCCTAGATCCCTCTCACAGTTACTACTGTTGAGCCAGGTACCATCTATACTGCCTTCAGGTGCTTTGGAGAATAGTTTGACTCCCTCTTCTTTGTGGCAACCCCTGAGATATTGGAAAACTGCTATCATGTCTCCCCTGATCCTTCTTTTCATTAAACTAGACATACCCAGTTCCTGCAACCGTTTTTCATATGTTTTAGCCTCCGGTCCCCTAACCATCTTAGTTGCTCTTCTCTGAATTCTTTCTAGAGTCTCCACATCTTTTTTACATTGTGGCTACCAAAACTGGACGCAGGATTCCAAGTGTGGCCTTACCAAGGCCTTATAAACTAGTATTGGGGTACTTGGGTTGTTAGATGGTCACAAATAGGGAACAACAACTTCCAAGTGGCCAAATTTTGATCACGTGCCCTTGGGGACACTGCAACAACAGTAAGAGAGCTGAAAACGGGTACAGGTATTCCTCAACTTATGACCATTCATTTAGTGACCGTTTGAAGTTACAACGGCACTGAAAGTAGTGACGTAGGGTAGGACCCCTTTTCTCACTTAA
Organism: Diadophis punctatus similis; assembly: GCA_023053685.1. Taxonomy (NCBI): domain Eukaryota; kingdom Metazoa; phylum Chordata; class Lepidosauria; order Squamata; family Dipsadidae; genus Diadophis; species Diadophis punctatus. The sequence continues at coordinate 204,938,756 of JALIGW010000003.1, read as the reverse complement.
TGACCATTGCAGCATCCCCGTGGTCATGTGATTTACATTCGGATGCTTGGCAACTGACTCACATTTATGACGGTCGCCGTGTTCAGGAGTCATTTGGCGCCTCCTTCCAACAAGCCAAGTCCACAGGGAAAGCCAGATTCACTTAACAACCGTGTTGCTCATTTAAGAACCGCAGTGATTCACTGAACAAACGCGGCAAGGGAAGTCGTAAAATGGGACAAATTCACTTCACCAATTTTTTCACTTAGCGACATAAATTTTGGGCTCAATTGTGGTCATAAGCGGAGGACTCCTGGTAGCAAGTCACTTCTGAAGTGTCGTTGTGACTTCAAATGGTTGCTAAATATGGTTGTAAGTGGAGGCCTTACCTTAATGACGAACTGGAAGCGCTTGCCAAGAAGTATGCGAACATCTGGAAGGTTGCAGGTGAGGCATTGCAGCTGGAATTCCGGAGTTCTCATTGCGATGCTACACCTGCCATCTTGCAAACTTGCCCCCCCCAACAACAACACCACGCACACACACACACACACACACACACACAACACACACACACACACACCCCCACACACACCCAGACCAGATGCCTTTTGCCCCCCCCGAAGTCTCCTTGCTCAAAGATGACACACCTGGCGCAAATCCACCAGGATTTTCAGCTCCGCCTTGTAAGAGTCTTCGTCTTCCTTGTAATGTTCTTTAATGACGGCCTGGAATTGCGCACAAAATAAAAACACAGTTGTTGTTGTTAGCTCATTTGCCTGAAATTCCCGCTTTCAAGGTCGCTGCAAAATCAAGTCCTCGACTTACAACCAGAACCGAGTTTTCTGTTGTTCTGTGAGACGTTTATTAAACACCTTTGGCCCCATTTTTATGACCGTTCTTGCTGCCGTTATGAAGTGAATCGTGGCAGTTGTTAAGTTAGTCACAGGGTTGTTAAGTGAGCTTTGCTGGTCAGAAGGTCGCAAAAGATCACATGACACCCCCCCAGGACACGGCAACCGTCATAATTACATGCCAGTGGCCAAGCGTCTGAATTTTGATCACATGACCATGGGGATTCTTGCAACAGTCGTAACTGTGAAAAACAGCCATAAATCACTTTTTTCAGTGCCGTCGTAACTTCGAACCGTCACTAAATGGACTGTTGTAAGTCGAGGACAACCTGTAAACAGCTTTCTTCAATTCTATCCCCCACCCCAACCAGAGAATTTCACCCCAGTTCCCCAAGGGAAACTGAGTTTTAGGACAATAGGAATTAATGAGAAGGCCACCAGATTTAAGGGCTGTTTGGTACCCAACTCTTTGCATCCCTTAAAAGGCTGGAGACTGGATCACCAACACCTTCTGCCAGATCTCCTTACCTTCAGAGGGGCTGCCCAGTCCAGTTCTTTGGTCTCCTTCAACCCCAAGGGGATCATCGGGACGCTAATGGAGTCACTGCGAGAGAAAAAGAGAGAGAGGGAGAGAGAAGAGAGAGGGGCAGAGAAAGAGAGAAAGAGAGGGAGAGAAAGAGAGAGGGGGAGAAAGAGAGAGAGAGAAAAAAGAGGGGAAAAAGAGAGCAGGAGAGAGAGAGGAAGAGAGAGAAAAAGAGGGAAAGAGAGAGCAAGAGAAAGAGAGAGGGAAGAGAGAGGGGGAGAGAGAGGGGGGAGACAGAGAGAAAGAGAGAGAAAAAGGAGGGGAAAGAGAGAGCAAGAGAAAGAGAGAGAAGAGAGGGAGGGAGACAGAGAGAGAGAGGGAGAAAGAGAGAGAGAAAAAAGAGGGGAAAAGAGAGAGCAAGAGAGAAGAGAGAGAGGGAGAGATAGAAGAGGGAGAGAGAGGGAAAGAGAGAAAAGAGAGGGGGGAAAGAGAGCAGAGAGAGAGAAAAAGAGAGAGGGAGAAAAAGAGAGGGAAAGAGAGAAGAGAGAGGGGGGAAAGAGAGCAGAGAGAGAGAGAAAAAGAGAGAGGGAGAGGGAGAAGAGAGAGAGAGAGAGAGAGAGAGAGAGAGAGAGAGAGAGAGAGAGAGAGAGAGAGAGAGAGAGAGAGAGAGAAAGTGAGAAGAATGAGAGCAAATTTTGGAGGGGCCACACAGGCCCAATTACAGGTATTTCTCAACTTAAAACCATTCATTTAGTGACCATTGAAAGTTACAACGGCACTGAAAAAGGACTGTTTTTCACACTTACGACCGTTGCAGCATCCCCATGGTCACGTAATCAAAATTCGGACTCTCGGCAACTGGTTCATATTTATGACGGTCACGGTGTTTCGGAGTTACGTGATCCCCTTTTGCGACCTTCTGACAAGCAAAGTCCATGGGGAAGCCAGATTCACTTAACAACCGGGTTCCTTACTTAACAACTGTAGTAATTCCCTCAACCAATGTGGTAAGGAAAGTCATAAAACAGGGCAAATGTCTCACTTAACAACTGTGTCGCTTAGCGACATAAATTTTGGACTGCATTGTGGACTTTTGACTTGGCTTGTCAGAAGGTCACAAAAGGGAATCACATGACCCCGGGGACACTGCAACCGTCATAAATACGAGTCAGCTGCCAAGCGTCTGGATTTTGATCCCGTGACGGTGGGGAATGCTGCCATGGTCGTTAAGTGTGAAAACCGGTCCCAAGTCCCTTTTTTTCAGCGCTGCCGTAACTTTGAACCATCGCTAAACGAACGTTTGTAAGCCGAGGACCTCCGTTACTGCAAAATTCTATCCCAAAGTTAGGCTCATTAAAAGTGACTCAGATGATCTGGGCGACGGCCTCGTTTGTTTGTTCCAGGACATGTTCTCAACCCCGTCGGAGTTCGTCACTGCGTGAGTCAACGTGGAAAATTGGCTGGGGAATTTTGAAAGCCAGGAAATCTGCTGGGATAATTCCAGTTCTCTTCACTTCGAGGAACCAGCTTATTCCAAAGCTTATTTGGTTTTACTTCTCAGGAAGAAGGAAGATACCGGCCGTCCTCGACTTACGACCACAATTGGGCCCAACATTTCTGTCGTTAAGTGAGCTTTGATGCCATTTTACCACCTTCCTTGCCGTCAGCGGTTAAGTGGAATCACTGCAGGGGATAAAGTTAGCAACCCGGTTGTTAAGCGAATCTTGGCTTCCCCAAGGGATCCCCTGACCTTGGGACACAGCGACGGCCGTAAGGATGAGTCAGTTGCCCGTTGAAGTTTGATCACGTGACCGTGGGAATGCTACATAGGTCGTAAGTGCGAAAAACAGCCCGAAGTCACTTTTTTTCCAGTGCCGTTGTAACTTCAGTCACTAAATGAACGGTTGTATGTCGAGGACTACCTGCAATGTACTGAATGGCTTGCACAGGTAGTCCTCCACTTATGGATGCACCCCCCCTGATGATTCTTCAATTGGTTCTCAAGTTTTGACGGCTGAATCCCTTCCTGCACCCGGCAACTGGCCAGCGTTTATGGCCGTTAAGGTCCTTCACCTGACCTTGTTTTAAGACGGCTTTTGCCAAAAAGTGGCGTTTTCGGTTTTCAGCAAAAGTGCTCCAATTAGTTTGCTTAATGACCGTGGTGTCTATTAATAACCGCCACATGAAAGGTTCTAAAATCAGGCTGGTTGCATGGGTGACCTGTTTTACGACCGTAACGGGCAGCAGGCTCCATTACGGTCATTAAGTCGAGGACGTTTTGAGAAGGTTCCATTCCAGAGATGTCCAGTGAAAAGGCAAAGGGAAGAAGAAGAAGTGGGAATAAACGTATTTTTCGGACTATAAAGCGCACCAGTGTATAAGACGCACCAAGATTTCTTAATGGTGTAAACCACTTAGAGAGAGTGCTTGCACTATGAGGCGGTATATAAGTCTCACTAACAAATAAATTTCAAAGAGGTAAGTAAGAAAAAAAGTTTTTGTCCTCCCCAGCTCCCAGAAGCACACTGCAGGCCTCCCAAATCCTCTGCGCGTCCCGTTTTTTGCAAAAACGGGTGAAAAGTGGGCACGTTTTTGTGAAAAACGGGACGCGCAGAGGGTTTGGGAGGCCTGCAGAGTGCTTCTGGGGGCTGGGGAAAGGCAAAAACACCCCCCGTTTTTGCAAAAAAACAGCCCGTTTTTCACAAAACCGGGGGCGTTTCTGCCTTCCCCCAGCCCCCAGAAGCACTCTGCAGGCCTCCCAAACCCTCTGCGCGTCCCGTTTTTGCGAAAAACGGGGCCATTTTTCGCAAAAATGAGACGTGGGGACGAGGCTTCGGGAGGCCAAAAATGGCTGTATTCTGTGTATAAGACGCACCAACATTTCCACCCTCTTTTAGGGGGGAAAGGCGCATCTTATACTCTGAAAAATACGGTAAGTTGCAAAGGACAACTTAATTTCCCAACCCCTGAAGTCCACCTCCGGACTGACAGCTGTCAATCACCTCACCTGTCATTCTGGTAGACCTCCATGCAACTGTTCAACTCTTCCAGTTCTTCCTTTAGTAGCTGCAAGTTGGAGTTGACGTAGCTGAGTTCCAAAGCAACCGTCTCTTTGACTTTGTGGTTACTAGTGGCCCTGAGACCAAAGAGAAAAAAATTACTTACGTTTCTACAGTTAGTCCTCGACTTACAACGGTTCGTTTTTGACTGTTCAAAGTTACAGCGGCACTGAAAAAAGAGGCTTACGACCGTTTTTCACAGTTACGACCATTTCAGTATCCCCATGGTCACGCGATTTACATTCAGAGGCTTGGCAACTGTTTCATACGTATGACGGTTGCAGCGTCCCAAGGTCACATGATCCCCTTTTGCGACCGTCTGACGAGCAAAGTCGATGGGGAAGCCGGATTCACTTAACAACCGAGGTTACTAACTTATCAACCGCAGTGATTCGCTTAACAACCGAGGCAAGGAAGGTCGTAAAACGGGGCAAAACCCGCTTAACCGATGTCTCACTTTACAATGGAAACGTTGGGTCGTAAGTTGAGGATTACCTGCACACAGTTCAGAGATTGTGCGTTTTTCTTTATAACAACCCTTAAATGCAATTATGCAGAAAGTCCTTGACTTACAACCGTTTTGTTTAGCGACAGTTCAAAATTACAGCAGCATTGGAAAAAACACAACTTCAGTTCTTGCATTACAAGTGTTGCAAGCCTCTCCATGTAAAATCTCAAAATCTGGCCGCTTGGCAACCGTCACGTATTTACGACGGTTGCTGCAGCCCCAGGTCACGTGGTCACCATTTGCCAACTTTCCCAGCCGGCTTCTGACAAGCAAAATCAATGGGCGAAGCTGGATTCGTTTAGTGGCCGTGGGATTCACTTAACAGCCGGAGTGATTCGCTCTTTCCAGTTCAAGACCAATTAACCACCTACACTTTTACAACCTCCTTTTTTTTAAAAAAAATGTTTTATTCATTTTATTTATATAACATACAAAAATTCAATTTCCATCAATCAGTGTGTGGTCTGGGTACAATTGTATTTTTACGCAGTCATAATCCAAAGGTTTACTATAGCATTCATCACAATAACATTGATAATATAATAACAATAATATTCAACGGTTTTTTACAATTTTTTTACAAGGTGGTGGACTTGTAAAAAAATTAAGGCTTTTTGGATAAAAATATGGTGGATTATACAAAACATTTTAAAGAAAAAGATCAAGTTCACACCACAGTTCTTTTTATTGGGAATAATCACGGATTGTTCTGTTACAGAGACTAATTTGGTTTTGAACCTAATAACAGCTGCCAGGTTACTGGTGGTGCAGTATTGGAAGAAGGAAGATACACCTACTATTGAAGAATGGACATTAAAAGTTACACATCTGGCTGAAATGGCAAAAATTTCATCATATCTTAAGGATCATTCAAATGAAAGATATATATTGGAATGGAATAGGTGGACTGATTATATTCAAAAAGTTATCAGATTAAGAAGACCCAAATAGTTTATTAATGATAAATGTTTAATTTTTAGATTATGTTTTTAAGTTTTTGAGTAATAAGGAGTTAAGAATTAGAAAAATGTTAGAATTAATAATTTTTTAGCATATTTTAGCTTTATGTTTGTTTTTGAAATTATACCTTGTGCTTTTTCTGGGAAGTCGGGGTGGGTGGGTGGAGGGGAGGGTAAGAGGGGTGGGAAGGGGGGGAGAAAAGAGAAAAATGTTTGTACTTTGTACTGTTAAAACTTTTCAATAAAAAAAAATAATATTCAACGTTATCTACTTTAACAACTCTCCATTTTAACATTTCCTCTGTTTATCTCTCCCCATTTCTAACTTCTGTTTCTGTTTTCTAACCATTGATAAAATAAACCCCATATCAAAAAATTTTGAAACCCCTGGAGCTTTTAACGTCCTCATTTAATAAGGACGAGACAGCTTTTCTCTTCCTCGGCCACCATCGGTGTCCTACCTTACGCAATCTCAGCCGTCTTTTCTTTTATTTGCTTTTGTATTTTTATATTATAAACTAGAGGTAGCCCTCGACTTACAACAGCTCATTCAGTGACCGTTCAAAGCAGGGGTGTGTTCTGGATCCTTTTGTTGCCGGTTCGCTCAGGGTCACGCCGTGCGCGCAGCAATCAAAAAATCCAAGATGGCGGCGCCCACGGAGACACCGACAGAACCGGCTCTGTGACATCATCGCCGAGTTACTAACGGTTCTAAAGAACCGATTAGAACCGGTAGGAACCCACCTCTGGTTCAAAGTCGCAACGGCACTGAAAAAAGAAACTTATGACCATTTTTCAGTTGCGACGTTTCCAGTATCCCCAGTCACGTGACTTACATTCAGATGCTTGACAAACTGTTTCATACTTATGACGGCTGCAGCATCCCCATGGTCATGTGATTGACATTCATATTCTTGTCAACTGACTCATATTTATGACGGTTGCAGTGTCCTGGGGTCCCTTTTGCGACCTTCCGACAAGCAAAGTCAAGGGGGAAGCCAGATTCACTTCACAAGCGTGTTACTAATTTAACGGCCTCAGTGATTCACTTAACAACGGTGGCAAGGAAAGTCATAAAAGGGGCAAAGCCCACTTAACAAATTTCTCACTTGGCAACATAATTTTGGGGCTCAATTGTGGTTGTAAATCGAGGACTAGCTGTAATAAACAGAAAAATATAATAATAATAATAATAATAATAATAATAATAATAATAATAATAATAATAATAATAATAATAATAATAATAATAATAATAATGAGCCGAGATGGTGCAGTGGTTAAAGTGCAGCACTGCAGGCTACTTCAGCTGGCTGCTAGTTCAGCAGTTCAGCTGTTCAAATCTCACTAGGCTCAAGGTTGACTCAGCCTTCCATCCTTCCGAGGTGGGTAAAATGAGGACCCAGATTCTTGGGGGCAATATGCTGAACTCTGTAAACCGCTTAGAGAAGGCTGGAAAGCACTGTGAAGCAGTATATAAGTCTAAGTGCTATTGCTATTGCTATTGAATAATAATAATAATAATAATAATAATAATAATAATAATAATAATAATGATGATGATGATGATGATGATGATGATGATGATGATGATGATGATGATGATGATGATGAGTAGAGATGGTGCAGTGGTTAAATGCAGCACGGCAGGCTACTGCTAGTTCAGCAGTTCAGCTGTTCAAATCTCACCAGGCTCAAAGTTGGCTCAGCCTTCCATCCTTCCAAGGTGGGTAAAATGAGGACTCAGATTGTTGCGGGAAATATGCTGAACTCTGTAAACCGCTTAGAGAGGGCTGGAAAGCACTATGAAGCGGTATATAAGTGCTATTGCTATTGCTATTGCTAATGATAAATGATAAATGATAAATGATAATGATGATAATAATGATGATAATAATAATAATAATAATAATAATAATAATAATAATAATAATAATAATAATAATAATAATAATAATATCTTTTATTCATTAAACATGAAACTCAGTCAACTGAACATTTAAAAATGTGTCACAAATATCACTGACTGGTGCTGATGGTTGATACAGGTTGCTGCCAGCGTTGTTGTTGTTATTATTATTATTTAATTAAACATTTAATTAAATTATTTAATTAAATAATAATGACAAGAACAGCAAAACAACAACAGCAACAATAATAGCAGCAATCTTGTTTTGACAGCTGCTGGGCTGGAAAACTGACACATCCCAGGGGAGCATCCCAGCCCAGTGTCCCACTGCAATTCCCAACGCTACCCATTCCCACTCAGGCCGAGCCAAAGGAATCCGTGCCAGGCTGCCGACCGAGATAAAACACTGTTGACGTGTTACAAAATTTGTGGCATGCAGGACTCCCAAGTGGCGTTCTCCTAGGTAGCCTTCCTACAACTTGGTTCTCTCCAGATAGGCTGACCTCGACTTATGGCCAAAGTTGAAATTAGAATTTCCACGGCTATGCAAGAGCGGCTGTGGAATCGCGCCAAATATACGACCTTTTGGCGATAGTTGTTAAGCGAATCCCTGCAGTCGTTAAGCGAATCGCACAGTCATTAAGTGAATCCTGCTTTTCCCCCATTGACTTTGCTTGTCAGGAGTGGGCTGGGAAGGACGCAAATGGAGATCACGTGATCCTAGGACAGGGGTCCCCAAACTTGGCAACTTTAAGACTTGTGGACTTCAACTCCCAGAATTCTCCAGCCAGCATAGAATTCTGGGAGTTGAAGTCCATATGTCTTAAAGTTGCCAAGTTTGAAGACCTCTGTCCTAGGATGATACAACTGGTTGCCAAGCGCCCAACTTTTGATCACATGATCATGGGGATGCTGCAACGGACATAAGGGTGAGGACAGGTCATAAGTCACTTTTTTTCAGTGCCGTTATAACTTCGAACAGTTGCTAAACAAATGGATGTAAGAACTACCTGTAATACAACAACACAAAATGGACAGAAATTGTGTTGGTTGAGAATTTAGAACAATGGCCACGAATATTGAAAAAGCCTTCAATGAAGATATTTATATAAATGGGATTTTTGTGTGTGTGCGTTGACTTATCCAAAAAGGATATTTTGAATGTTTTAAGCCAACACCTCCCTTTTTTGGACTACGTGGGTGCGTAGGCAGTTGTGTGCATTGTGTACTTCTGTAAATGTTTTCCTTTTCCTTCCTGAGTCCTACGGGATTGGGCGGCCTATAAGAACTTTTAATTAAATTAAATTAAATTAAATTCCTCCCTTTCTAAGTTTCTGAACACTAAGCAGCCCCCCCCAAAAATGCTGAACATCAGGTAAAAAAGAGGCTGTGGAGGTCACCAGCTGACCCTTTCATCAGAACTTTGCATACCAACTGCCTGAAAGTTGCAGCTTTGGGGTTTTTCACTCTTCAAGCAAGCAACACAAGCCCTTTTTAAGTCTTCCGGTGACTCGTCTCAAAGAAGGAACCATTGGGATGAACCACATTATTCAGGGGTGGGCTTCAAAATGTTTAGCAAGGGGTTCTCTGCCTGGTTTCTGGGTGGACGTGGCCATGGTGGTTGTGGCCTAGTCAGCCTCCTGCACCACGCCTGAGGGGGGGCGTTTTTGCCCTTCCTGGGCTCCGGAGGTTTTTCTTGAGCCTCCGGGAGGGCGAAAACGGCCTCTCCACTCTCCAGAGGCCGGAAACCAGTCCGTTTCCGGCCTTCCCGAACTTCCAGTAGGCCCGTTTTTCGTCCTACATGAGCCTCCGCGCGCGCCCTGCACTTACCTGAATCCAAAACGGGCCTGGGGTGGGCGGGGTGGGCGGGGCCAGCCAGGAGTGGGATTTGGGGGTTCTCAGAACTGCACAGAATCTTAGCTAGAGGTTCTCCCGAACCCCTGCGAACCCTCAGCAGCCCACCCCTAACATTAATCGCATTCGCCTTTAGGATACTAATTTAGCCCACGCAAACCTGAACAGATTCTCGGCCCCGGTTCTCATCCTCATCTCTTTGTTGATCTGCTGGTTGATTCTTGCACGGCGGTGTTGCAACTTGGTGCGTTGCGTCTGGGCCAAGGAGTCGCAACCCTGCCAAAAAAAGGAAAAGAAATTAAGCATAATGACAACAACTACAACAACAACAAGAATAATGTCCCTGAAGGACATTGAAGGGAAAGGTAGATACAAAGCTAACATGGAGATGTCCCAAAGGTGCTTCCCCCCCCCCTTCTTTCCAAGAGGCAACTGGACTTTCTGGTTTTTCTTTGAAGACGTTTCGCTTCTCATTCAAGAAGCTTCTTCAGCTCTGACTGGATGGTGGGGAATGGAAGGATTGATACTCCTTGCAATTTGAGATGCAGACAACACACTTATCCCTAATAGCCTGTGCCCGTCTTCAACAGTGAAGGGACACAGGGCAGAAAAACGTCTTGCAGAAAGCACAGCTACACAACACAATAATTTCAACAGTTCCAAGAAGGCTCCACATCCATTTGCACTATTCAGGTGACTCTGAGGACACAGATAAATCTCCAAGTGGCCTCAAGAACTCTCTAAAAGGATGCAAATGACCAGCTGTCGGCAAGGAGTATAAATCCTTCCATTCCCCACCATCCAGCCAGAACTGAAGAAGCTTCTTGGATGAGAAGCAAAACATCTTCAAAGATAAACCAGAAAGTCCAGTTGCCTCTTGAGAAACCACCTTTGGGACAACCCTGACCTGGACGACGGAGAATCTCCATAGACATTTAACATGGATATGGTTGAACTCAGGGGAGCTGAAGAAAGAAACTGAAGGCTTCGTTTTGGCTGCCCAAGAACAAACCCAGCAGACCAATTCCATGAAAGCAAAAATTCAACACGTCAGCGAAGGTCGCTTTATGCAACGAGAAAAATGAAACAGTGGATCACCTTATCTGGGGCTGCAGCAAAAATCTCACAAACGGATTATCTACAACGTCACGATTGAGTTGCCAAAATCATACATTGGAAGTTTGGGTTCGAATGCAGCAAAAATTACTGGGAATACCAAATCGACAAAGTTCTTGCAAATGAGCAAGTCAAGATCCTGTGGGACTTTCGGATCCAAACAGATAGATCTCTGGCCCACAAGACACCTGACATCACTGTTATGGAAAAGAAAAAAGGTCTGTTTCATTGATATTGCTACACCAGGCGGTGCAGGAATGGGAGAGAAACAGCTAGAAAAAATAACGAAATGTCGTGATCTGCAAATTGAAGTCGAGCGATTGTGGAGGAAGAAATAAATGGTTGTGCCAATAGTAACAGGAGCCCTTGGAACAATCCCCAAAAAGCTGCCTAGATACATGGAAATTTTGAACTTATTAGACCTGAATATTCTGATTTTGTAAGAGCCGAGGTGGCGCAGCGGTTAGAGGCAGTACTGCAGGCCACTTTAGCTGACTGTGATCCGCAGGTCAGCGGTTCAAATCTCACCGGCTCAAGGTTGACTCAGCCTTCCATCCTTCCGAGGTAGGTAAAATGAGGACCCAGATTGTTGGGGGCAATGTAAATATACATTGCTTACTGGTGTAAACTGCTTAGAGAGTGCTTGCACTGTGAGGCGGTATATAAATCTCACAAAATAAAATAAAATAAAATAAATTTTGTAAAAAAAAAACCACCTTATTCAGAACTGCCTCTATATTCAGATGTTACCTTAACAGCTCTTAGGTCCTTGGTTAAGACTTGATCTGTTAAGTTTTTACCAGTCCCAGATTGGGAATCTAATTGAAGATTAAATCAACAACAACAACAACAACAACAGCTCCCTGTTAAAGCAAGATCTTCCGAACTTGGAAAAGGCTGATCTGAAAGCAGAAACAATTTTTAACAAAGTTGGAAGGGACCTTGGAGGTCTTCTAGTCCAACCCCCTGCTTAGGCAGGAAACCCTACACCACTTCAGACAAATGGTTATCCAACATCTTCTTTAAAACTTTCAGTGTTGGAGCATTTACAACTTCTGGAGGCACATAACTAAGGCAGAGTATCAGCAAATAGCCCGAGGCTGCAAAGATAAGTCGAATATTGGACTTATTTTCATATTTTTCCAACTGGATCTTCCGAGCACAAATTAAATTATAAGCACGGGTAATATTTACCTGGCAGCTTCCAGAGTGTGCTAAGTGGTTCACACATACATTACGCTAATATTGCATCCCTGTTTATACAGCAGATGAAAAAATGTTTTTTTTAATTTATGCAGTGATCTTGCTAGAATGAATTTACTTTGCAAGACTGATTTTAGATGTGGGAGTAACACACAGGGTCATCTCAACTTTCAGGGTATTTTCTGATAAATCTCCTTACAATTTCAGTGTAATGTGTTCTCAAGGAAGGAGATTTAGGGTTTTAATGTTGCAAAGAGAACCACGCGTTGACCTTCCATCTTAATTTCTAGAAAATGCACTCATAATTGACAGAAGTGGGGAAAAACTAAACACCCCGCCCCGCCTTAGGGGTGGGTTCTGGATCCTTTTGCTACAGGTTTGCTCAGGGTCGCGCCATGCTCGTTCGCCCGCAGCAATCAAAAAAATAGCTTCTGCGCATGCGCAGAAGCAAAAATTAACTTGTTCATACGCAGAAGCAAAATCCAAGATGGCGGCACCCACAGAGAAACCGACAGAACCGGCTCCGTGATGTCATCGCCAAGTTACCTCTGCTCCCACTTCAAATCAAAACTGAATCTTTCCATTGAAGTATTTCTATAAATAATTATATATAATACTAATCTAATCTAATCTATTGTATAAATAATTATGAAGAACAGTTGCAGGATTTGGGTATGTCTACTTTAATGTAAAGTGACCAGATTTTTTGTTTTTAAGCGGGACACCATTGACGGGGGCGGGGCCGCCTGGACGCCGCCATTTGAGTTTTGCCCTCTGCGCATGCGCAGAACGCTGCGCATGCACAGAGGGCAAAAGAACGCTAATGTCGGCGTCCAGGTGGGTGGGTGGGAGGCGGGAGGCCTTTCCTCGCCTCCCGCCTCCCCTTCGGCGCGCCCGCATCCTCTCCCTCGTTTTCTTGGCTGGAGACGAAAGAGGCGGCGCGGCCCGATGAAGAATGAGCGAGCGAGGGAAGAAGGAGGGAATCGTACGGCTCCGCCCCGGACGCACCAGCCGGCCACGCTACCTCCGTCGGGGCTGCAGCAACCCCAGGACCTCCCTCTCCAGGCGCAGCTTCCGGATCCGGACTACTCGCTTCGTTCTCTGGAGAGGCTGCATGCGTGTGTGTGTGTGTGTGTGTGTGTGTGTTTGTGTGTGTGTGTGTGTGTGTGTGTGTGTGTGTGTGTGTGTGTGTTCGTGAGCGCTCCAGCAGCCCAGCGCTGGCGGAGGGGGAGCAGGAGAGCCAAGACTCGTAAGGTGACCAGACGTCCCACTGTTTCGGCATTCTTTCCAAAAAAGTGTGACTTTTTGGAAAGAATGCGTGACGCGGGACACACGCTTGAAAAGCGTGTCTGTCCCGCCAAAAGCGGGATGTCTGGTCACCTTACTTTAATGAAAAGAAGAACTAGGGGTGACATGATAGCAGTCTTCCAGTATTTGAGGGACTGCCACAAAGAAGAGGGGGTCAACCTATTTTCCAAAGCACCTGAAGACAAGACAAGAAGCAATGGGTTGAAACTGAACAAGATGAGATTCAATCTAGAAATAAGGAGAAACTTCCTAACAGTGAGTACAATTAACCAGTGGAACAGCTTGCCACTAGAAATTGTGGGTGTTTCATCACTGAAGTTTTTAAAGAAGAAACTGGACAGTCACATGTCAGAATGGTAAGGACGGTAGCCAGATGAATACCTGGTAGGCAGATTTCCCCCCCTATTTTCCTCCCCAAACACTAAGGTGCGTCTTATACTCCAGTGCGGCTTATACTCCGATAAATAGGGTAGGTTTTTTTTTCCACAATTTTCCTGGAGCTAACTCATCTTGGGGAGGGGGGAGCAGTGTTATTGTAAGGAGAAACAATTCCTGTAAATGATGGAATGAAACTTTTTAAAGGAAGAAAGGCCTCTTTGAGAGTGAGGGTTGAGTCAGAGATGAAGAATACCCCAGGGCCGACCTTCAGATAAAACCCTCCTTTCCACGGGGACAAATAACGACCCCCCCTTAGCAACCAAGAGTACAAGTTATGTCAGAATTCCTTCAGGCCAGGGCCTGCCCCCCTCCCCATTTACTTTCGCAAGCTGGGTACAAAAAAGGAGAGGACATTCCATTCGGCTGAAGTCCACAGCGAAGTTCAGTTAAAAGGAGAATGTTTGTAGCTCAAAGTGGAAATTAGGGGTCCTTGGTGCTCTCTGAGCTTGGTACGTTTTCTTGGAGACATTTCATGACTCAAGTAATCTCAGACCAACCCTCGAATACAGCTCACCTGTCTGGAACCCGCGCTACATATCGACATTAATACAATCGAGAGAGTCCAGAAATACTTCACAAGAAGAGTCCTCCACTCCTCTGCTCGCAACAGAATACCTTATTCCACCAGACTTGAAATCTTGGGCTTAGATAGCTTAGAGCTATGCCGCCTTCGATCTGATCTAAATGTAGTTCATAAAATCATCGGCCACAATGTCCTACCTGTCAATGAATACTTCAGCTTCAACCGCAACAATACACGAGCACACAATAGATTCAAACTCAATGTAAAGCGCTCCAAACTCGACTGCAGAAAATACGACTTCAGCAACAGAGTGATCAATGCCTGGAATGCACTACCTGATCTGGGGTTTCTTCCCCAAACCCCAAAAACTTTAACCTTAGACTGTCTACAGTCGACCTCTCCCTGTTTCTAAGAGGTCTGTAAGGGGCGTGCATAAGCGCACCACTGTGTCTACCGTCCCTGTCCTACTGTCCTATTGTCCTCTATTATCGGTACTTTTTACTTATGTTATGTTTATACAAACAACTACTATCCTGTACATGTTTGACAAATAAATAAATTAAATTAAATTAAATTAAATTAAATTCATAAGCTGACCCTCACTTCTTTCTACACAGCTAGTTGGGTGTGCCCATGTTTAGTTTTGCAAAAGTTGAGAGTTTTCTGCTGACAAAGAACCAGTTGAAGTTGTTATCACCCGTGGTTTCACAAATTTAAGGCGTTATTTTTGTTGGCTGCCCTTACTGATTTTGCACGTAATGAAGTGCATTATCAGTCTACTGCAACTCCCTGAAGTCAGGAACAAGCCGGAAAGAAAACACAAACATAGGTTCCCATCATGCAGGTTCCCGATCTGGGGAAGCCATGTTTTGAAAAATGAAGGAAAGCAGGATGGAATATTTAAGCCAAAGCAATTAAAAGCAGGAGAGAAGGTGGAAGAAAACAAGAATCAGAGTTAACAGAAAAGAATATTTGTAGCGCGGGGTTGAACTGTGGGGTTCTTGGTGCTCTCTGAGCTTGGTGATTTTGTTGCAGACATTTCATTACCCAACTACCGTATTTTTTGGAGTATAAGACGCACCTTTTTCCTCCCTAAAAGTGGCTGAAAATTTGGGTGCGTCTTATACTCTGAATGTAGCTTTTTCAAAGCTTTTTTTCCAGCCCTAACTAGGTGCTAACGATCTTCCCAGCTCTTACCTTGCAGGCTTTTTCATTGTTACTCTCTCCAAAGAATGTTTTTCCAGCCCTAAGTCTTTTCAGAATTTTTTTTTCATTGCTCCACTTGCTCCGAATAAGTTTTTTTCCAGCCCTAAGTCTTTGCAGGCTTGTTTTCATTGCTACTCCCTCCGAAAAAGGTTTTTTTCAGCCCTAACCAGGGGATAAAATAATGTGCTGAAGCTGATCAGACTAAGGACGCTAGCCAGATGAATACCTGGTAGGCAGATTTCCCCCCCTATTTTCCTCCCCCAAAACTAAGGTGCGTCTTATACTCCAGTGCGTCTTATACTCCGAAAAATACGGTAGATAATATCATCAGTGCTAGAAGGGAGGGAGGAGAGGGCTGTGGGGTTCTTGGTGCTACCGAGGTTGGTGGTTTTCTTGCAGATGTTTTATTACCCAACTAGGTAACAATATCAGAATAACAAAATAACAGAGTTGGAAAGAGCTTGGATGTCTCCAATCTAGCCACTAGTGGGCTGTGAGGGGTTTGCAACTGGGCTGTGGAAATGGCTGGCGAGTGCACATGCTCATGTGCGTGAGCTACAGGCACGCGTGCACGCTGATCACGGAAATGGAACTCTGCGTTCCATTTTCACGAGGCACTTTAAGATGGATGGACTTCAACTCCCAGAATTCCCCAGCCAGCTATTGAAGTTGAAGTCCATCCATCTTAAAGTGGCCATACTTGAAGAACACTGGTCTATTCTTTTAGCATGCTGGGCTGGGGAATTCTGGGAGTTGAAGTCCACCCATCTTAAAGGGACCAAGCTTGAAAAACATTGGTTTATTCTTTTAGCTTCCGGTTTGGGAATTCTGGGAATTGAAGTCCCATGCAACCAATTCAGAGACCCATGAAATGGGATTACAAGTAGTCCTTGATTTACAACAGTTCCCTTATTGACCATTCAAAGTTACAACGGCACTAAAAAAAAGTAATTTATGATCATTTTTCACTCTTAAGACCGTTGCAGCATCTCCACAGTCACATGATCAAAATTCAGACGCTTGGCAACTGATTCACATTTATGACGGTTGCAGTGTCCCGGGATCATTTTGCGACCAGCAAAGTCAAGTGGGGGGGGGGAAGCCAGATTCACTTAACAACCGTGTTACTAACTTGGCAACTGCAGTGATTCACTTAATGACTCTGGCGAGAAAGGTAGTAAAATGGGGCAAAACTCACTCAACCACCATCTCGCTTAGCAAAGGAAGCTTTGGGCTCAATTGCGGTCGTAAGTCGAGGACTACCTGTATTTTGGAGAGAGAAAGAAAAAGATAGAAGGGGAAAAAAAAGTCCCCTTTGCAAAAACAACGGTTGGTTCGTTTGCAAGAGATCCAACCGGTTCCCTTGGTCAAAATCCGTCCGGGCGGCCCACGGAGCAAGCAGGCCCGGCCGGAAGCAGATGGACGACGAAGCCCCTTTCATTCGGCAGAAGAGATAACGGCCCAGCCACCGATCGCCATGGCAACCTTCAACCCCTCTACGATGCTGTGTGTGGGGATTGGGGTAGGTGGGTGGGCTGCTTTGCTCCCCTTTCCCTCTTTTAAAAACTTCTGATGCTGAGATTTGGAGGTGCCGCCACATCAGTTTTGGAAAAAAGGGAACCCCCCCTCTTGTGGGACGTCTTGTTTTCAGATCGGATGGACAACCAGGGGCTTCCCTGAGTCGGCAAAGGGAAGGAAAATAAACGGTGTGAAAGAAGGGGCCCGGATCTTTTCCAGACCTGGCAATGAGTTTTTAATACCACTGTGTCTTCCTTTCCTTTCCTTTCCTTTTTTCCCTTTCCTTTCCTTCCTTTTTCCTTTCTTTCTTTCTCCTTCCCTTTCCTTTGTTTCCTTTCTTTTCCATTCCCTTTCATTTCCCTTTCGTTTCCTTTCCTTCCCTTCTTTCTTTCCTTCCTTCCTTCCCTCTTTTCTCCTTCCTTCCCCCCTCTTCTTTCTCTCCTTCAATTCCCTTTCCTTTTTCTTTCTCGCCTTTCTTCTCCATTTCCTTCCTTCATCTTCCCTTCCCTATTTCTCTTCCTTCCTTCCTTCTTCTCTCCCTCCCTTTTCTTTCTCTCCTTCCTTTCCCCTTCCTTTTTCTTTCTCCTTTCTTCTCCATTTCCTCCTTTCCTTCCTTCCTCTTTCCTTCCCTCCTATTTCTCTTCCTCCCTCCCTCTTCTTTCTCTCCTTCCTTTCCCTTTCCTTTTTCTCCTTCCTTTATCTTTCTCCTTCCTTCTCCATTTCCTCCTTTCCTTCCTTCCTATTCCCTTCCAGCCTATTCCTTTCCTTCCTTTTCTTTCTCTCCTTCCTTTCCCTTTCTCTTTTTCTCATTCCTTTTTCTTTCTCCATTTCCTCCTTTCCTTTTCCCTTCCCTCCTATTTCCCTTCCTTCCTTTTCTTTCTCTCCTTCCTTTCCCCTTCCTTTTTCTTTCTCCTTTCTTCTGCATTTCCTCCTTTCCTTCCTCCTTCTTCCCCCCTTCTTCCTTCTTATTTCTCTCCCTTCGGTCTCTATTTCCTCCCTCCCTCCCTCCTGCCTATTTCCCCTCCCTCCCTCCCACCCTATTTCCTTCCTCCTTCTTTCTCTCCTTCCTTCCCCTCCATTTTCTTCCTCCCTCTCACCCAACATCAATCTTGCAGGATTATTCATGTATTATTTTAACTTATTTTATTGTGCTTCATTTAAATGCCTCCTTCCTTGGCCAGCACATTGAAAAAACAAAGAAAGAAAGAAACCCATCCATAATGAATCACAGCACAATTGCTGTATTCTGCCAAGGATCTTAAGCCAAAAGTTTCCCAAACTTTTTCCGTCATTACCCAAAACTGCTTTTCAGAAACTCAAGTTTCCAGATCATCTACCTCCCCCAGAGGGGTTAAATTATTTTCCAAAACGTAAGTCCACCTGTAACTCTGATTTACTTCCTCTGATACCTTCCAATGTGTTAGTTCTCATTTTATCTGGGAGTCTCATTTTAATGGGAGTCTGCCCATTACGGTCACCAATCATGACGGTCATAAAGCAGCTCACCATGCATAGGACCCATTCTTACCCCCTTTTTCTGCATCGATTGTTAAATAACTGTGTGGTCATGAAGCAAACACCCAGGTTGTTAAATGAACTCATTGTTCGCTATATTTTTTTGGCTGAAAACCAGAAATAAATGCGTTTTTGACCAAAAATAAATTGGAAATTACCCTCATGTGACTGTGGGACTCTGCAAACTGCTATAAATGTTGGGGATGGGAGTGGCCATCAGAATCGATTTTATGTACAGGTAGTCCTCGACTTACAACAGTTCATTTAGTGACCGTTCAAAGTTACAACAAAAAAAGTTACAACAGGAAAAAGCTACAGCAGAAAAAAAGTGACTGATGACCGTTTTTCACACTTACGACCGTTGTAGCATCCCCGTAGTCAGGAGATCAAAATTCAGATGCTCGGTAACTGACTCACGTTTATGACGGTGGCAGTGTCCCAGGGACAGGTGATCCGCTTCTGCGACCATTCTGACGAGCAAAGTTAACGGGGAAAGCCAGATTCGCTTAACAGCTGTGTTACTAACTTAACAATGGTAGTGATTCACTTAACGACTGGGGCAAGGAAGGCCGTAAAATGGAGCAAAGCTCGTTTAACAACTGTCTCGCTTAGCAACAGAAATCTGGAGTTCAATGGTGGTCGTAAATTGAGGACTACCTAGACCTATGGGGGGGGGATCATAAATTACTAAGCAGCCGGTTGTAAGTCGAGGACTGTATTGTGCAGGCTCAGTAAAGTCAAATAGAATATTTTTTTCTGGATTTCCAAAGCCAATAATTCATCACGCCACTGGAGACCCTCATGCATTTTTCAGATCACAGATTTTCTGTTTCCTTTTTTTGATCTCAGGTAGGAAAGATTAAACTTTCATTTTTCTTTCCGCTTGTTCAAGTCAACAAGGAAAGGAATTAAAAAAAAAGAATTCTAGCATAAACCCGTTGGGAGAAGCAGCAGCAGCTGTTGTCCAACAGGTGAAATGATTTAGACTGGATGAAACCAGGCATAATTGCAGGAACTGTGAGAGGGATCTCGGAGTCTTAGTGGACAATCAATTAAATACGAGCCAACAGTGTGCGGCGGCAGCCAAAAAAGCCAATGCAATCCTAAACTGCATTAAAAGAGGGATAGAATCAAGATCACACGAAGTGTTAATTTAATTTAATGGATTGGATTAATACCACTTTATAATGCCTTGGTAAGGCCACACTTGGAATACTGCATCCAGTTTTGGTCACCATACTATAAAAAAGATGTTGAAACTCTAGAAAGAGTGCAGAGAAGAGCAACCAAGATGATTAGGGGACTGGAGGATAAAACATATGAAGAATGGTTACAGGAACTGGGCCTGGCTAGTCTAGTGAAGAGAAGGACCAGGGGAGACATGATAGCAGTCTTCCAATATTTGAGGGGCTGCCACAGAGAGGAAGGGGGTCAAGCTATTTTCCAAGGCACCTGAAGGCCAGACAAGGAATAATGGATGGAAACTGAACAAGGAAAGAATTAACCTGGAAATAAGGAGAAATTTCCCGACCGTGAGAACAATCATACCATGGAACAGAAGTTGCCTTCAGAAGTTGTGGGAGCTTCATCACAGGAGGCTTTCAAGAAGAGACTAGACTGCCATCTGTCATCAATGGCATAGGGTCTACTGCTTGGGCAGGGGGTTGGACTAGATGACCTCCAAGGTCCCTTCCAACTCTGTTAATCTATATTCAATGGAACAGAAGTTGCCTTCAGAAGTTGTGGGAGCTTCATCCCTGGAGGCTTTCAAGAAGAGACTGGACTGCCATCTGTCAGAAATGGTGTGGGTAGGGTCTCCTGCTTGGTAGGGGGGTTGGACTAGATGACCTACCAGGTCCCTTCAAACTCTATTAATCTGTTAATTTGGAACAATACTGAAAAGTAACATTTCTCCACATTCCAGGCAGTTTTTAACAACATTTTAAGCATGTGGTGTTCCCTATATTATAGGCAGTCCTCGACTTACAACCGTTCATTTAGTGACCGTTCAAAGTTACAACAGCAGTGAAAAAAATGGACTTAGGACCGTTTTTCACACTTAATGAGTGTTGCAGCCTCCCTGTGGTCACGTGATCAAAATTCGGATGTTTGGAAACTGACTCATATTTATGATGGTTGCAGTGTCCCGGGATTCACGTGATCCCCTTTTGCGACCTTCTGAAAAGCAAAGTCCATGGGGAAGCCGGATTCACTTAACAACCGTTTGACTAATTTTACCACTGAGGTGATTCACTTAACAACGGTGTCAAGGAAGGTCGTAAAATGAAGCAAAACTCACTTGACAAATGTTTCACTTAGCAACCTAAATTTTTAGCTCAATTGTGGTCGTAAATTAAGAATTATCTGCATTCTGACATGGAATTTCCTTGTATTTACTTAAGTCATAGTTATAGAGATGACTTAAATGGCCAACATGATTTTTGATAATAAATGCAAGAAAACTCCAGATTATAGTAGCATACAGGTAGTCCTCGACTTACGACCATAATTGAGCCCAAAATTACTGTTGCTAAGCGGGATGGTTGTTAAGTGAGTTTTTCTCCATTTTACGACCTTTCCTGCCACCGCTGCTAAGTGAATCACTGCAGCTGTTAAATTAGTAACACGGTTGATTTTGCAGTATCCTTCCCCCTGGAGTGGGGCAGGAATGGGGATTTTGCAGTATCCTTCCCCCAGGAGTGGGGCGGGAATGGGGATTTTGCAGTATCCTTCCCCCAGGAGTGGGGCAGGAATGGGGATTTTGCAGTATCCTTCCCCCAGGAGTAGGGTGGGAATGGGGATTTTGCAGTATCCTTCCCCCAGGAATGGGAAGGGAATGGAGATTTTGCAGTATCCTTCCCCCAGGAGTGGGGTGGGAATGGGGATTTTGCAGTATCCTTCCCCCAGGAGTGGGGTGGATTTTGCAGTGTCCTTCCCCCAGGAATGGGAAGGGAATGGGGATTTTGCAGTATCCTTCCCCCAGGAGTGGGGTGGGAATGGGGATTTTGCAGTGTCCTTCCCCCAGGAATGGGAAGGGAATGGGGATTTTGCAGTATCCTTCCCCCAGGAGTGGGGTGGGAATGGGGATTTTGCAGTATCCTTCCCCAGGAGTGGGGTGGGAATGGGGATTTTGCAGTGTCCTTCCCCCAGGAATGGGAAGGGAATGTGGATTTTGCAGTATCCTTCCCCCAGGAGTGGGGTGGGAATGGGGATTTTGCAGTATCCTTCCCCTGGAGTGGGGTGGGAATGGGGATTTTGCAGTATCCTTCCCCCAGGAGTGGGGTGGGAATGGGGATTTTGCAGTATCCTTCCCCAGGAGTGGGGTGGGAATGGGGATTTTGCAGTGTCCTTCCCCCAGGAATGGGAAGGGAATGGGGATTTTGCAGTATCCTTCCCCCAGGAGTGGGGTGGGAATGGGGATTTTGCAGTATCCTTCCCCTAGGAGTGGGGCGGGAATGGGGATTTTGCAGTATCCTTCCCCAGGAGTGGGGCGGGAATGGGGATTTTGCAGTATCCTTCCCCCAGGAGTGGGGTGGGAATGGGGATTTTGCAGTATCCTTCCCCCAGGAATGGGGCGGGAATAGGGATTTTGCAGTATCCTTCCCCAGGAGTGGGGCGGGAATGGGGATTTTGCAGTATCCTTCCCCCAGGAGTGGGGTGGGAATGGGGATTTTGCAGTATCCTTCCCCCAGGAGTGGGGCGGGAATGGGGATTTTGCAGTATCCTTCCCCAAGAGTGGGGCGGGAATGGGGATTTTGCAATATCCTTCCCCTGGAGTAGGGAGGGAATGGGGATTTTGCAGTATCCTTCCCCTGGAGTGGGGA
This sequence comes from Diadophis punctatus similis, assembly GCA_023053685.1. Lineage (NCBI taxonomy): Eukaryota > Metazoa > Chordata > Lepidosauria > Squamata > Dipsadidae > Diadophis > Diadophis punctatus. The sequence continues at coordinate 204,916,460 of JALIGW010000003.1, read as the reverse complement.
GGGAATGGGGATTTTGCAATATCCTTCCCCTGGAGTGGGGAGGGAATGGGGATTTTGCAGTATCCTTCCCCTGGAGTGGGGTGGGAATGGGGATTTTGCAGTATCCTTCCCCTAGGAGTGGGGCGGGAATAGGGATTTTGCAATATCCTTCCCCTGGAATGGGGAGGGAATGGGGATTTTGCAGTATCCTTCCCCTGGAGTGGGGAGGGAATGGGGATTTTGCAGTATCCTTCCCCAAGAGTGGGGCGGGAATGGGGATTTTGCAGTATCCTTCCCCCAGGAGTGGGGTGGGAATGGGGATTTTGCAGTATCCTTCCCCTGGAGTGGGGAGGGAATGGGGATTTTGCAGTATCCTTCCCCAAGAGTGGGGCGGGAATGGGGATTTTGCAGTATCCTTCCCCCAAGAGTGGGGCGGGAATGGGGATTTTGCAGTATCCTTCCCCCAGGAGTGGGGTGGGAATGGGGATTTTGCAGTATCCTTCCCCTGGAGTGGGGAGGGAATGGGGATTTTGCAGTATCAGGCTTTTGCAAGCCTGCAGATCAGAAATCAGGAACCAACTGGCTCTCAGGTCTACGATACTCAACAGGCGGTGAGGAGCGTCGATTACAAAAGCTGTTTACAAGACAATCTCGACAACAGGTGCGATTAAGCAACGTGTTTGCAGGCAGCATTAGGGAACAGGATGGCTCAAGAGGACGACGCCTCGGTGGCCATTTCAGGCCTTCCTTGGCCCAAAGCAAGCTCCAGAAAACGTGTCACCCTGAGAAAGTCTCACTGGTCATCAAGAAACCCCGTCTGGAGGTCACGTCCACACCCACCATCACTGTACAACTGTAAAAGTCCAGCAGGAACCTTTTCTGAGTTAATTATTTTCTTGCAGACTTTTCAATATCCAAACTAGATGGATAACCAGAGGCTGATGAGGTTCCCCTAGTTTGGGTCATGAAACGTCTGCAAGGAAACCACCAAGCTCAGAGAACACCAAGGACCCCACAGTCAGTGTCCCCCCCACTCCTCCTCTTCCTCCTCCTCTCCACTAATCCCCTCCCTTCTAGCACTGATGATGTTCCCTAGTTAGGTCATGAAACATCTGCAAGAAAACCACCAAGCTCAGAGAGCATCAAGGACCCCAGAGTTTTCGTTCCCCCCTCCTCCTCAAATCCCCTTCCTTCTAGCACTGATGTTACCTAGTTAAGTCATGAAACATCTGCAAGAAAACCACCAAGCTCAGAGAGCATCAAGGACCCCAGAGTTTTCGTTCCCCCCTCCTCCTCAAATCCCCTTCCTTCTAGCACTGATGTTACCTAGTTAAGTCATGAAACATCTGCAAGAAAACCACCAAGTTCAGAGACCACCAAGGACCCCACAGTCCTCTTCCTCCTCCTCAAATCCCCTCCCTTCTAGCACTGATGATGTTCCCTAGTTAGGTCATGAAACATCTGCAAGAAAACCACCAAGCTCAGAGAGCATCAAGGACCCCAGAGTTTTCGTTCCCCCCTCCTCCTCAAATCCCCTTCCTTCTAGCACTGATGTTACCTAGTTAAGTCATGAAACATCTGCAAGAAAACCACCAAGTTCAGAGACCACCAAGGACCCCAGAGTTTTCGTTCCCCCCTCCTCCTCAAATCCCCTTCCTTCTAGCACTGATGTTACCTAGTTAAGTCATGAAACATCTGCAAGAAAACCACCAAGCTCAGAGAGCATCAAGGACCCCAGAGTTTTCGTTCCCCCCTCCTCCTCAAATCCCCTTCCTTCTAGCACTGATGTTACCTAGTTAAGTCATGAAACATCTGCAAGAAAACCACCAAGTTCAGAGACCACCAAGGACCCCACAGTCCTCTTCCTCCTCCTCAAATCCCCTCCCTTCTAGCACTGATGATGTTCCCTAGTTAGGTCATGAAACATCTGCAAGAAAACCACCAAGCTCAGAAATCACCTAGGACCCACAGTCATCGTCCCCCTCCTCCCCCTCCTCCTCCTCTCCACAAATCCCCTCCCTTCCAGTTAATTTAGTTTACTTTATTGTCATTGCACCTCGTACCACGAAATTAAATGCCATCTTCAGTGTACATTATAACTATAAAAATAAAACACAGACATCCTTCACAATCTATATACAATTGATATACATTCTATACAATTCGGAGCACTGATGATGTTCCCTACCCAGCTCAGACAGCACCAAGGACGGACCCCTCCTCATTTCAACCCGGAGCTACAAAGATTCTCTTCGATTGGACCCTTTTCCTAAACTCTGATCTAGTTGGAAGCCGATCAGGGGCTGTGGAGCCCACGAAAACCTGGGTGGATTTCACTCCTAAGGATGACTCATTTGGGGATAAGAGGAGAACCTCGGACATGAGGGTCACGTCTTCCTTGGAGTCCATCCCTTGCCCCACCTCCTCTCCTGGTCTTCTCCAACCTTCTCAAGAAGGTCGCTGGAGGCCAATTTGGGTGCCTGCAGACCTGGAAGCCTTGGGAAGAATCTGGAAAGTTCACTCCCCACCCCTCCCCAGGAGTGAAAACGGTGGGAATTTGGAAGGAGAGAGAGGAAGGGCTGGTAGATAGATCTGCTTAGCCTTGCCCCCCAACCTGGTGCCCAAGCCCTGGCGAGCTCCAAGACCCCTACTCTCTCCCATTGAAAGAAATCTGGCACAGAGAAGGGAAAGTTGAGCTGTTGGCAGGGAGAAATCTAAAAAGGCAGGGGGGGTCCCCCCACCCACCCCCGACCCGTTGCCCCCACCCCCTTCAGCCTCACCTTCTGCAAGCTGCAGCCCTTGGAAAGACGCCTGGGGAAGGGGGGCTGGCAGGCTGGGTCCCCATCAGCCTCCCCTCCTGGGGGGCTCTCCTCTTCCGGGGTCATCTCGCCTGCCCCGAAGCCAGCATCTGTCCGGGGGAATCGCAGCACCAGCAGACCCCTGCCTGCCACCCACCCCTCCAAATGCTTTCCAAGGCTTTCCTGGAGGGGGCAGCTTTGGGGGGCAAGGACCCCCCCTCTTCAAGGGAGTCCTCAAAGCCCCCTCCCCACCTCTCCTGGCAACTCCGGCGAGGGGATTTCAGGGCGGGGCGGGGTGGTCGTTAAAACTGCTCCAGCGGTGGGATTGCTCCCCCCCCCAATAAATGCCAATTTTGCTGGAGTTTTTTTTTCTTTCTTTTTTTTGCAAAATTTGGAGGTCTGCCAACTTCGGAGAAGGCTTTGCAAAGCTGGGGGGGTTGCAAAAAACAAGGGGGGGTCATGCAACCCTGAGCCCCCCCACCCCGGATCCAGCGCCGCCCCTTCTTCCCTAGCTGGAGCCCGAGAGCTTCGACTCGCGTCCAGCCTTTTCTCTCCAGCCTCGCAGCCTAGGCAAAGGGGCCGGCCTTGTCCAATGGCGGAGTCCCGTGGTCTGGAAGGGCAGCTCCTCTGACCAATCGGGAGAGGGGAAGGGAGGTCCGACGTCGGACCCGCCTCCGAACGCCTTTCCCAGGGGAGGGAAGGCGGAGTCGGCGGGGGGGCGGGGGCGGGGTTCGATCTCCCGGGGCAACCCCGGGGATTAGAACGCGGTGACGTCACCGAGGGAAAGTGCAGGCGGGTCGCGCTCCCTTGCTCGCTTTGAACTTCTCGGGGGAGAAGCCCCTCCCGAGGGTGAGAATAGAATAGAATAGAATAGAATAGGAGAGGAGAGGAGAGGAGAGGAGAGGAGGAGAGGAGAGGAGAGGAGAGGAGAGGAGAGGAGAGGAGAGGAGAAGAGAAGAGAAGAGAAGAGAAGAGAAGAGAAGAGAAGAGAAGAGAAGAGAAGAGAAGAGAAGAGAAGAGAAGAGAAGAGAAGAGAAGAGTAGAGGAGAAGAGAATAGAGGAGAAGAGAAGAGTAGAGTAAAGTAGAGTAGAATAGAGGAGAAGAGGAGAGGAGAGGAGAAGAGAAGAGGAGAAGAGAAGAGGAGAGGAGAGGAGAAGAGAAGAGGAGAGGAGAGTAGAAGAGAGGAGAAGAGGAGAGGAGAGGAGAGGAGAAGAGGAGAAGAGAATAGGAGAGGAGAACAGAAGAGAAGAGAAGAGTAGAGTAGAGTAGAGGAGAATAGAGGAGAAGAGGAGAGGAGAAGAGAAGAGAAGAGTAGAGTAGAGTAGAGTAGAAGAGAGGAGAGGAGAGGAGAATAGAGGAGGAGAGTAGAGGAGAGTAGAGGAGAATAGAGGAGAGGAGAGGAGAAGAGAGGAGAATAGAGGAGAGGAGAGGAGAAGAGAAGAGGAGAGGAGAGGAGAGGAGAGGAGAGGAGAATAGAGGAGAGGAGAAGAGAAGAGGAGAGGAGAGGAGAGGAGAATAGAGGAGAATAGAGGAGAGGAGGAGAGGAGAGGAGAGGAGAAGAGAAGAGAAGAGTAGAGTTGGAAGGGACCTTGTTGGTCATCTAGTCCAACCCCACCACCACCACCAAGCAGGAGACCTTGCCTACACCATTTCTGACAAATGGCAGTCCAATCTCCCCTTGAAAGTCTCCAGTGATGAAGCTCCCACAACGTCTTCTTTTTTAAAAAAATAATCTTTATTTTCTAGTGAAAAGCGACATAACAAGACATACAAAAATACAAAAAAATACACAAATACATAAAAAACAAACAAACATGGTAAAAGCTAACCCCTTTTACAGCTATTTCATTTCCAAATATATTTACATTTCACTATGTTACTGTTTTAATTTAAACAATCACTTTATCCAGTTCTATATTTAATGGATTGAGTGAATCCTACTATATAACCAATATATATTTCTTCCATTTTATTTACATAAACCTCTATTTGTATACATAGGCTGTGGAATTGAGAACATTTGTAATTTCTTTGGAGTTCACTTTTTATAACCAAATTTGAATTTCTTTATTGTGATTTAACCATTTATACCAATTATTCCAAGCATCATAGAATTCTGTATCTTCCTTTTCATGAATCTCCATTGTTAATTTACGCATCTCGGAACATTCCAAAAATTTTCCTGGGTATGGTATCATTTTTCCAAGACTGGGCATATGCAATTCTAGCGGCGGTGGTTATGTAGAGTATTAAATATCGGTCTTCTTTTTTAAAATTTCCTCTAAAAATTCCCAATAGAAACAATTCCGGTTTCAAATCAATCACCTGTTGTGTGATTTCTTCCAGCCAATTTTTTTATTTTATTCCAAAATATTTTAATTTTTGGACATGTCCACCAAAGATGATAATAGGTCCCTTGTTATTTTTTGCACTTCCAACAGTTTGGTGATATCGTCGGAAACATCTTTGCCAAAGCTCCCACAACTTCTGAATGCAACTTCTGTTCCACTGGTTGATTGTTCTCACTGTCAGGAAATTTCTCCTTATTTCTAGGTTGAATCTCTCCTTGATTAGTTTCCATCCGTTATTCCTTGTCTGGCCTTCAGTTGCCTTGGAAAATAGCTTGACCCGCTCCTCTCTGGGGCAGCCCCCTGAATATTGGAAGACTGCTATCCTGTCTCCCCTGGTCCTTCTCTTCTCTTCTCTTCTCTTCTCTTCTCTTCTCTTCTCTTCTCTTCTCTTCTCTTCTCTTCTCTTCTCTTCTCTTCTCTTCTCTTCTCTTCTCTTCTCTTCACTAGACTAGCCAGGCCCAATTACTTCTATATTAAAGGTTTTCCAAAGGCCCAAAGAAACCGAGAGAGGAAGTCCCTAACACAAGGCAGAAAGAAATACAGTGGACAGGTGAGTAAGAGAGAGACAGGCAGGAAGTCGGCATGTCAATGTTTCTCTACTAAGGATGAAAACAGGTAGTCCTCAACTTACAGTCGTTCACTTAGCGACCGTTCAAAGTTACAACGGCACCGAAACAAAGGGACCTAACATTTGCTTTTCATCAAAGGTTCTTTCCCTGCAGACCGTGTGTCTATCCAGAGTGTGACACACAAACGTTGCTCTTTTGTATTCTCTGTGGATGAGAGGAAGGCATTCGTGGATGACAATTTACAAGAACTGGGCAGAAAGACTACATTGCTGGTCCAGGACTTTCCTTTGATGTCCCTTTCCAGCTAAGTGCAAAGCTGAAGTGGTGGAAGAGTAAAATAACAAAACAGCACGCCCCCTCCTCACCTTTCACAGTGCCTCCTAAAAGGCGGTAGGGATCTGGATCCAATAGAGGGGCTGCCACAGAGAGGAGGGGGTCAAGCTATTTTCCAAGGCACCTGAAGGCCAGACAAGGAACAATGTTGTATGCCGCCCTGAGTCCTGAGGGAGTAGGGCAGCATAGAAGAACTTCAAATAAATAAATAAATAAATAAATAAATAAATAAATAAATAAATAAATAAATAAATAAATAAATAAATAAATAAATAAATAAATAAATAAATAAATAAATAAATAAATAAATAAATAAATAAATAAATAAATAAATAAATAAATAAATAAACAAACAAACAAACAAACAAACAAACAAACAAATAAATAAATAAATAAATAAATGGGATGGAAACTGGACAAGGAGATATTCAACTGGGAAATAAGGAGGAATTTTCTGAGAGCAATCAACCCTTGGAACAGAAGTTGTCTTCAGAAGTTGTGGGAGCTTCATCACTGGAGGCTTTCAAGAAGAGACTGAACTGCCATCTGTCAGAAATGGTGTAGGGTCTCCTGCTTGGGTAGGGGGGTTGGAATAGATGACCTACAAGGATCCCTTCCAACTCTGTTAATTTGTAAAGGATATTGAGACTCTAGAAAAAGTGCAGAGAAGAGCAACCAACATGCTTAGGGGACTGGAGCAGAGGTGGGTTCCTGCCTGTTTTTGCCGGTGCAAGAAAGAAAGAAAGAAAGAAAGAAAGAAAGAAAGAAAGAAAGAAAGAAAGAAAGAAAGAAAGAAAGAAAGAAAGAAAGAAAGAAAGAAAGAAAGAAAGAAAGAAAGAAAGAAAGAAAGAAAGAAAGAAAGAAAGAAGTGGAGAAAAGGAAGATGCCAAAGGAATGGATTAGTCAGATTGGCCAAGTTTACCCAGCCAAATCCCTCCAAGAACTAATAGCTGCATAAAAAAGAAAGAAGAAAGAAAGAAAGAAAGAAAGAAAGAAAGAAAGAAAGAAGTTAGGAAGGAAGGAAGACAGAAAGAAGGAAGGAAGGAAGGAAGAAGAAAGAAGACAGACAGACAGAAAGAAAGAAAGAGAGAGAGAGAGAGAGAAAGATGTTAGGAAAGAGGAAGGAAGGAAGGAAGGAAGGAAGGAAGGAAGGAAGAAAGAAAGAAAGAAAGAAAGAAAGAAAGAAAGAAAGAAAGAAAGAAAGAAAGAAAGAAAGTTGTATGGCCAGTTCTACGGGAGTGGGGCGGCATACAAAAACGACCAAAATAAATAAATAAATAATTTTTAATCAGGAACCCACCCACCCCGGTCAATGGTGTCCCTCTTTACCAATCTTAAAATCTGGTCACCTTAGGCATGGCTGAAAAACAGATGGCGACCTCATGCAGAGTGCCGGAACTCGGCTTCTGCACATGCTCAGAAGGAAATTTTAAATTTTTTTTTTAAATCAAAAAAAGATGGCGGCGCCCAGGGACCGGCACCGGCATGATGACGTCACCAGCCAATCGCTACCGGTGCGGTGGAGTGGACCGCACTGGTAGGAACCCACTACTGGTGTGGGCGCACGCATACCCTTTTGGCACCCGAGCAAAAAAAGGTTTGCCATCACTGCCCTATACCAGAGGTGGGTTCCTCCCAGTTTGGACCGTTTGCCCAAACCAGTAGCAACCCGCTGATGATGTCACAATGATGTCACGGAACCGGTTCAGTCGGTGCCAGTCCGTGGGCGCTGCCATCTTTTTTTTGAAATTTTTTTTGAATGTTTTTGGAATGTTTTGGAATTAAAAAAAAAAAACTTCTTCTGAGCAAGTGCAGAAGCCGAGTGAATGGCACTGTGCATGTGGTCGCCATCTTGTTTTCGGCTTCTTCTTTTTTTATTATTATTTTTTGAATTTTTTTTGAATTTTTTTTATTTATTATTTTCTCTTCTGAGCATGTGCAGAAGCCGAGTTTCTGGCACTGTGCATGCGGTCGCTGTCTTATTTTCGGCTTTATTTTTTATTTTTATTTTTTTCCGGAGTTTTTGGCACTGCGGATGCGAGCGTGCTCGAATGCGGCGCGGCTATGCGGCACGGGAGGAAGCGAACTGGCAGTGAGGTAAGTTAGAACCCACTCCTGCCCTATACCATTTCTGACAAGTGATTTCCAATCTCTTCTTGAAAACCTCCAGTGATGGAGCACCCACAACTTCTGGAGGCAAGTCGTTCCAATGGTTAATTGTTCTCACTGTTAGGAAATTTCTTCTTAGTTCCAGGTTGCTTCTCTCCTCGATTAGTTTCCATCCATTGCTTCTTGTTCTGCCTTCGGGTGCTTTTGAGAATAGGTTGACTCCCTCTTCTACGTGGCAGCCTCTCAAATATTGGAAGACTGTTATCAAGCATCTTGCAGACCTCAGCTAGAAATTTTTTATTTATTTTTTATTTATTTTATTTGTCAAAACGTGTACAAGATAACAGGTATGGTATAAACATAAACAAAAGCAAAGTAGGTACAGGTAAATTTGGACAATAGGACAGTAGGACAGGGACGGTAGGCACAATGGTGCGCTTATGCACGCCCCTTACAGACCTCTTAGGAATGGGGAGAGGTCTACTGTAGTCAGTCTAAGGTTAAAGTTTTTGGGGTTTGGGGAAGAAACCACAGAGTCGGGTAGTGCATTCCAGGCATTGATCACTCTGTTGCTGAAGTCGTATTTTCTGCAGTCAAGTTTCAAGCGGTTTACATTAAGTTTGAATCTATTGTGTGCGCGTGTAATGTTGCGGTTGAAGCTGAAGTATTCATTGACAGGTAGGACATTGTGGCAGATGATTTTATGAACTACATTTAGATCAGATCGAAGGTGACGTAGCTGTAAGCTATCTAAGCCCAAAATTTCAAGTCTGGTGGAATAAGGAATTCTATTGCGAGCAGAGGAGTGGAGGACTCTTCTTGTGAAATATTTCTGGACTCTCTTAATTCTATTAATGTCCGATATGCAGTGTGGGTTCCAGACAGGTGAGCTGTATTCGAGAATTGGTCTGGCAAATGTTTTGTATGCTCTGGTTAGCAGTGTAATATTGCCAGATAAGAAGCTACGCAAGATTAGGTTAACAACTCTTAGTGCCTTTTTGGCAATGTTGTTGCAATGGGCTCTGGCACTTAGGTCATTAGATATGAGTTGGGGTCTCTAGGGACCATGTGATCCGTTCACTCATTGTACTGAGCCATAATGTAGATTTATGGGTTTTCGTTGAGTGTGATATGTCAACTAAGCCAACTGAAGCTTATTCAACCAATCACTGTTGAGCAAATCAAAGTTTAATGTGATTTGTGACCTCATAGACACATGAAGCTGATCTTGTAGGACATCACCTAGTTGATGCAGCTAAGTTTCTGCTCACCTTGGCTTGAGGATCTTCAGCAAGAGAGAGATCTTCCATGACTCATGATTCATCCAAGTCCATCTCTCTTGACACTGAACCTCAATCACCCCTCCTTTTTTTTAAGCCCTTATATCTAATCCAGATTTCTGGGCAGCGGGAAACGAGGCCTTCCTTCATCCCCTCCGTCTACATTTCTCTAGGTAAAAGTTATACTACGTTCCTCTTCAGGGCTTGTCTTCTGAACTCATGACTGTTGTCTTCTCAAACACGGAGCCCTGAAAGTACTGTAGATGAAGTCAGATGGGGGCATAAAAAAACCCTTTTTAATAGATATGATATAGTCATGGTTTTGGCTTTATTGTGGTTCATGAACTCAGACATTGTACTTGGTTCAAATCAGAGTGAAGCAAATTACGGCTTAGTGGAATGTTGAAATTCAATTCCTAGCTTATTAGGGGAAGGAACCAAGGAATGCTGGTTTGATGTTGAACAGACTATGAATGGAAGCTTGTTTAGCCATTCCCAGTTTAGCCATTCCCAGGCTAGGTGGGCTGCATGTATAAGCAGGAAAATTAATCCATTATTTTTCATCTGTCCAAAAACTCTTTTTAAAGTGTGGAGTTGAAATCTAACAATGATCCAGAGCTTTCAACAGAATTGGTTTATCATAGCATAGAATCGAATCTGTCTCAAAACCTTTCTATTTGGATTATACTGTATTTTGTCCCTTAGGTTTTATATGCTATTTTTTAAAATATAATTTTCTTGAAATTTTTAGCAAGATAAAAACAATGCAAATATTAGAAAAGAAGTGGAAAAAAAAATAAATCAGAAATGAAATAGAAAAAAGAAAAGAAAAATAGTTTCTGATCTTCTTAAAAGTGGTTATAAATGCATTTATATTTTACCCTCTCTCTGGGGGTTACCTCATAACTTTTTCATAAGATCACCTTTGTAATCTTCAAACTTATAAATTACAAAAATCATTTTTTATTTTTTTTTCACCATAAAAAGTCCATAAGATTTTTACCTGCTATTTTTAAAAAAATATTTTTTATTAAACTTATGGAAGTCTAAAGTACAAATAAAAATGAAAATATTGGGAAAATGGAGAAAGGAAAAAAGGAGATTTTTGATGTGTTTGTCTTAAATTCTTTTTTTCTTCCAGAACTCTTGAGAATGTCATGGATTCCACCCTCTGTAATGGACATTGTGTGCCTTATCTGAGGTAAATTAAATATAAGCCAGCCGTGTGCTACAGCTGCCAAAAAAGCCAACACAATCCTAGGCTGCATTAATAGAGGGATAGAATCAAGATCACGTGAAGTGTTAATACCAATTTATAATGCCTTGATAATGCCACACTTGGGAAATTGCATCGATATAAAAAAAGATGTTGAGAGTGACTCTAGAAAGAGTGCAGAGAAGAGCAACAAAGATGATTAGGGGACTGGAGGCTAAAACATATGAAGAAGGGTTGCAGGAACTGGGTATGTCTAGTTTAATGAAAAGAAGGATTAGGGAGACATGATAGCAGTCTTCCAATATCTCAGGGGCTGCCACAAAGAAAGAGGGAGTCAAGCTATTCTCCAAAGCAACTCAAGGCAGGACAAGAAGCAATGGATGGAAACTAACCAAGGAGAGAAGCAGCTTGGATCCAAGGGGGAATTTCTTAACAGTGGGAACAATTAACCAGTGGAACAACTTGACTCCAGAAGTTGTGGGTGCTCCAACACTGAAGGTTTTTAAGGAGAGATTGGACAACCATTTGTCTGAAATGGTATAGGCCCTATGGGCTAATCAATGAACTAAACGCTACAAGTTTTATACATGCATATTCCCTGTGAGTAAGCATTTGTTGTTCTTGCCAGACAGTCTCCACAATTACAGGCTCTTTTCAAGCGTATGCCATAAACCTGCTTGGTTTTAACAAATAGCCCATCATTTGGATGTGATGGGAATTGTGCTGTGGGAGGCAGTGTGTGTGTGTGTGTGTGTGGGGTCCCAGGACCCTTAACAGTTTTGGGGTCTCTTGAAAGTTGAAATCCCAGAGTATTGTTTGGGGAAGGTGCAGCTGAGCTTTACGCACCCGTCCGAAGACCCCTTCTGCTGTGTTTGCATTTCAGAGAACAGCCGGCGTTAAAGAAGACCAGGCTTCAGACGGAAGAGGGGGCACGCGTGGCCGAACGTGGGAATAAGGCAGTAAGCACGGCGGAATTTTGTGTAGCAGTTGCATTTAGTTGCGTAGTGGGAATGGCCTTGGGAGACAGAAGGAAGAGCTGCAGATTGGACAACTGGCAGTTAAAGGCAGTCTCAGCCCACAGTAGGAAAAGGGGCGTGGGAAGGGCTGAGAAGGGACCCTCCTTACAGGGATGGTTTTCACTTACCTTCGCCACCAGTTTGCAAATGTGAGCGCGCGCCACCTCCGCGCATGCTCATGGCCTTCTGTGCATGCGCAGAGCCTCGAAAACGTGAATAAATGGGACGGTGTTACATCCGGGCGGGTGGGCAGGGCCACCGGCAGTCGCCACTACCAGTTCACCCGAACCGTATAGAACCGGTTGAAGACCGCCTCTGCCTCCTTAGTTTTCCAAAGAGTAAAAGGAGAAGGGTGTGTGGGTTTGAGAAGTGTTTTCAGTCTTGCAAGATGCTACTACTCTAACCTTACAATAGAGATATAGCTAGATATAGCTACAGACAGTCCTCGACTTACAACAGTTCATTTAGTGACTGCTCAAAGTTGCAATGGCACTGAAAATATGTGGCTTACGGCCGTTTTTCACACAGCCGTTGCAGCATTCCCCAGGGTCACATGATCAAAATTCAGACGCTTGGCAACCGACTCATATTTATGATGGTTGCAGTGTCCCGCGGTCACGTGATCCCCTTGTCAGGGTTCCAAATAGCATCCAAAACTAAATCAGAGTCCAAGGCAAAGTATTCCTCAAAGTTCCAATTTATTAATAGGGCCATGTTGGCACATCTGGGTGAAACCTGAATCTGAAGCTTCCCAGGTTTCACCACCCAGTTGAAAGTTCAAGTCCTTGCCCCCACACCCACAAGTCCATCACGTTGTCCAATCTTCTATTGCCATGCTGGCAGAGTCCACCCATCTCCTTCCGTGCAGGTGCAAAGGCGCAGAGACAAAGGATGACCTTGGCTTTCTAGAAACGAATTTGTTATGGCTACATACTAACAACCTCATACAATTCCCCCCTCCCATTTCCCCACAGTAGAAAATGCATAGTAGAATAGCATAAAGTGTGGCAGGCCAAAGATCCCACATAAAATGGCTTCGGCCTGACACCCCTTTTGCGACCTCCTGACCAGCGAAGTCCATGGGGAAGCCAGATTCGTTTAACAACCAGGTTACTAACTTAACCAACTGCAGCAATTCACTTAACAACTGTGGTAAGAAAGGTCGTAAAATGGGGCAAAGCTCACTTAAAAATGTCTCGTAATTTTGGGCTCAATTGTGGTCGTAAGTCAAGGGACTATCTGTAAAAGGAGAGGGGGTGGGCTGAGAAGTGTGTTCAGTCTTGCAAGTTGCTATTACTTTAACCTTACAATAGAGATAGAGTAAGTACTATCTATCAAAGATGATTAGGAAACTGGAGGCTAAAACATACGAAGAACAGTTGCTGGAATTAGGTATGTCTAGTTTGTTGAAAAGAAGGACCAGGGGAGACATGATAGCAGTGTTCCAATATCTCAGGAGTTGCCACAAAGAAGAGGGAGTCAAACTATTCTCCAAAGCACCTGAGGGTAGAACAAGAAGCAATGGATGGAAACTAAACAAGGAGAGAAGCAACCTAGAACTAAGGAGAAATTTCCTGAGAGTTAGAACAATTAATCAGTGGAACAGCTTGCCTCCAGAAGTTGTGAATGCTCCAACACTGGAAGTTTTTAAGAAGATGTTGGATAACCATTTGTCTGAAGTGGTGTAGGGTTTCCTGCCTAAGCAGGGGGTTGGACTACAAGATCTCCAAGGTCCCTTCCAACTCTGTTATTCTGTTCTATTTCTAATATTAGAAAGTGAAGCTTCGTGCCAACGCATTTGTGATGATGTGAACTTCTTGAGAACATGGTGGCCCCAAAACTCTCATAAATACTGGTTTTTTTTAGAAGTAGCCAAGTTTTTGAAAAGTCCTGCATGTGGATAACTAGAGTGAAAGAAAGATAAGATCACATTATGGTTGATGGATCTGTATTTGAAAACTCAGTCAATCAGAATAGAGTTGGAAGGGACCTCGGAGGTCTTCTAGTCCAACCCGCTGCTCAAGCAGGAGACGCTCTACCATTTCAGACAAGCGGCTGTCCTATCTCTTCTTTAAAAACCTCCAGTGATGAAGCTTCCACAACTCTGGAGGCAAGTCCTTCCACTGATTAATTAACAAAATAACAGAGTTGGCAGGGACCTTGGAGGTCTTCTAGTCCAACCCCCTGCTCAGGCAGGAAATCCATTTCAGACAAATGGTTGTCCAAAGCTTCAGTGATAAGCCGAGGTGGCACAGCAGTTAGAGTGCAGTACTGCAGGCTACTTTAGCTGACTGTGATCCGCAGGTCAGCGGTTCAAATCTCACCGGCTCAGGGTTGACTCAGCCTTCCATCCTTCTGAGGTAGGTAAAATGAGGACCCAGATTGTTGGGGGCAATATAAATATACATTGCTTACTGGTGTAAACCACTTAGAGAGTGCTTGCACTGTGAGGCAGTATATAAGTTTCATAAATAAATGAATGAATGAATGAATGAATGAATGAATGAATGAATGAATGAATGAATGAATGAATGAGGCCCTGAACTGAAGAAGCTTCTTGGATGAGAAGCGAAACGTTTTCAAAGAAAAGAAAAACCCCAAGAAAGTCAAATTGCCTTTCAGAAAAACGCCTTTGGGACCCCCCCCCTCCAATATAATGTATGGTAGAGGTAATCCTCGACTTACAACCACTGTTGCTAAGCAAGACATTTGCTAAGTGTGTTTGGTTCCATTTTATCACCTTTTCTGCCACCGTTGTTACATGAATCCCTGCCGTTGTTAAGTTAGTAACCCGGTTGTTAAATGAATCTGGCTTCCCCATTGCTTGTCAGAAGGTCGTAAAAGGGGATTATGTGACCCTGGGACACTGCAACCGTCATAAATATGAGTCAGTTGCCAAGCATCGGAATGATGATCACGGGGATGCCGCAAATGGTCGTAGGTGGGAAAAAAACGGTCCTTAGCCACCTTTTTTCAGTGCCGTAACTTCGAACGGTCACTAAATGAACTGTTGTAAGTTTGAGGACTGCCTGTAAACCCCGTTCACATTTTCTCTTTAACAGGTGACTGAACAGCAGGAGCAAGCTGCGGACTCCTTCCAAAGTGACGGACCGGAGGAGGAGGAGGAGGAGAGGAGAAGAAAGAACGAGAGAATTTGTGTTGGGAAAGTAGAGGCAGAAGGTCATTCAACGCAGGAGGAGAAAAGAGGTAGCAGAACGACAGAAGGTCTGGACCAGGAGGATTTCAGAAGAGCAGAAGAAGAGAGGAATAATGACAAGCAGTTGGAGCAGAACATTGGACCAGGAGAGGGAGAAGGTGGGGTGGACAGGAGACGATCCGAGCAGAACATTGAGGTCAAGACGGAGAAGGAGTGGGAAGGCAGAGAATGGACTGGTGAGGAAATCCCTCACTTGGGAAAAGAGATGGAAGAAGAAGAAAGAACAGAAGACGAGTCCAGACTTGGGGCACCGTTTGAGATCAAGTTGGAAGGTGATTCAGAAGAAGAAGAAGGAGAAGAAGGAGAAGGGACAGGAGACCGAGGAACCCTACGAGATGGAGTTGCAAAAAAGACCAAGAGAAGCAGAAGCAAGAGAGCTGTTCGAAATGTAGAATTTCTCAGGGGATCCCGGAAAAGGAAAAACGAGGAAGCGGACAAGACTTTGAAGAAGAAGAAAAAGAAGAAGGATGAAGGAAATTGTGGGAGAAGATCAAAAGCCGAAGAGAACAAGTGGAGATGGTATGTTTCTTTCTTCTTTCTTTTTTGAGTGATTTGTGATTTTGATGGCAAATGTTTTTTTTTTTATTCAAAAAAGTTTTATTAGTACAAACTTACATAAGTAGTAGCAAAATATTAAATATAAAGTACAAACATTTTTGTTTTTTTCTCCCCCCCCCCAAATGTTTTTGATGTTAAATTTCTGCTATTGAAGTCCCCCCACCGGATTTTATACAGATAGAATAGAATAGAGCTGGAAGGGACTTTGGAGGTCTGCTAGTCTAGCCCCCTGTTCAAGCAGGAGTACCTATACTATTTCAGATAAGTGACTGTCTAGTTTCTTCTTAAACACCTCCAGTGATGGAGTTACCACGATTTCTGAAGGCAAGCTGTTAGAGAAAAACAGGACTGCGTGTAATTTTTCAACATCAAAGTGCCCCCTCCCAACATTTTTGGGGAGTTAGTTTGAGGTAGGTTAAGATCGATTTATTGAGTTTGCAAGGGTTTCTACACTTATTTCAAAAGACATTGAAAAGCGATGAGCTGGGTAATAAGAATGATCAGTAAGTTATAAGGCAAGTATAAAAAAGTTGTAAGCTTTACAATGCAATGAGTTAATTAGGGGACTGGAGGCTAAAACATATGAAGAACGGTTGCAGGAACTGGGTATGTCTAGTTTAATGAAAAGAAGGACTAGGGGAGACATGATAGCAGTGTTCCAATATCTCAGGGGTTGCCACAAAGAAGAGGGAGTCAAGCTATTCTCCAAAGCACCTGAGGGCAGGACAAGAAGCAATGGGTGGAAATTAATCAAGGAGAGAAGCAACTTAGAACTAAGGAGAAATTTCCTGACAGTGAGAACAATTAATCCGTGGAACAGCTTGCCTCCAGAAGTTGTGGGTGCTTCAACACTGGATGTTTTTAAGAAGATGTTGCATAACCATTTGTCTGGTGTAGGCTTTCCTGCCTAGGCAGGGGGTTGGACTAGAAGACCTCCAAGGTCCCTTCCAACTCTGTTGTTATTACGGTATTATATTATTATTACTATTAATCTTACCTAGGTGCTACCAGACTTTTTCTGAATTTGTTTGTTGTTGCTTCTGATTTTTTTTTTGTGGTTGCTGTAGACTCTTCTATAATATTTACAAGTTTCATAATTATTACGGTAGGCTGCTTTATTCCTGCTATTCTTCTATTTATCCACTAGATGTCATCCAAGAGTTTTGAATTTTGAATTTCTGGTAGTTCTTTCAGTCTGGTGCCTTTGACTACAACTCCCAGAATGTATTGGTGTCTGGACTACAACTCCCAGAAGGTGCTGCCATGTTGAATTCTGTAGAATAGCCCATCTAGAGAGCACAGAGTGGGAGCAAACTGTTAGACATATGCATTGTTCATTAAAATAGCGATCCCCTTCCAACGAAATTACTGGATGCATTAGGCTCAGTCTAGTCCAAAGTTTCTTAAAACTTTAAGATGGGTGGACTTCAACTCCTAGAATCCCCCAGCCAGCCTCTCTGTGCATCTGATCACGATAACAACAGCTGTCTAAAGCTTCTTCCTTTAAGGATTTATTTTTATTTATTTATTTTGTTATTCTTATATGCCGCCCAACTCCCGAAGGACTCAAGGATCAGATTTATGTGTGGGAAAAGATGCTCCCAAATTCCTGAGATCTCTCCCACTCTTGACTAACATGGGTCTCCTCCTCCTCCTCCTGGCTGGGGAATTCTGGGAGTTGACGTCCACCCACCTTAAAGCATGCTGGCTGGGGAATTCTGGGAGTTGAAGTCCACCCATCTTAAAGAATGCTGGCTGGGGAATTCTGGGAGTTGACATCCACCCACCTTAAAGCATGCTGGCTGGGGAATTCTGGGAGTTGAAGTCCACCCATCTTAAAGAATGCTGGCTGGGGAATTCTGGGAGTTGAAGTCCACCCACCTTAAAGCATGCTGGCTGGGGAATTCTGGGAGTTGACGTCCACCCACCTTAAAGCATGCTGGCTGGGGAATTCTGGGAGTTGAAGTCCACCCATCTTAAAGAATGCTGGCTGGGGAATTCTGGGAGTTGACATCCACCCACCTTAAAGCATGCTGGCTGGGGAATTCTGGGAGTTGAAGTCCACCCATCTTAAAGAATGCTGGCTGGGGAATTCTGGGAGTTGAAGTCCACCCACCTTAAAGCATGCTGGCTGGAGAATTCTGGGAGTTGAAGTCCACCCACCTTAAAGCATGCTGGCTGGGGAATTCTGGGAGTTGAAGTCACCCCACCTAAAGCATGCTGGCTGGGGAATTCTGGGAGTTGAAGTCCACCCACCTTATTAAAGCCAAGGTTGAGAAACACACACTGGATCACAGCATGACTTCCTGACTAGGAAAGACCCCTGTCTCTTTAAGCGAGCTCGATTGCTCTGCTATCTATTAGTTGCCCCTAAGCCAGGAAACCCTTAACAGGACTACATTTCCCAGATGCCTCGGGACATGGCCATTTTTTTTTGTGTGTGTGGGGGCAATTGCACCGGAGCCTCCTAGCAAAAAGACCCACAGCGGGGTGGAGCATTTGGCGTGGGCTGCCTCATTTTTGCACCATGCCTCGTACAGGAAAAGGCACTGCGAGAGCCCTGTTTAATTTTGCAAAATTAAACATATATTATTTTTTTGCAAAATAGGAATTGCTAAACCAGGGTTACCTCCATCCATCCACCCCCCCCAACCCCAGCACCATCCAATCCATCCATGTGGCCAGTTGCACATGACTGGGCTGGCAAGGCATGCTCAAGCATGGGCACAGCCTGGCACAGTGGGCACGCTCCCCTCGCCAGGTTGCGCCTCTGACTTTCACCCGGATTTGCGCCGCCTGCATCAGAGTGCTGGTCCCCAAAGCCAGGTACTGTATTCAAGGTATGCCGGGCGGAGACACGTGTTTTGCGGGTGTGCATGGGGCATGCATGGGCGTGGGAGGCTCTCCAGCGTTGTTGGGCATAAAGCATGAAAGATAAGACTGGTTTGATGCTCTGTATAATAATTTTGCTGCATTTTCTCCCAGTGGGGTGCTACAAGTCGAAAGAGTATAGGAGGTGAGATGAGTTTTTTCCCCCATGCCATCACTCTGCTAAACAACCAATTTCCACAATACTGTTACAACTATTTAGTAAGGTTGTATTACTTACTACAGTATATGTGGTACAGTATATATAGGCACAGTATATGTAGGTACAGTATATGTGGTACCTTGCTCAACAGTAGTAACTGTGAGAGGGACCTTGGAATCCTAGTGGACCACCATTTAAATATGAGCCAGCAGTGTGCAGCAGCTGCCAAAAAAGCCAACACAGTTCTAGGCTGCATTAACAGAGGGATAGAATCAAGATCACGCGAAGTGTTAATACCACTTTATATTGCCTTGGTAAGGCCACACTTGGAATACTGCATTCAGTTTTGGTCGCCACGATATAAAAAGGATGTTGAGACTCTAGAAAGAGTGCAGAGAAGAGCAACAAAGATGATTAGGGGACCGGAGGCTAAAACATATAAAGAACGGTTGCAGGAACTGGGTATGTCTAGTTTAATGAAAAGAAGGACCAGGGGAGACATGATAGCAGTCTTCCAATATCTCAGGGGTTGCCACAAAGAAGAGGGAGTCAAACTATTCTCCAAAGCACCTGAGGGTAGAACAAGAAGCAATGGGTGGAAACTAAACAAGGAGAGAAGCAACTTGGAACTAAGGAGAAATTTCCTGACAGTTAGAACAATTAATCCGTGGAACAGCTTGCCTCCAGAAGTTGTGAATGCTCCAACACTGGAAGTTTTTAAGAAGATGTTGGATAACCATTTGTCTGAATTGGTGTAGGGTTTCCTGCCTAAGCAGGGGGTTGGACTAGAAGACCTCCAAGGTCCCAACTCTGTTATTATTCTAATTCTAATTATTCTAATTATTCTGAGGTGGGTAAAATGAGAACCCAGATTGTTGGGGGCAAGAGGCTGACTCTGTAAACTGCTTAGAGAGGGCTGCAAAGCACTGGGAAGTGGTATATAAGTCTAAGTGGTATTGCTATTGCTATGAACAATAATCATAGCATCTTCTATAAAGATCTATCAATCTACTTGGTAAAACCCAAAAATCAAAATTTCATTCTTTTCCAATTCGAGCACGGAATTCAGAAGCGGAAACAAAAGTACTTATATTCTTTTCTTCAATCAAAACAGTCAATTTTGCCATTTCAGCCTGCTCCATCAACTTCTGCAACCATTCGTCCATGCTAGGAATCAAAAGTGTCCTTCCATTTTTTTAGCTTACAATATAGTGTTGCTGCTGTCAATATATATAATAACAGAGTTCCAATTTTTTTCTCCAGTTCTTTTTCCATTAAGCCCAAAAGGAAAAGTTCTGGTCATTTAAATAGAATTCTTGCTGACAAATGTCTCAAACCTTTGATTTGGCCTTCAAGAACTTTACTTCTAAATCACTCAGCATCTTTGAAGTCCTTTTGATGGTGAATTCCTTCATTTCTCTCCTACTTAAAACCTCCCAACCTTGAATGTTGAAAGCCCAACGTTTTCGAGTTCCATATTTATAATGAAAAGATTCGGTGTCATACTTTTAAGAAGAGTTAGGACGTTAGGGCTGAGAAAAAAAAATAGGATTTAGGGATAAAACCGTACACCAAGAGCGGGGGTCCCCAAACTTGGCAACTTTAAGACTTGTGGACTTCAACTCCCAGAATTCTCCAGCCAGCTCAAGAGTTGAAGTAGACAAGTCTTAAAGTTGGCAAGTTTGAAGACCTCTGCCCAAGAGGTTCTTGGTCTTCTTGGATGATGTTTACTCTTTCTAAATTTCTTCTCGCCAGGTGGGAAGAAGAGAAACGAGATGATGGGGTCAAATGGCATAAGTTGCACCACAGAGGACCCTATTTTGCTCCACCCTACGAGCCTCTGCCAAACTCCGTCAAGTTCTACTACAATGGTAGGTGGTCTTCTCTGGATTTGCATCCCAAGGTGGAGTCCCAGGAAGCATCTTTGGGACAACCAAGACCTGGATGACTGAGAATCTCTACAGACATCCAAAGTGGAGGAGAAGCTGGGTGTGGTGGCATCTCTTGAGCTTCGTAGGTGGGTGGAGAGAAGAGTTGGCCCTTACTGGGATGGAAGGATAGCCATGACACCCACCTGATCACTGCATTCTGTTGTAGGCAGGCCTATGAAACTCAGCCGGTCCGCCGAGGAAGTGGCGACGTTTTATGCCAAGATGCTGGACCAAGCTTATGCACGCAAGAAGGTTTTCCGGGACAACTTTTTCTGTGACTGGATGCAGGTATCCACCGGGGGTGGGGTGGGGGCTATTTGGGAGATTATTATAGGGGAAGTGCCCCCCCCCAAAGCTGAATGATGGAAAGGTAAAACTGACAGGAAGATGGGGTTGCTTAGGACAGTGTCCAAACTTGGCAACTTTAAGACTTGTGGACTTCAACTCCCAGAATTCAACTTTAAGACTCCCAGAATTCAACTTTAAGACTCCCAGAATTCAACTTTAAGACTTGTGGACTTCAACTCCCAGAATTCAACTTTAAGACTCCCAGAATTCAACTTTAACACTCCCAGAATTCAACTTTAAGACTTTGTGGACTTCAACTCCCAGAATTCAACTTTAAGACTTTGTGGACTTCAACTCCCAGAATTCAACTTTAAGACTTCCAGAATTCAACTTTAAGACTTGTGGACTTCAACTCCCAGAATTCAACTTTAAGACTTTGTGGACTTCAACTCCCAGAATTCAACTTTAAGACCCAGAATTCAACTTTTAAGATTCCCAGAATTCAACTTTAAGACTTTGTGGACTTCAACTCCCAGAATTCAACTTTAAGACCCAGAATTCAACTTTAAGATTCCCAGAATTCAACTTTAAGACTCCCAGAATTCGGAGAGTCCTGGTGTAGGAAATTACTCTTGGTAACTCTGTCTTTTATATCTGCTTCTTCAAGTAGTTATACTGGCTAGGGGATTCTGGGAATTGAAGTCCACACTTCTCAAAGTAGTCATGCTGGCTAGGCCAATTCTGGGAATGGAAGTCCATACTTCTTAAAGTAAGGCATGCTGTCTGGGGAATTCTGGGAGTTGAAGTCCACATTGCTTAAAGTAGCTATGTTGCACAGGGAATTCTGGGAATTGAAGTCCATACTTAAAGTTGATCACAGTGGCTGAGGGATCCTGGGAGTTGAAGTACACACTTCTTATGTTGCCAAGATTGAGAAATCCTGGTTTAGAAGGTATCTTATTGAGGATAACTTGTTTTCTAACTCAGATACAGCTTTAGCACTTAGATGGCCGCCTCCTTTTCCTGTGTAGGTGATGACTCCGCAGGAAAGGAAGAAAATCAAAGACCTGAAGAGGTGCGATTTCGGCGACATCCATAACTATTTTCTGGAAAAGCAAGAAGCCCAGAAGGCTTTGCCCAAGGAAGAGAAACAGGTGCAGACATGATTGATGTTGGTACAACCTGAGGTCTTTTTCACTCTTGTTGAAACTCAGGGGACCTTCTGAAGGAAGCCCATTTCTGAGTCTGCTCTCTGTTTGCGTGCAAGTGTTGTTTATATGCAAGAAATAAAGAGTAAACAACCGCCTAATCAAGGAACTACAAAAGGCATTCACATGGACACTGACAGGGCAAGCCACATGTATATAAACAGAGAGTAAAACTCACTCCTTTCTAGCACTAGTTGGGTCATGAAACATATTTAACAACAACAACAACAACAGAGTTGGAAGGGACTTTGGAGGTCTTCTAGTCCAACCCCCTGCTTAGGCAGGAAACCCTACACTACTTCAGACAAATGGTTATCCAACATCTTCTTAAAAACTTCCAGTGTTGGAGCATCCACAACTTCTGGAGGCAAGCTGTTCCACTGATTAATTGTTCTAACTTTCAGAAAATTTCTCCTTAGTTCTAAGTTGCTTCTCTCCTTGTTTAATTTCCACCCATTACTTCTTGTTCTACCTTCAGGTGCTTTGGAGAATAGTTTGACTCCCTCTTCTTTGTGGCAACCCCTGAGATATTGGAACACTGCTATCATGTCACCCCTAGTCCTTCTTTTCATTAAACTAGACATACCCAGTTCCTGTAACCGTTCTTCATATGTTTTAGCCTCCAGTCCCCTAATCATCTTTGTTGCTCTTCTCTGCACTCTTTCTAGAGTCTCAACATCCTTTTTACATCGTGGCGACCAAAACTGAATGCAATATTCCAAGTGTGGCCTTACCAAGGCATTATAAAATGGTATTAACACTTTACGTATCAATAAAGCAACCAAGCTCAGAGAGCACCAAGGATCCCACAGTCCTCCTCCCCCTCCCCCCCCCACTCCCTGCTAGCACTGATGATGTTATCTAGTTGGATCATGAAATGTCTGCAAGAAAACCACCAAGCTCAGAGAGCACCAAGGACCCCTCATTTCAACCCTGAGATATTCCCTTCTGTTGGCTGTTACAAGGCTTTAGTAATCCTCTTTTGTAAATTCATCAAGAACCTGTTATCCTGGTTATTATCTTAGCTTGTCATTTGTATTTCCACTTCAACTGCTGGTTCTGCCTTAGTAATGCAGACAGAGAGTAATTTACTAGAAAATGGTAATTTTCTAGTAAATCTGCATTAAGCTTGTTTCCCCTCTTCATCCTGTAAGTCTTTTAACCTGTATTCTTCCCTTAACTTTCTTTTCACCTTTTGTAAGTAATACATTCACGTAAGCAAAACATTATTTCTGCCATTGTACCCACAAGTGTCTATCCCCGTTCTTCCATAGCGTCTAATTACTAAAATTTCACAGTATTATCTGTCATTTGTACAACCCAAAGCTTAATCCCTTTTCATCTTTATCTAGATCAGAGGTAGGTTTTCTTTTTATCCTGGGAAATAACAGGGTAGTCCTCGAATTACAACAGTTCGTTTAGTGACCATTCAAAGTTACGACGGCATTGAAAAGAGGGACTTACGACCGTTTTTCACACTTATGACCGTTGCGGCATCCCCAGGGTTCACATGATCAAAATTAAGATGCTTGGCAGCTGATTTGCATTTGTGACGGTCGCAGGGTCACATCATCCCCTTTTGTGACCTTCCGCCAAACAAAAGTCAAGGGGGAAGGCAGATTCACTTAACAACAGTTTGACTAATTTAACAACTGCAGTGATTCACCTCCTGATTGTGAGGCGAGAGCTCCACCTCTAGGCCACCGCACCACTCCTGTTGAGTGGTGCGGTGGCCTAGAGGTGGAGCTCTCGCCTCACAATCAGGAGGCTGCGAATTCGATCCTAGGTAGAGGCGGATATTTCTCTCTCTGGGCACAATGAGAATATATTTGCCGAATATAACTCCGCATTGGCAACAGGAAGGGAATCCGGCCAGTAAACACTCAGCTCCATTCAGTTGCCCCGAGTCCACCCCGCAAGGGATTATGGGGTCGTTAAAAAATGATGATGAGTGATTCACTTAACAGCTGTGGCAAGAAAGGTGGTAAAATGGAGCAAACTCACTTAACCAATGTTTCACTTAAGAACAGAAGTTTTGAGCTCATTTGTCGGTCATAAATCGAGTATTAGCTGTAATCACTTTTGTCTGTCCTTCTAATAGAGGTTGAAAGAGGAGGCAGAAAGAATCCAAGAGGAATACGGTTACTGCGTAATTGATGGGCATCGGGAGAAGATCGGGAACTTCAAAACCGAACCTCCGGGTCTATTCCGGGGCCGTGGGGATCACCCCAAAATGGGAATGCTGAAGAAGAGGATAATGCCAGAAGACGTCATCATCAATTGCAGCAAGTGAGTCTGGAATTGTGTAACGATGGGTCTATGGGCAGCGATTCCAAACCTTGGCGATTTTTAGGATGGGTGGACTTCAACTCCCAGAATTCTCCAGCCAGCATGCTTTAAGATTGACAGCGAAGGGCTTGACGTTCTCGCCTCATCTCTCCTCCTTATTTAAAAATTCTGTTCTGGTTTTGTTAATTGAAAGTTTGCTGAAGTTTGCTAAGTAGTTAAGTAGTAGTTAAGACACCAGGCTAGGAGACGGTGAGTTCTAGTCCTGCCTTAGGCTTGAAAGTTGGCTGGGTGACTTTTGGCTAATCTCTGTGAGTTCTAGTCCTGACTTAAGTGTGAATGCTGGCTGGGTGACTTTGAGTCGATCACCAGGAGACAGTGAGTTCTAGTCCAACTTTAGGCATGGAAGCTGGCTGGGTGACTTTGGGCCAATCCCTAGAAGACTGTGAGTTCTAGTCCTGTCTTAGGTATGAAAGCCAGCTGGGTGACTTTGGACCAATCATTAGGAGACAGTAAGTTTTAGTTCTGCCTTAGGCATGAACTTGGTCCAATCACCAGTAGATGGTGAGTTCTAGTCCTGCCTTAGGCATGGAAGCCAACTGGGTGACTTTAGGCCAATCGCCAGGAGACGGTGAGTTCTAGTCCTGCCTTAGGCATGGAAGCCAACTGGGTGACTTTAGGCCAATCACCAGGAGAGGGTGAGTTCTAGTCCTGCCTTAGGCATGAAAGCCAACTGGGTGACTTTAGGCCAATTGCCAGGAGACGGTGAGTTTTAGTCCCGCTTTAGGCATGGAAGCCAACTGGGTGACTTTGGACCAATCACCAGGAGAGGGTGAATTCTAGTCCTGCCTAAGTCATAAAAGCCAACTGGGTGACTTTAGGCCAATCACCAGGAGACGGTGAGTTCTAGTCCCGCCTTAGTCATGGAAGCCCGCTATGTGACTTTGGATCAATCGCCAGCAGACGGTGAGTTCTAGTCCCGCCTTAGTCATGGAAGCCCGCTATGTGACTTTAGGCCAATCACCAGGAGACGGTGAGTTCTAGTCCTGCCTTAGGCATGGAAGCCAACTGGGTGACTTTAGGCCAATCACCAGGAGAGGGTGAGTTCTAGTCCTGCCTTAGGCATGAAAGCCAACTGGGTGACTTTAGGCCAATCGCCAGCAGACGGTGAGTTCTAGTCCCGCCTTAGTCATGGAAGCCCGCTATGTGACTTTGGATCAATCGCCAGGAGACGGTGAGTTCTAATCCCGCCTTAGGCATGGAAGCCAGCTGCGTAACCCAATTCCTAACATAGAGTGGAGAGATTTTCATGGAGGGTTTCCACTATGCTTGGACAGTCCCGTTGCTCTCCTGTTTAGTTTTTAAACTTTTAAACCCTCCCTGTGGTTTTCTTTTTCTTTTTCCTTCCACCTCCCAGAGATTCAAAGGCCCCCCGGCCTCCACGCGGTCACAAGTGGAGGGAAGTCAGGTGCGACAACACGGTCACCTGGTTGGCATCCT
Organism: Diadophis punctatus similis; assembly: GCA_023053685.1. Taxonomy (NCBI): domain Eukaryota; kingdom Metazoa; phylum Chordata; class Lepidosauria; order Squamata; family Dipsadidae; genus Diadophis; species Diadophis punctatus. The sequence continues at coordinate 204,890,789 of JALIGW010000003.1, read as the reverse complement.
GGACAGAGAACATCCAGGGCTCCATCAAATATATCATGTTGAACCCAAGTTCCAAGCTGAAGGTGAGGCCCATCATTACCTGCCTTTGCAGTTGGTTACTCAATGCCAGTTGCCTGTTAGGTAGAGGTAGACCTCGACTTACAACAGTTCGCTTAGTGACCATTCGAAGTTATGGCAGCACTGAAAAAAAGTGACATGACCGTTTTTCACACTTACGACCGTTGCAACATCCCCATGGGTATGTGATTGAAATTTGGACCCTTGGCAACTGACTCATATTTATGACAGTCACAATGTCCCGGGGACCTTCCGACAGGAAACCAGATTCACTTAACAACCGTGTTCTTAACAGCTGCCGTGATTCGCTTAACGGTGGCAGGAAAGGTCGTAAAATGGGACAAGGTTCACTTCACAAATGTCTTGTTTAACAACAGAAATTTGGGTCTCTTCCCCATTGACATCGCTTTTCAGACAGTCGCAAAAGGGGATCACGTGACCCCCCCGGGATGTTGCAACCGTCATAAATATGAGTCAGTTGCCAAGTGTCCCAATTTTGATCATGTGACCACGAGGATGCTGCCTCTTTCTCTCCTTTCTTTTTCTCTGTCCCTTTCTGTCTTTTCTCTCCCTCCCTCCCTCCTCCCCTCTCTCTCCTCTCTCTCTCTCTCTCTCTCTCTCTCTCTCTCTCTCTCTCTCTCTCTCTCTCTCTCTCTCTCTCCTCTTTCTGTCTCTCTCCTCTTTCTGTGTCTCCTCTCTCTGTCTCTCTGTCTCTCCTCTTTCTGTCTATCTGTCTCTGTCTCTCCTCTGTGTCTCTCTGTCTCTCCTCTCTCTCTCTCTCTCTCTGTCTCTCTCTCCTCTTTCTGTGTCTCCTCTCTCTGTCTCTCTGTCTCTCCTCTTTCTGTCTATCTGTCTCTGTCTCTCCTCTGTGTCTCTCTGTCTCTCCTCTCTCTCTCTCTCTCTCTCTGTCTCTCTCCTCTTTCTGTGTCTCCTCTTTCTGTCTCTCTATCTCTCCTCTTTCTGTCTATCTGTCTCTGTCTCTCCTCTTTCTGTCTGTCTCTCTGTCTCTCCTCTCTCTCTCTCCTTTCTGTCTCTCTCTTTCTGTCACTGTTTCTCTCCCTCTCTTTCTCTCTCTCCCCCCTCTCTCTCCTTTCTCTCTACCCTCCTCTCCTCTCTCTCTCTATGCCCTGTTTTCTCTTTCTATCTCTCCCTCTTTTTCTCCCCATTCTCCTTCTCTCTTCTCTCTCTGTGTCTCTCTCCTCTCCTTTCTTTCTTCCTCTCTGTTTTTCCGTCTCTCCCCTTCTGCCTCTGCTTCCTTCTCTCTCTCTCTCTCTCTCCCTCTCTCTCCCTCTCTTTCCCTCTCTCTCTCTCTCTCTCTCTCTCTCTCTCTCTCTCTCTCTCACACACACACACACACACACACACACACACACACACACACACACACACACACACAGACAAAGGCCTTTGCAAAAGTGCTAGCCTCAAAACAGTCCTTTTTTCTTATAGGGCGAGAAAGACTGGCAAAAATATGAAGTGGCTCGTCAGTTGAAGAAGCTGGTTCACCGGATCCGACGTCAGTACCGGGCAGACTGGAAATCCAAGGAGCTGAAGAAGCGGCAAATATCCGTGGCGCTCTATTTCATCGATAAGGTAAGGATAAGGGCATTGCAGCCCCGAGTTTATCGCTGCCCAGATGGTTGACATCCTTCCCTGCATCTCTCCCCGAAGATCACGTAGGGGTGGACTTGAAACCCACAGAAGAGAATATTTGTCGCTCAGGTTTGAACGGTGGGGTCCTTGGTCCTGTCCGAGTTCAGTTGTTTTCTTGCAGACGTTTCATGACCCAACTAGGTAACATCATCAGTGCTAGAAGGGAGGGGGGTTTGTGGGAAGGAGGAGGAGGAGGATTGCGGGGGTCATTAGTGTGTTTTTGTTTTATTTTTTTTAATGTATAATGCACACTGAAGATGGCATTTAATTTCATCGTACGAGGTGCAATGACAATAAAGTCAAGATCGCCCTTCTTTGTCTCCTTCCAGCTGGCCCTGAGGGCGGGGCACGAGAAGGAGGAAGGGGAGTCTGCCGACACGGTGGGCTGTTGCTCTTTGCGAGTCGAACACATTGCTCTGCACTCCCGGCAGGGAGGCAAGGAGAACGTGGTGGAGTTTGACTTCCTGGGAAAAGACTGCATCCGTTACTACAACAAGGTGTCGGTGGAGAAGCAGGTGAGTCCGGAGATGGCTTGATCCAACTGGGCGTTACCAAAGAGCATAGCCCCGAGAGCTTAGGCTGAGCTTTGCCAGTCTGGGATATGGTAATATGGGAATTGTAGTTCCGAAACACCTGGAAGAACCCCGTTATCTGGGAAAATCGCCAGCAGGATCAGCCAATCAGTAGAAGGGCTTGCCTTCAGAAGTTGTGGGTGCTCCATCACTGGAGGTGGTGTAGGGTCTTATCTGGAATGGTATAGGGCAGGGGTCGGCAATCTTAAAAACTCCAAGAGCCATTTGGACCAGAGAAAACAAAACACCCGAAGCCACAAAACCTGGGTGGGCGTGGCCAACTCGATGTCACTCCCACTGACCCCGCCCCCAGCTACGCCTACCCAGGTTTTGTGGTTGTTTTCTTTTCTATGAGAAAAAGGTATATATATATCTCTTTTCCCTCCCTTATCTCTCTCTTTCTCCCATCTCTCTTTCTCTTTCTCTCTCTCTCTCTCCTTCTCTCTCTGTACAATCGCCACCTCCGGCTTCTCTTCAGGCGACCCTCCTCCCCTTCTCGCGACTCCCTGGCTGGCTGTGTCGTCCGCGGGGAGACCCTCGCAAAAGTGCACGCGGAGGGCAGGCGGCTGCTCGCTTAAGGAGGGTCTTTGGACGCAGCTTCTGTCCTGCCCTAAGAATCCGGCCATTGCCTTGCCGTGTCCCGTCCCGTCACCCCCCCGCAGCTCTTCGCTTCCTGCCGCTTCAGACTGGAGCTCACGTCCTCCCCGCTCGGCCGAAGATCGGGGGGGGGGGACACGGCAAGGCAATGGCCGGATCCTTAGGGAAGGAGAGAAGCCGCATCCAAATACCCTCCTTAAGCGAGAAACCGCCCACCCTCTGCGGCTTCTCGCTTCCAGAAGGAAGGTTCTCACTTCTCCGCGGCTTCCAAGAGGGTCTCCCCGCGCATGCGCACCCTACTGGCCCCGCCACAGCCAGTCAGGGAGTCGCGAGAGGAGGAGGAGCATCGCCTGAAGGGAAGTCTCCGCCGGGGGTAGCTATGTTCCTCAACCAGCGCCAGAGAAACAGCCCCACCGCTTCTCCATTCCCGCCGTCTCCCGTACCCTCTCAGGCCAGGTGAGGGAGGGGGGCGAGGCCAGCCAGTGATGGGACAGGGAGCCACAGCAGGGGGCCCAAAGAGTCACATGTGGCTCGCGAGCCGCAATTTCCGACCCTTGGTGTAGGGTCTTCTGCTTGAGCAGGGAGTTGGACTAAAAGACCCCCAAGGTCCCTTCCAGCTGTCTTATTCTGCCTTCTCTTGGAAACAGAAGGTCAGTTCTGGACTCCTTGATAGAAGTTCTGAATCCTCTGTCTTGGAGAAGGACAGTACTATCAAAATCTTTCCTCCATTTGTCTCCCCAGTAAGTATGGAGAAGAAGAAGAAGAAGAAGACAGGGTTTGGGCAGAATTAAGTAGAAGAGAATCTTGATGTTGGCTCTGCTGCCTGTCCCAATCTTGATTACAGGAACTAGGATGGGGTGGTGGGTTTCTTGCTGTGCAGTCAACGAGGGTCTCCCTCAAAAGAACCTTTCCCAGCACCCAAGTTCTTCTACTTTGCAATGGAAACGCAACAGAGATATTTGGAATCTGTTGCATACCAGGCCTGACCTGGATAGTTGTTCAGAACATTGCAAAAACCTTCCTTGTCCTGTAAGGCCTTCAAAGCTCAGAACAGATTAGAGAAGGATGTTGTTGCCTGAAGACATTTGATATCATCTGCTGGACTACTGTATTGCGTTGTATTACGGCATTCTATTTACTTGGAATTTTATTGATTGCCCGTTTCACTTATGGGTTTGTACCAGGGGTGAAATCCTCCTGGTTCGCTCTTACCTGTCGGTCGTCGCAGAGCCAATGGAGCTAGTGGCGGTCGCGGCGTGGGGCTGCCCCCGCCCGCCTGGATGCCGCCATTTGAGTTCTTTTGCCCTCTGCGCATGCAGAACGCTTTGCGCATACGCAGAGGGCAAAAGAACTCAAATGGCGGCGTCCAGGTGGGCGGGGGAAGCAGGTGGGGGCAGCTCCACGACCGCCATCGGCTCCATCGGCTCTGCAGCGACCGACAGGTAAGAGCGAACCTGGAGGATTTCACCCCTGGTTTGTACATAACTTAGAGTCTATCAGGAGCGGAACGGTATATAACGAACTCAACATCCAGTTCAAGAAACCAAATAAAACTCCCCTTTCATTCCGTTTCGGAAAAATCTTACTTTTTATTGAATACACTGCATGGTAATGTCGAAGCAAAACTAACTCTGAGGTTCCCAGAATTAAATAGTTCCCAGTTCATAGAATTAATAGAATAGAATAGAATAGAATTTAGAAGAGGAATGGAATGGAATGGAATGGAATGGAGAGGAAAGAGAAAGAGAGAGAGAGAGAGAGAGAGAATAGAATAGAATAGAATAGAATAGAATAGAATAGAATAGAATAGAATAGAATAGAATAGAATAGAATAGAATAGAATAGAATAGAATAGAATAGAATAGAATAGAATAGAATTCTTTATTGGCCAAGTGTGATTGGACACACAAGGACTTTGTCTTTGGTGCATATGCTCTCTGTAAATAAAAGAAAAGATAAGTTTGTCAAGAATCATGAGGTACAACACTTAATGATTGTCATAGGGTACAGATAATCAGAAATTAAACAATCATTTCCTCAGCCCAACCCCCAACCTCTCACGTATTCCATGGAAACAAGTTCACTTTGTTATGGGAACCGTCTGCTTCAACTCGACACCTGCTACGATGTCCTTGAAAAGGTTTCAGGCTTTCACAGTCTTCAGCAGAATCGTGGAGGTTTCATTTCTCCATCTAACTCCGTTCTAAAGCAACCCCTCCCCGCTCTTACTCTAATGGCAAGTTGAAAAGAAGAGGCACGTAGCTGCCAAAGTTTCATACTTGACATGCTGACCCCTCCCCGAAAAAAGAATGGATCTGGAAATATCCATAAAGAAATCGATTAGAAACCGAGGTGGCACAGTGGTTAAATGCAGCACTGCAGGCTACTTCAGCTGACAGCTAGTTCGGCAGTTCAGCTGTTCAAATCTCACCAGACTCAAGGTTGACTCAGCCTTCCATCCTTCCGAGGTGGGTAAAATGAGGACCCAGATTGTTGGGGCCAATATGCTGAACTCTGTAAACCGCTTAGAGAGGGCTGTAAAGCACTATGAAGCAGTATATAAGTCTAAGTGCTATTGCTATTGCTAATGACCTAATCTTCCCCCCTTACCTGTGTTGTTCAGGGTATCTAGAATAAAATTTCTTTATCAGCTTAGCTGCTCTAACATTATTTCTGGTTAGCCATTGTGCCTTCGCAAGGGGGTATGCTTTCCACCTTACTCGATATTGTAGCTTTCCTCTACGATATCTGGAATCCAAAGTTGAAGATCTCTTCTCCAGAAGATACATGCCTGTTTCTTATGGGGCTGTCACGATGTGAATATTGTCAGTTTGTGCATCTCTATGTTTTCTACTGTTTCTTGTATTTATGGTCAAGCAGACGTATGATATGTTCTATTACGCATGCATGCATTCCTGAAGTCAACTCCTTTCTTTCTCTTCCGCCATTTCTGCCAAAAGCAGAAGTGATTTATTCATTAGCCGATAAGATGTAGCTTAATAAGGATTCTTTTTATTATTTTCTACTGAAATAAATATTTTGTTAATTAGATTTGAATCTCGGTTTTATTTCCTAAGTAAGTATGACTTCAAAAAGGGAAGCAAAGATTCATCGACCTCCGGAGGATTCATTCCTCCCCCTATCAGGGGCCTCCATCTTGTGGTCACCGCAAGACGGAACTGATCTGCACTTCTCTCATTTTCTGAATTCGCTGTTCCAACGTCTCCACTTGGTTTGACTTTCAGCCAGGTGGCCTCCCAACAGTCGATCTTGGATCTTCTTCCCTCTTACCCCAAGTCTCTCTTTCTCTCTCTCTCAGATCTTGGCAGGCCTGACCCCGCGTCCACAGTGGCGCTTTAGATGCTGTAAATTCTTTGAGGTCCTTACTGTGAGATCTGTCTTTGCTGTAGGTGTTCAAGAACTTGCAGTTGTTCATGGATGAGAAAGAACCTGGAGATGACCTCTTTGATAAGCTTTCTGTAAGTGCACGTTGACTTTCTTGAATTCTGTACTGCGGACTGTCTTCCTTGTTTTCCTACCGAGAGTACATTTGTATTCTCCTACTTCATTAGGTTTGAGGGAAAGGGGATGGAAGTCCATCACTGAATTCAGGACATAATGATAAGTCAAATTATTTGATGGCTCAGTTTGCTTAAGCAAGTGGGGATCTAATTCAGAGTCCCAAAGGTGGTTTTATTTCAAGAGGCAACTGGACTTTCTAATTTTTTCCTTCGAAGACGTTTCGCTTTTCATCCAAGACGCTTCTTCAGTTCTGACTGGATGGTGGAGACTGGAGATTAACTGGGATCTAATCAGTGGTGGGTTCTTACCAGTGCGGTCCACTCTATAGCACCGGTAGCGGCCCGCTGGTGATGTCACAGTACCGGTGCGGTCGGTTGCCGGTGCCTGGGTGCTGCCATTTTTTTGAAAATTTTCTTCTGCGCATGCCCAGAAGCCGAGTTTCCGGCACTGCTCATGTGCTGCCTTCCTACCCCACAGTGAGTCCAAGCAGGGGAGGATGGCTGAGGGAGCGCGTGAGACGCTGAAAGAACGGGCGGCAGGAGCTATCTCCATTCCCCTCCCTTCAGCAGTCCGAGAAGCCACGAACGCGCGGTGATGATGCTAGGCATTTTCGCACGTTTGAGGCTTCTTGAGCTGCTGAGGGGAGGAGGAATGGGCAGCAGGACCTATCTCAGTTCCCCTCCCATCAGCAGTCCGAGAAGCCACGCCCACCCGGTCACATGGCTGGCAAGCCACACCCACAAAATAAGCCATGCCCACAGAGTGGTAGTAAAAAAATCAGGAACCCGCCCCTGGATCTAATGTATATAGTTTGGGGTTCTACATTGGAAGAAGATAAAGATTCAATATAATTATGTAGGATAGTTTACTTTTTGAATATCTTCCATTCTCCATTGGAGGTTGAAGCCAGCATTCAGTGAGGGTTGTCCACAGCCAATCACATCAAGGGCTGAGTCTGTCAATCAAAAACTGAGCCTCTGTCCTCCTCCTCCTTGGATATTGGCCCAGTTTAGACTCAGCCCTTCAAAAAGGCTAGACGTGGATTTACACCTCTCTGACTGCTGGCTTCAACTGTAAGTTTAAAAAAAAAAAAAAAAGAAAGAAAAATGCATGAGGATTGACTTAGTTAAGAAAGGAAAAATAACAACAGTTAGGAAACTGTTTCCTTCTCCCGTCCCCAGGCATTAACAAATCGCCACTTGTGGCTGTTAAACGCCTCGATTCCAGCTGCCCCCCCTCTTCCCCCTCTGCTCATTATCTGGGGAAAGGGCTTGCAAGCCCTGAGGGGAGCGTTGTTTGCCATCGGCCGGTGCTTGCACTCCGATGAGGCTGGAGGGACACTCCCTTACCAAAGCTCCTAAGGAGCACAGATACAGGGGAGAATTCAAGACTCACAGATTGTATTTCTGGTAAGGCCGATCTTGCGGCCGGCTTCTTTTAGCCTGGAGACTCGGCGGCGCGGCTTTTAAGCTCAGCGCCGGCCGATCTTTTCAAATTTGGCTGTTTTTCCCGCCCTTTCGCCTCCTGAGCCGGTCGCCATCTTGGGAGCGCAGCGCCATCTAGCGGCGCGCGCAACTCGCTATTTTTAGCTGATTCACGATGGCTGAGGCTGGGAAGGCTCCGGCAAAGCCGAAGAGGCCAGCAAGAACGCAGAAAGGGCCCGATTCTGGGGAGGAGATTACTCCTGCCCCGATAGAAGCCAAGCAGCCTAAATCGACCCAAGGGTCTAAGGCTGCAGAACGCGACGAGAGGAGGCGTGATCGGGCGCTACAGCGCATAGTGGACAGGGCGGATCAGCAAGAGGAGGCCATGGCACCTCCAAAACACCAGGTAGTGATCCAGGCCCAGGTCCACAATCTGGATGCCCCAGCTCCTACGCTCTTAGACCCCAATGTCTGGGGGGAAGGAGGCCTGGTCTCCTCTGCCCAGGGAAATCCCCAGGAGATTGCTACTGCATTTGGACCAGATATCCCTGTGGCCTCTGCTCCCACCATAGACTGGACACAGGCGGCTAGGCCCCCTGCTAGTGTGGCCTCCAGCTCCCTGACTTCTCAGGCAGGCCCTTCACATCAGCCTGATCAGCCAAGCTGGCAGATGGTCATGGCAGCAACAGTGCAACAGTGCCTAGCTGGATTCCAGCAAATACAGGCCCCTGCCCAGGCCATTCCATCTAGGCCTTCTAGTCATGCACATTCTCAGTCCCTCAGGGGGGCAGCCATTGCTGAAGACTCATCTGATGATTCCAGTGAGGATATCAGACCTGCCACCCTGGAAGAGGGTGAGTGTGATCCCACAGCACTATCAGAGGATGAAGGCCTCGCTCCAGAACAACCCACTTCAGTGGGCTTATTCCCACCTGCCTTATTCAAGTCGTTACTACATAAGGCCAGGAATGTAGCAGGCCTGGCCTCTGCTCCAGTAACAACAGATGCTGCGACTTCTTCATCCAAAGTTCCGGTTTTTGAAGAACAGGTGACAGAGCTGGATGTTATTCCAGCGCCCAAGATATTCCTGGACAACGTGCAGCGACAGTTCGTGGCTCCAACCTCAGGACCAATGCCTTCCGCGCAGGACAAGAGATTCTTTAATACGGCGGCTGAACTGACGGGTCTACTCTCCCCTCCATCGGTGGATGTTCCGGTAGCTGCGCTCCACTCTCCAAATCCCATACCGGGGGAAGCTGAGGAGCTCCTGAAACCGGATGATCGTCGACTAGAACAACTCCTGCTAAAGTCCCACCATGCCTCGGCCTGGGCGGTTCGCGCTTCCTGCTCTGCATCCTTCTTTGCCAGATCGTCTCTCTTGTGGCTGCGCCAGCTCCAGGAGTGGATCCCCTCATCAGAACTTCGCATTCATCAAGACCTCAATAAAGTCATAGCTGCAACTCAATTTACTGCTGATGCTACACTCAGGGCAGCACGCTTTTCTTCAAAATCCATTGCGGCTGCCACCGCAGGTCGCAGGGTGAACTGGCTCAAGAACTGGACTGCCGATGCTCGCCAAAAATGGCGCCTGGCATCTAAGCCGATTGCGGGTCAATCCCTTTTTGGGGAGGTTTTAGACCCGTTACTGGTGGAGTCTAAGGATCGTAGGAAGGTCCTTCCAACTTATAACAAAAAAGGTTCTTTCCGTCATAACCCATATCCTAGACGGCCCTTTCGATCGGCTGACCAGGGTTCCAATCTGCCCCGAACCCCAGGTCAGTATGGCCAAAGGTCCTTTTACCAGGATAGAGCGGCCAGGGGCAGATCTTACAAACGTCCCTATAGGGGATGGGGTAACAAGTTTTCCAGACGAGGCAAATAATTTATCTCAGGATTTCCCAATTGGAGGTAGACTAGCCAGGTTTGCGGATACCTGGGAATTGACCACTCAGGACGTCTGGGTTAGACAAACTATCAGTTTTGGGTTATCATTGGAATTTTGGTCACGGCCCACTCCAAGTTTTATACCCTGTCATGTTTCTGGAGTTCCAGAAAAGCGCCGGTTAATGGAACAGGCCATCCACCATCTCCTGGAGATTAGGGCCATTGAACCGGTCCCTAGGGAACAAAGGGGAGCAGGAGTATACTCAATACTTTTTCTGGTCCCTAAACCCTCCGGGGATTGGCGACCTATACTGGATCTCAAAAGGTTAAACCAGTTTGTTAAATATCGCAAATTCAAAATGCAATCCCTACGTTCCATCCTCAGGGGTATCCATAGGGGTGACTATCTGGTCTCCTTGGACCTATCCGAAGCATATCTCCACATCCCCATAGCACCTACAGACAGGAAGTTTCTCTGTTTCTGCCTTGCTGGAAGACACTTCCAGTATCGAGCACTCCCGTTTGGCCTCTCCTCAGCCCCCCGAGTCTTTACAAAGATCTTGGCGGCATTGGAGGCTCACCTTCGTTCCTTAGGAGTTCGGGTCCAGTGCTACCTGGACGATATTCTGCTTCAGGCTTCTTCCAGGTCCTTGGCAGAGCGTCATGTGCAAGTAGTGCTGGACGAGCTCCAACGACATGGCTTCTCGGTAAACCACCGTAAGAGCTGTCTGGTTCCTAGTACCTCAATTCACTATTTGGGCTCAATTATAGATTCCCAGCAGTGCAAGGTTTTCCTATCCCCCGAGCGACAGGGCAGCATTAGGGTCATCATAGGTAATATCAACCGCTGTCCATCAGTTTCTCTAGTCCTGTTGGCCACACTACTGGGAAAAATGATATCGTGCATCGATATCGTGCCCTGGGCACGGTTGCACTCCCGTAGATTGCAGTGGTTCTTACTTCCCCTTATTCCCCCGGGTCAGTCCCCCCCTGCAGTTTGGGTTCGTTTGCCCTCTCACGTTAGACAATCCCTAGTCTGGTGGACATCCTCAGCCTTGGAAGAAGGCTCTTCCTTCCTCCTACCAGATAGAATTACAGTGACCACAGATGCCAGCCTCTCAGGCTGGGGGGCACACATTCAGGGCCAACTGGCCCAGGGTACCTGGTCTAGGGAGGAATCCAAATGCCCCATTAACCTACTAGAACTTCGCACTATCCGTTTAGCGTTAAAGAGCTTTAAGACTAGAATAGAAGGTTCTCATGTGTTGGTCCTCACCGACAATGTCACGGCCAAAGCACATGTTAATAGGCAAGGGGGAACACGTTCAGCGGCCCTGCTTGAGGAGGCCTTGTCCCTGGGTCTGTGGGCAGAGAAACACCTTATTTCCCTTTCAGCGGAATATATTTCAGGGGAAGCCAACAAGCAGGCTGATTGGCTCAGCCGTCGGGATTTAGATCAGACCGAATGGCAACTACATCCAGGGGTGTTTCAGGATATTGTTCATAGATTTGGTTTACCTTTAATTGATCTGTTTGCTACCCCACAGAATGCACAGCTCAGCCGGTTCTACTCTCGCTTCCCGACGGAAGGCGCAGAAGCAGTCGACGCCCTGCGCTCACCTTGGCCCCAGGGACTCCTGTATGCCTTCCCTCCCCTCCCTCTGCTCTCCAGGGTCATCCAGAAAATATTAAAACATTCTGCGGAGGTGATTCTAATTGCCCCTCACTGGCCACGCAGGGTTTGGTTCGGGGACCTCCTTTTCCTCTCCCGCGGTCACCCGTGGAGACTGCCCCCCCTTCCGGATCTGCTCCAACAGGGGGAAGTGGTTTACCCGGACCCTCAGTGGTTACGCTTGACCGCATGGCGGTTGAGCGGGAGGTTTTAAAACGACAACATTATGATCTGGACACCATCGAAGTCATCTTGGCCTCCAGGCGTCCTTCCACTAACAGAGTGTATCAGAATACCTGGAAGGCTTTCTGTGAGTGGTGCAGACTGGAGGGTATCTCTCCTCTTTATGTGCCCATTCCTCTCCTACTCCGTTTCCTCAAGAAAGGACTAAATTTGGGGTTGGCCCCTAACACCCTTAGACGCCAACTGGCCGCACTTTCCACCATTCTCTCCTGCCCAAATTGCCCCTCTCTGGCACATGTGCCCACGGTGCATAGGTTCCTTAAAGGAGCCTCCAACATCTGCCCGCCAGTCGTGCACCGTTTTCCCACCTGGGACCTACCCCTGGTCCTGGAGGCCCTAACCGGTCCCCCCTTTGAACCTTTAAGAGAGGCGCCCCTTAGCCTCCTGTCTTACAAGGTAGCTTTCTTTGTGGCTATAACATCAGCCAGACGTATCTCCGAGCTCTCAGCTCTCTCTATTCGGCAGGACCTTTGTCTTTTCCATCCAGACAGAGTGGTCCTCCGCCTAGACCCTTCCTTCCTTCCCAAAGTAAATTCCTTATTTCACCGTTCCCAGGAAATCATTCTCCCGTCCTTCTGTGCCCACCCACGTCATCCTAGAGAGCGTCAGTGGCATACTCTGGACGTGAGGCGTGCCTTGAAGGCTTATATCAACCGTACTTCGGCCTTTCGTAAATCAGAGGCCTTGTTTGTTGCCTTCCTTCCCCGTTCCATGGGGCTCAAGGTTTCATCCCCTACCATAGGGAGGTGGATCAGAGCCACAATCACTAGAGCTTATACCTCAGCTGGAAAGCCGGTACCAGAGACTATCACGGCCCATTCCACCCGCAGCGCCGCTACGTCGGCTGCATGGAAGACTCGGGCTTCACTTGAGGAAGTGTGTAGGGCTGCTACTTGGGTTTCCCCTACTCAGTTCATACGCCACTATAAAATTGATTCTTATGCTTCTACAGAGGCAGCCTTCGGCAGGCGAGTGCTTCAACAGGTTGCTGTGCCTCTGTCCTAGTAGACACTGGGGAGGAGTGGTTGCTTTAGTTGCCCTCCCTCGGGACTCGTAGCTTGGGTATGTCCCTCACTGAATGCTGGCTTCAACCTCCAATGGAGAATGGGCGTTTACTTACCGTTGATACGCCCGTTCTCGTTGGTTGAAGCCAGCATTCAGACCCTCCCTTATGTTCTTTGGTTCTTATTGAATACGTTCTACACTGTTTTTTGCTCTACTACTTGTTGTATTCATAAATCCAGTTTTTTGTTACTTAATTCCGCAGTCTGAGGTGTGACTTACTCTCCTATTGGTGCAGTGTATTGTTTTTTGTTCGGTTAACACTGTTCCTTTCCACGTCAAGTCTGTCTTTCATCTTCGTCTAAACTGGGCCAATATCCAAGGAGGAGGAGGACAGAGGCTCAGTTTTTGATTGACAGACTCAGCCCTTGATGTGATTGGCTGTGGACAACCCTCACTGAATGCTGGCTTCAACCAACGAGAACGGGCGTATCAACGGTAAGTAAACGCCCATTTGCATTTCAGTTCAGAATCTCATGATCTCAGAGTCCAGGGCTCTCCAGACTTGGCAGATTTAAGACTTCTGGACTTTAACATGGCTCTACATGGGGCTACCCTTGAAGAGTATTCGGAGACTTCAGTTGGTGCAAAATGCAGCTGCACGTGCTGTTGTGGGTGTACCTAGATAGACCCACACTACCGCCATCTTGCGCGAGCTGCATTGGTTGCCCATTAGTCTCCGGACGCAATTCAAGGTGTTGGTGATTACCTTTAAAGCCCTATATGGTTCAGGGCCAGAGTATCTTTGGGACTGCCTGCTACCACATGTCTCCCTGCGATCGGTTAGATCACACAGCTGGCCTGCTCCATGTCCCGTCAGCTAAACAATGCCAGCTGGCGGACCCGCGGGCGAGGGCCTTCTCTGTGGCGGCTCCTACCCTCTGGAACCAACTACCCCTGAGATCCGGACGGGTTCCCACCTTATTGGCCTTCAGAAAAGCTGTGAAGACCTGGCTTTTTCGGCAAGCCTGGGGCCAATGAATGATTTGATGTTGGCCCATGAAATGAAATGATTGGTTGATTGAGTGGTTGTTTTTTTAAAATGGTTACACTTTTTAATTCTGTTTTTAAATGCTTTTTATATTAATGTTGTTTGTATTGTTGTTAGCTGCTCAGAGTCCCTGCGGAATTGGGCGGCATATAAATACAAATAATAAATAAATAAAATAAATAAACTCCCAGAATTCCCCAGCCAGCCATTCCAAGTCTTAATGTTGCCAAGTTTGGAGACCTTTTGTCCTAGTTCATACGGTAGAAGTAGCTTTCATTACCACCAGAAAACTCTTCAGTAACCTTTCTCTTGGATTAAAAATGATGGGAAGTGGATTAATGCCAATCCTACAGCTACCTTTTAAGGGAGAAAGGAATTATTTTTGAGTTGCACAAAATATAGGGGCATTCCTGAGTTAAATTCCTACCTGTGCCTTCCTGAAATTGAAGGTCAGTTGAGAGCTCTTACCTGGGCCATTATTTTTCCTGCTCCTCTTCTCTAACTTTACTCCCTACTTGCCTTCCCAGACAACAACGCTGAACAAACATCTCCAAGACCTGATGGATGGGTTGACAGCGAAGGTCTTCCGGACTTACAATGCGTCCATCACGCTGCAGGAACAGCTCGAAGCACTGACCAATGGTAAATCAAATTGACACACCACCTTCTAAGCTGTTCAGCTTTGGGGCCTTTGTTAACCCTAGCAGAATTTTTCAGCGCCTCCGGAGAACGTTTGATGGGACATATTTTGGGGATGGAGCAGATAAATGGATTCACATCCAAGTTGTAACGAGGTGGGTCAGTGGCTTAATGATGCTGGAGATGGTCTATGCTCCAGCGGTTTGAGTCCTAGCACTGCGTGGCAGGGTGAGCTCCCGTCACTCAGCTTCAGCTTCTGTCCACCTAGCAGTTCGAGAGCATGTTCTATGCGAGTAGACAAATAGGTACCACTTCAGTGTGGAGACGAGTTGGTGCTCTGTGCAGGCAGTCAGATTCTTGCCGGCTCTGAACCGCTGCAGCGGGCGCTCGGAAGAGATCGGAGGGCGGGCTCCTTTTGGGTGGGTGAACACTGGGGTAGTTCAGCGGGGAGGCTATGTAGGGAGACCCGTTCAGAGGGACCTGGGTGGGGCGAGTCCTGCCTAATTCGGCTGTCATTTTTCCTTTCCAGACCAGCTCCAAGCAAGCGGTGCACAAACGTCAGCAGCTCTTGCGCCGCCGCCTGCACCGCTTGCTGGGAGCTGGTCTGGAAAGGAAAAAAATGTAGCTGAATTAGGCAGGACTCGCCCCACCCAGGTCCCTCCAAACGGGTCTCCCTACGTAGCCTCCCCACTGAACTACGCCAGTGTTCGCTCACCCAAAAGGAGCCCGCCCTCCGATCTCTTCAGAACGCCCACTCTTTCCTGCACGAACGAGCTGGGGGCGCAAAAAGCGCTTCCCCTCTACTTGCATGCTGTTACCGGCTCTGCACCCCCCCCCCAAGACCAACAAGACGCCGCTACCCGGGGCCACCGGCCGCTACCTGGGTGCAGAGGGAGGTGAAGAGCCGGTAATAAACAGCATGCAGGTAGACGGGAAGAGCTTTTCGCGCTCCCAGCTCGTTCGCTGCAGAAAGCGGGCGCTTGGAAGAGCTCGGAGGGCGGGCTCCTTTTGAGTGGGCAATCAATGTCGGGTCGCATAATTCAGCGGGGAAGCTACAAAAGGAGACCAATTCAGGGCCTAAGAAGTCTAAGGCACCAACATTTGCCAGCGCAAACAGCCATGCTGGACTCTGCCTGGAGCGCGAGGCTGGCAGAAGGATGAGGAGCAGCGGCGGCAGACCGTTCATGCTGGCAAAGTTTGGTGCGGGAGGCTTTCCAGGCCCAAAATGGGCTGGGGGGGGCATGTGTGGGAAAGTGTGCGTGCGCAGGGTGGGGCAGTCATGCGCGCGTGCGCAGGTGCGGCGTGCATTGCATTGTGAGTGCCGGCACGCGCGGGCGATATCGCGGGCGCACACATATACTTTTGGCACACAACCAGAAAAAGGTTTGCCATCACTGTCCTAGTCAGTTGATTGGCACTTGGTCTTCCTCTGATGCTAAGAGTTTGATGACACTGATTACAATTAATCAGTGGAACAGGTTGCCTCCAGAAGTTGTGGGAGCTCCATCACTGGAGGCTCTTAAGAAGAGATTGGTCAAGCCTTTGTCCAGGATGGTATAGGGCCTCCTGCTTGGGCTGGGGGTTGGACTAGAAGACCTCCCAAGGTCCCTTCAACTCTGCTATTCTGATGATCTTGATTCCTTGAGCTAATTTCCCACACGTCGCACCCACAGAGAAGGACAGCCTGGCTGCTAAGCTCCTCTCCTACAACCGAGCCAACCGAGCAGTGGCCGTCTTGTGTAACCATCAGCGGGCAACTCCAAAGACCCACGAGAAGTCCATGAAGAACCTCCAGGCAAAGGTGAGACAGTAAAACAGGAGATATGGACACACCTGTTGCATTTTGCTGGAGATTTCTAGGTGGTTCATTTGTGGCAGGTGTTAAGAAAGAAAAGATTCCTTGTGGGTCTCTTTGCTACCTTATAATTGCTGGCAACCTGTGGTGTTGGGATCTTGGCCTTCTAGCAGAGGGTGTGGGAGCTGATCAAGTGTTGGATTGCAGGATGGAAGGAAGGCCACTTTGATTTCCTGCATAGATTTTCTTGAATCTGAAGGTTAGAAGGATCCATGGAGAACTTCTAGTCCAAACATCTGCCTGGGCAGGAATCTTCAGAACCATCCTACACAATCTTTGCTTGAAAAATACAGATGGTCAAATTCTGGTCCCAATCATGGTCATAGGTCAATCATGGCCATAGCTCAAGGACTACCTGTGCCATGGATGGAGACCTCACATCTCCAGCAGGCAGGCGGACCCAATGATTTATAGCTGTTGAGGTTCCTTACTTTGAGTTCAAAACTCTCCCTTAGATATTTCTACTCACTGGTTCTTCTCCTGCCCTTGGGCATTAGGAGACGAGAGGCATCCTTGGCGCTTCCTGAGCTTGGTTGGTTTTCTTGCAGATGTTTCGTTTCCAAACTAGGTAACATCATCAGTGCTAGAAGGGAGGGAGGCTTGTGGAGTAGAGGAGGACGATGACAATAATGACGACAACTTGGGGTCCTTGATGCTCTCTGAGTTTGGTTCTTTGCTTGCAGACGTTTCATTTACCCAACTGGGGAACATCATCAGTGCTATGAACATCATCATTAACACTGATGATATTCCCTAGCAGGGTCATGAAAGGCCTGCAAGAAAACCAACAAGCTCAGAGAGCACCAACGATGCCACAATTAAACCCTGAGCTACAAAGGGTTGAATGGTCTCTTCTATTGGTATTAGGAGAATAAATCCTCACGTTCTTCCCTGGAGTAGCCTTCAAGTATCAAGTTTGTTTGTTTATTTTATTTTTGTCAAGTACATGTTGGTAATATACATAGATAAAACATTGTTTGTATACATAAGATGGGTACTGATAAGCGGGAACATTAGGACAGGGACGGTAGGCACGCTGGTGCACTTATGCATGCCCCTTACTGACCTCTTAGGAATCGGGTGAGGTCAACAGTGGACAGTCTAAGGGTAAAGTTTTGGGGGTTTAGTGACGAAACCACAGAATCAGGTAGTGAGTTCCAGGCATTGACCACTCTTGCTAAAGTCGTATTTTCTACAGTCAAGTTGGAGCGGTTCACTTTGAGTTTGTATCTGTTGTGTGCTCGTGTATTGTTGTGGTTGAAGCTGAAGTAGTCATTGACAGGAAGGACGTTGTAGCAGATAATTTTATAAGCTATGCTTAGGTCGTGCCGAAGGCGACATAGTTCTAAGCTTTCTAAGCCCAGGATTTCAAGTCTGGTTGCGTAAGGTATTCTGTTGCGAGTAGAGGAGTGGAGGACTCTTCTTGTAAAGTATCTCTGGACACTTTCTAATGTATTTATGTCTGATATGCGGTGTGGGTTCCAGACAGATGAGCTGTATTCAAGGATTGGTCTGGCGAATGTTTTGTATGCTCTGGTTAGTAGTGTGATATTACCGGAGAAGAAGCTACGTAAGATTAGGTTAACAACTCTTGAAGCCTTTTTGGCGATGTTGTTGCAGTGGGCTTTGGCACTTAGGTCATTTGATATGAGTATTCCAAGGTCTTTGACAGAGTGAGGGTCGTCTGTAAGGTCTTGACTTTTCAGCTTGTATTTAATGTTCTGATTTTTTTTGCCAATGTGTAGGACAGAGCATTTGTTGGTTGAGATTTGGAGTTGCCAGATGTTTGACCATTCTGACACAAAGTCTAGGTCTTTTTGGAGGATAGCAGTGTTGTTGGTGGTGTTGAAGAGTTTTACATCATCGGCGAAGAGAACGCAGTCGCTTGTAATGTGATCGCAAAGGTCATTTATATAGAGTATGAAGAGTGTGGGTCCTAGTACGCTGCCTTGGGGTACACCGCTGTTAACAGGTATGGGATTTGATAGGGCACTCCCTATTTTGACCATTTGTTGTCTGTTTGACAGGAATGCAGTTAACCAGTCATGTAGGGGGTCCAGATTTTACTTTTCCTTAGATTTTACTTTTCGTGCCTAAAGGCACCTGGTTCCTTGAAGTGTCCTAGCCTCTCACCATCTGTATTGCAGTTCTCTGCACTATCCAATGAAGCCTTCAACTTTGGAGGCTTCTCTTTGCTAGCATAGGAGTAGAGACAGAGGTGGGATTTACATACTTCACTTACCGGTTCGCCCAGCACCGACAATGTGAGAGAGAGCGCGGGCGGGGCTTGCACGCATGCGCGCGGCTTGAAAACGCGGCTAAATAGGACGGCATAGCGCCACCCACAGGTCAGTACTACCGGTTCACCCGAACCGGCCCGAACCGGCTGAATAGCACCTCTGAGTAGAGGACTCCGTTTTGACTTACTCATCTTGTATTTCCAGATAAACGCCAGAAAGGATAAGCTGGCTGATGCAAAAGTGGGGCTGAGAAAGGCCAGCGCAGAACACAGATGCAAGAAGGAGGCGAAATCAAAAGCGTGAGTGAAAATCTTGGTCCTTTTTAGGCCTGGGGTGTTTAATCTCAGCGATGGCCGTCCCCTCTTTATTCTCATTGAAAGGCATGCAGATATACTGTCAGATAGGAATTTTTCCTACCAGAGGCGATCTTAGGATCTTGCTTCCTCGAAGTCATTTGTATTTAGAAAATAAAACCGAGATTCAAATCTAATTAACAAAATATTTATTTCAGTACAAAAGTAACAAAAATAAACCCTTAATAAACTACATCTTCTCAGCTAATTGATTCACGTCTGCCTTCGGGCAGGCATCGAAGAAGAAGGGAAAAGGGAGGAGACAAAACTCCTGGAATGCACGCATGCGTAGTAAAACGTATCACATGTCTGCTTGATTATAAATACAATAAACCTTAGAAAACAGTAGAGTTGCACAACTGGCAATTATTCACATCGTGACATATACGTCCATGTGAGCTGGTTCAGTTTAGTGGTGAAAGCGCCAGGCTAGAAACCAGGAGATGTGAATTCTAGTCCCACATTAGGCATGAAAGCCGGCTGGATGATACAGTCACCAGGAGATGGTGGGTTCTACTCATGCCTTAGACATGAAAACCGGCTGGGTGATTTTGGGCCAATCACCAGGAAATTGGGAGTTCTAGTTCCACCTTAGGCATGAAAGCCAGTTGGGTGACTTTGGGCTAATCACCAGGAGACAGTGAGTTCTAGTCCTGCCTTAGGCATGAAAGTCGCCTGGGTGACTTTGGGCTAATCACCAGGAGACAGTGAGTTCTAGTCCTGCCTTAGGCATGAAAGGCGGCTGGGTGACTTTGGGCCAATCACGAGGAGACAGTGCGTTCTAATTCCACCTTAGGCATGAAAGCTGGCT
Organism: Diadophis punctatus similis; assembly: GCA_023053685.1. Lineage (NCBI taxonomy): Eukaryota > Metazoa > Chordata > Lepidosauria > Squamata > Dipsadidae > Diadophis > Diadophis punctatus. The sequence continues at coordinate 204,871,214 of JALIGW010000003.1, read as the reverse complement.
GCATAACTTTGAGCCAGTCACTCTCTCTTAGCCCACATAGTCCAACTCGGGCAATAAGCCAGTCAGTCAATTCTTGTCACAACCACAACGCTTATTTCATCCGACAAAAAAAGCAAACACTGCAATTGTGGGGGGAAAGGGTAGGAAGGAAAAAAAAAAGATGTATATGCCTGTATTTGTGGGAATGCTGACGTTGAGCCCCAAAGCATTAAAATATACAGTAGTGACCAAAATTGTGGAAACCTTTTGGGAAAAGTGTATTTTTGAGGTTTGATGGCTAATATAACACCACTTTTTTTGGGGGGGGGGTTTTCAAGATAATCATATTCCACTGCTGGAATGGCCTGGGAATATCCCAGACCTTCACCCAATTGAAAATCTAGGGAGCCGACCCAGTCAGAAGCGACCCTAGTCAGAAGCGACCCAGCAATAAAACCCAGTTAATAGAAGCAATCATTCAATCTTGGTTTCACATTATAACAGGCTGCAGAACTAAAAGACTTGGTTCAGTCCATGGGAAGACGTTGTAAGGCCGTAACTCATGCTAAAAGTTACCCAACTATTAACTGACATGTTGATACTTTTTGTATATCTCATTTTTTTCTATGGTGATAATTTTTGTATATCTCGTTTCACTTTTCTTCTTTATAACTGCTATTCTAATAGCAAATCCTTCATATAAGTTATTGCATTACGTTCTTGATTAAATTATCTTTCCATTGATATATAGTTTTATGGTACTCCTCCTCCAAGAAAAAGTGGTGTTATTAGCTAGTTTTAGAAAATACACTTTTCCCAAAAAAGGTTTCCACAATTTTGGCCACTCCTGTAATTATAAAAAAATTCCCCACGTTGGCTGGGGAATTCTGGAGCTTGAAACCCATCCACCTTGAAGTGGTCAAGGTTGAGAAACACTTTTACAGGTGACGTCTCTGTTTTGAAACAGTGCCGTAGAAAGGAAAAAGAAACTGGTGAAGAAGATCGAAGAACAGCTGGCGAAGCTGAAATTCCAGGCCACCGACAAAGAGGAAAACAAGCAGATCGCCCTGGGCACCTCTAAGTTGAATTACCTGGACCCCCGCATCACCGTGGCCTGGTGGGTAAAGGGCAGCTAGAAGGGGTTTTTAGAGGGAGGATGGAGGACAGGAACTTGTTGTTAGAGGTGAGAATAAATTTCACGTAGAGGCGATGTTTGATCTTTCTCTCGGAGCTCAGGCATTTAGAAATGAAACCGAAGTTAATTTATTTCGGTACAAAAACAATAAATTCTGAATAATTACATTCTTGCTAATTAAATGCGACCGCTCCCAGTCAGAGCCAAACCACAAGAAGAATAATAGAGAATCAGGAATGCACACGTGCGCAGAAGATCACATCACCTGTCCTGCTTGTATTGGAATGTACCATAATATTAGGATAGGGGTGCATCACCCTGCATAGACATACAACTGACGATATTTACCACGTGACACTTGCAGGAGAAGGAATGGCAGAATCTGGGGGCAGAGTCAAGATAGGATTCAGCCTGGAATCCCTACATAGTCGCAAACCAAGTCCAACCTCCCTTGAATTCCATTATACCAGGCTAGGTAACCTCATCAAAGCAGTAGATTTAGTTTCAGTCTTCTGCAGTGGTGACGTTAGCTGGTCTACTAATGAAACATCTGAACAAAAACAACGAAGTTTGGAGAACATGAACAATAGCAATAGCAATAGCACTTAAACTTATATACCGCTTCACAGTGCTTTTACAGCCCTCTCTAAGCGGTTTACAGAATCAGCCTCTTGCCACCAACAATCTGGGTCCCCATTTTACCGACCTCGGAAGGAGGGAAGGCTGAGTCAACCTTGAGCCTGGCGGGATTTGAAATGGCAAATTGCAGGCAGCTGGCAGTCAGCAGAAGTAGCCTGCAGTACTGCACTCTAACCACTATGCCATCATGGCCCTCCTTCCCTTCCCACTTTCTTTTTCCCTCCCTCTCTCCCTTCCTTCCTTCCCACTTAGCAATAGCACTTAGACTTATATACCGCTTCACAGTGCTTTCCACCTCTCGCTAAGCAGTTTACAGCGTCAGCATATTTGCTTCCAACAATCTGGGTCCTCATTTTACCCACCTCGGAAGGATGGAAGGCTGAGTCAACCTTGAGCCTGGTGGGATTTGAACTGCCAAATTGCGGTCAGCCGGCAGTCAGCAGAAGTAGCCTGCAGTACTGCACTCTAACCACTGCGGCATCAAGAAGTTCAATCCTAAGCTTCATATACTACTCTCAACTTTTTGAGGCTGCAGATGATGTTATCTAACACATTTTGATAAGACACAGCTATCTGCTATAGAGAGTTAGCCACCATAACATTTCTTGGTTACTATATAACCCAGGGATGTCAAACTCAAGGCCCGGGGGCTGGATCCGGCCCACGGGGTGCTTAGATCTGGCCTGCAGGGCTGCCCTGGAAACAGCAAAGGACCGGCCCACGTTGCCTCTGCCAGCAAAAACAGAGGCCGTCGCAGCCGAAAACGGAGCATGGGAGGGCCACAGGTGACTCTCTCGAGCTCTGTTTTCGCTGGCAGAAGGTTGCAGGAGGCCGTTGCAGCCAAAAATGGAGCTTGGGAGCCCATTTTCACAATGACATCGAGCTGGCCACGCCCACCCTGGCCACGCCCACCCTGGCCCCCAGACGTCAAACACAACCCTGATGCAGCCCTCAATGAAATTGAGTTTGACACCCCTGATATAACCTAAGAAATGGTGGGACAATTGGAAAAGGTTTGTGGGATTTGGTCTGCCTACGTAGGAGAATGAGTGCCAGCATCCAGGGGTGGAGTCAAAAGAGGAATCAGCCTAGAATCCCTACATAGCCACAAACAAAATCCAATCTCCCTTGAATTCAGTTAAATCTTACCTAAATCGTAGCAATCCTGACCGAACTGGAGTCCTGCTTAAAGTAGACGTGCCCATCTTGCCATTGATCCCGTTATGATCCTTTAATTGCCTCCTCCAGTTCTGCTTTGATGCTGATGTGCGTCCTTCCTTCTCTTCTGCATTCCTTGACTCCAGGTGCCGACGGTTTGATGTGCCCATCGAGAAGGTTTACAACAAAACTCAACGAGAGAAGTTTGCGTGGGCCATTGCGATGGCGGATGAAGATTTTGTATTCTAAAGGGATCTAGGCGACTCCCAGCTTGTTGTGGGTCGCTCGTTGGCATGTTTTGTGTGCCTTTGCTAGCAGGGGGACCCATTTTGCACACAAAATACATCTAAAGGAGAATGGAGAGCCCATTTGTTTCTTCTTCTGTGTCAAAGGGGAGACTGCCCTGTTTTATTTATTTATGAGTAGTATTCGTTCTCCATCCTGGTCTGTGAGGATGTTGGATGGCTCACAAGAAGAACAGTTTTGGAACAGGATCAGGCAGTGTTCTCCTGGCCACCTCTTCTAGGTTTCTCAGGGATGGTCGTAATATGAGGAGATCCAACTGTCTTGAACATCCCTTCAATTTCGTTCCCAAAGACTTTCGGAAAAAGCCATTTCTGAATGGAAGGTTAGGTTGGATAATGTTGTGTTGCAAAACTCAACTTCTTGAGTTCTTGTTCACTGCTGTTCAGTGGAGGCCAAGTTCTTTTTCTTGATGCCCTTGAGATATGGTGGACCACCAACGCAAAAGACAGGAGCTAAAGATCCTGGGAACGATTCGTCATATCTAGAGGATCTCTAGTTCAGAGAAAAAGATGTGTCACCATCATGTTCCCTTGGCCCATTCAATGTTGTCTTCTAACACTTTGAGGAGATACATGGAACCCAAGAAGGAAAAAGACTTTTCTATGCCATTTGGTGCATTTTCTAACTTTCCTCCTCCTTGGATGCTCCTCACCACCTTTATTCCTCATCCTTTAGTGAGGAATCTCAAACATTAGCTGAAACCAGTCGAGTGCCTTCCTTTGGGGGAGACGACACAGAGGGGGATCCCTTCATCCTTGACTGGACTGTGGTCCAGACGTCGCCGTCGGTGCCTTCAAAAATCTGGATCAGAAGAAATGGGTAACTCAAGACTGTTCCTACACACAGTTTTGACACACTCACTGATGATAAGTTAAATTTGTCACAGTCGTATTTGTAGTAGTAATTGTGCAAAGTTACCCCAGTCAGGAAAGATCTGCAGATGTTACCGCGAAGAACATCTTGGCAGTAAACATCTACAATTCATAGCCAGTTTATGATGGTTTGGTTTAGTAAACCAGTGTAGCAAATGCTAGACTTCAAAACCAACGAGGGACACAACATCTACACCAGGGTTAGGCCACTATGACCCTTTTACCTCAGCATGGCTCAAGAATTCTGGGAGATGAAGTCCACAGATCGTAAAGGGGCCATAGGTGCTCACCCGTGGTCTAGACTGCCAACATATTGAGTGATTAATTCCAGAGTGTGTTTCTAGAGCCACTAGTACAGCGGTTTCCTACCTTCCTAATGCCGCGACCCACCCTGCCATCGCCATTTGGGTTCTTTTACCCTCTCTGCATGCGCAAAGCGTTCTGCGCATGCGCAGAGGGTAAAAGAACCCAAATGGCGGGGTGGGTCGCGGGCCGCGGGTTGTGGGGCGCGATATGGCCAGGCTTGTGGCAGTGGGGGGAGAGCTGAGGATGCCAGGGCGACCCCTGGGAAATGGTCGTTCGACCCCCAAAGGGGTTGCGGCCCCCAGGTTGGGAACCGCTGCACTAGTAGGTGGAAAAACATCAGTTCCTTCTACAATTAATATTCTGGATCATCTAATGAGTGCAGGTTGCTAATCTTCCCACAACAATTATGGCGGTGGTAATTCTAGGGTTAAAATCTTTGTTTCAGTGCCACAGACTAAACATTCATCGGTTTTACTCATGGGCACACACATACCCTATTTCAATTCTATTTCCTTAAACAATTCATCCCTTGAGTTTGGTGCCACCGGTGATTAAAAGCCATCATAGGAATGGATGTTGTTGATTGGGGATGATGGGCACTTGTATCCAAGACAGAAGGGGGTGTCACTTTGGGAATATCATATTTAAGAGTTTAAGTGCCGGCTTTGTTTGGGGTTTTGGCTGAGTGCACCAGAATCCAGTAAAGGAAGTGGCTAAGAGGTTTGCTTATTAAAATAAAATTTTGCACAGTTCAATATTTGAATATCTTATTTCTATCACTATGTGAAGCTAGCAGTGTGGAATATTTCAGAGCTTGGAATTTGCACTTTTACCCATAGAACGAATATGTTGGAATATTTTCATATGAAATTGCCACTTACAATAATTTCATATATCATGTATATTGATTTCTGTTCTTGATACAACGGGAATAACAAAAAAAGAAGAAGAGAAGATTGATTTCTGTTCTAATATATGTGATGCATTCATGTAGGTGACAGAAATGTGTTGCAATAATACTCTTTTCTGCTGCTATTTTCCCAAAAACTCTGTTTAGGTGGTTTTATTCGATCCCAATTCTAAGGCCTTTATTTTATTTATTCATTTTTTTAAGAAGTGTGCCCTGTCCCTGGACAGTTTTTTGGACTTTCTTTTGCCTTGTTCAACAGAGGATCTATCTTTAAATGTATTTTCTGAGATCAATCGCAGGACTAAGAGTTTTTCCTTGGATTGCCCCATTTTTCTAACATTTTGCAACCAATTAAAATGGTGGTTTGAAAATATTCCGGTGGTTTCTTAGTGTTTTCTTGATGTGATGCAGCCTCTCGCCACACGAGGGCGTGCGTCTTTGCAGCGTCTGAGGTTGTTCGGTCACATTCGCGGAGAAAGATGCACAGAGGTGAAAAATAAAAATCTGTTGATTCCTTTATGAGAGCCTGTGAGGGGCTCTCATGCTCTGCCTGTCAGCCACCTGGTTGTGTGAACTTGCCCAATTTGGAGGCAAGAATGCAAGAAAAGGGAAGGAAAGGAAGGGAGGGAGGGAGGAAGAAAGAAGCAAAAGAAAGGGAAAGGAAGGATGAGGGAGGTCTGGAATTTAAGAGAAAGGAAGAGAGAAAAGGAAGGGAAGGGAAGGGAGGAAAAGAAAGGAAGGCAGAAAGATGGGAAGGGAGGGAAGGAAGGAAAGATGGTGGAAGGAACAAGAAAGGAAGAGGGAGGGAGGAAGAAAAGGGAAGGGTGAGGGAGGTCTGGAATTGTCTGGAAGAGAAAGGAAAGGAAGGAAAGTAAAAGGGAGGGAGGGAGGTGGAGTTTGAGAGGAAGTAAAGAGGAAGGGAGGGAGGAAGAAGAAGGGGAGGGAGAGGGAAGGAAGGATAAATGGTGATGGAAGGAACAGGAAGAAAGGGAGGGAGGAAGGAAGGAAGGAAAAAGGGAAGGAAGGGTGAGAGAGGTTGGGAATTTAAGAGGAAGGGAGAGGAAAGAGGAGGGAGGAAAGGAAAAGGAAGAGGGAAGGGAGGGAGGTCACGCTTAAGAGGAAGGAAGGGAGGAAGGAAAGTGAAAGAAGAAAGAAAAGGAACAAAGGAAGAGGAAAGAAGAAAAAAACTACACCAAGTAGAGGGTATATAATGTTATGAAAAGTACCAACCATTCATTTCGTGCCTGAAGTTGTAACGTTCCTCGCACTTAACAACCGTCCCAGCAACCCCATACTCACACAATCAACTGTCAAGTGCTTGGCAACCAGCATGAATTTATGGTAGAGTAATTTTGGTGGTGGTAATTTAATTTAATTTATAGGCCGCCCATATCCCGTAGGACTCAGGGCAGCATACAACAAAGAAAGAAATTGACAAAAATGACAATTTAAAATGATTACAAAAATTAAAACATCCTCATTCGTACATGGGGCATTGAGCTCTTATTTTCACCCCGCCTGCAGGAAGAGCCATGTTTTCACGGCTTTACGGAAGGCCAGCAGGTTAGGGATAATCCGGATCTCTGGGTAAAGTAATGATGGTAAGGTAATTCCCATGATTTCACATTCTGGAAGAAGCCTGCCCAAATATCAGGGAGTAGAAATTCAACTCCGATGTTCATACTCTCCAGAATGAATTCAGAACATGCCGTAATTCTTAATTGTATAGTTGATTTAATCTTCTCAGAAATCTGCCAAACCGTCACTTCTTCCTCCGTGTCACTGAATGTGCAATTATAAGGCGGGGATGAATTGCATCCTTATCTGGAGGGAATGTGGTTCTACCAACTCAATACAATTTGAACCTTTCCTGACCCTCTAAATTTCACACCCCACCCTGATCCCATTGGAGATTTTTCCAATGAGATTCTTCTCAAAAATGCCAACACCGTTCTAGGCTGCATCAACAAAGGGATAGAATCAAGATCATGTGAAGTGTTAATACCACTTGATAATGCGTTGGTAAGATCACACTTGCAATATTGCATCCAGTTTTGGTTGCCACAGTACAAAAAAGATCTTCGAACGAGTGTAGAGAAGAGCAACAAACACAATTAAGGGACTGGAGGCTAAAACCTACAAAGAACAGAAGGTGACTCGCCCATAACTAAAATTTGGATAGGAAGAACAGAAAGCCTCTGAAGCAACACAACACATCTATCTAGAGCAGTGGTTCTCAACCTTCCTAATGCTGCGACCCTTTAATTCAGTTCCTCGTGGTGACCCCCAACCATAAAATAATAAAATTATTAGGAAACTCAGGGGTGGGTTCTAACTTACGTTGCTGCTGGTTCGCTTCCTCCTGCGCTGTGTGGCCGCACCTCGTGAGCATGCATGCACTTTAAAAAAAAATTGCAAAAAAAAGCCGAAAACAAGATGGCGACGCATATGCAGTGCTGGAAATTCAGCTTCTACGCATGCTCAGAAGTTCCCATGGTACAGATTTTTTTTTTGCAGTAGTCTATTTGCATGTGGGTGGACCCGCCTGGAGACTGATAGAGAAGCGGTGTCTCGGTTCCTAAGACGACCCCTGTCTTAGGGGTTCTTAGGCGACCCCTGTGAAAGGGTCATTCGACCGCCAAAGGGGTCATGACCGACAGGTTGAGAACCACTGATCTAGAGGACATCACCCATCAGGAGTTCTTCTGTTGCTACCGCCATATATATAACATAACATAATATAATATAATAATATAATATAATATAATATAATAATATAATATAATATAATATAATATAATATAATATAATACAATACAATACAATACAATACAATACAATACAATACAATACAATACAATACAATACAATACAATACAATACAATACAATACAATAATATAATAATATAATATAATATAATATAATATAATATAATATAATATAATATAATATAATATAATATAATATAATATATAATACAATACAATACAATACAATACAATACAATACAATACAATACAATACAATACAATACAATACAATACAATACAATACAATACAATACAATACAATAATATAATATAATATAATATAATATAATATAATATAATATAATATAATATAATATAATATAATATAATATAATATAATATAATATATAATACAATACAATACAATACAATACAATACAATACAATACAATACAATACAATACAATACAATACAATACAATAATATAATATAATATAATATAATATAATATAATATAATATAATATAATATAATATAATATAATATAATATAATATAATATAATATAATATATAATACAATACAATACAATACAATACAATACAATACAATACAATACAATACAATACAATAATATAATATAATATAATATAATATAATATAATATAATATAATATAATATAATATAATATAATATAATATACAATACAATACAATACAATACAATACAATACAATACAATACAATACAATACAATACAATAATATAATATAATATAATATAATATAATATAATATAATATAATATAATATAATATAATATAATATAATATAATATAATATAATATAATATAATATATAATACAATACAATACAATACAATACAATACAATACAATACAATACAATACAATACAATACAATACAATACAATACAATACAATACAATACAATAATATAATATAATATAATATAATATAATATAATATAATATAATATAATATAATATAATATAATATAATATAATATAATATAATATATAATACAATACAATACAATACAATACAATACAATACAATACAATACAATACAATACAATACAATACAATACAATACAATACAATACAATACAATATAATATAATAGTATTTTTTCTCAACTTTCTGGTCCAGGATTCCCATACTTAGTATTCCCATACAACCACCATATTTCTGGTTCATTTATTTTAAGAAGCAGAGTTAAGGCTAAGGGTGGGTGCAAGAAAGAAGATGTCCAATTGGTACAGGGAAAAGGTATAACAACTTGGGGAGAGCCCAAAGGTATTTTTTCAGGAGGCAACTGGACTTTCTTGTTTTTTCTTTGAAGACGTTTCGCTTCTCATCCCAGAAGCTTCTTCAGCTCTGACTGGATGGTGGGGAATGGAAGGATTTATATTCCTTGCAGATAGCTGGTCATTTGCATACTTTTTAGAGAGTCGTTGAGGCCACTTGGAGGTTTATCTGTGTCCTCAAGGTCACCTGAGTGGTGCTCCTGGTTCCTGTAGTCTGCCATTTCTCTCTCTCTGGAAATCCATTCCTACTCCCACACCATTCAAAGAGTGTTCATCCCAAATTGTGTAGCTGTAGGGATTCTCAGTCATCCAGGTCATGGTTGTCCTAAAGATGCTTTTTCAGGAGGCAACTGGACTTTCTTGTTTTTTTTCTTTTGAAGAAGTTTCACTTCTCATCCAAGAAGCTTCTTCAGCTCTGACTGGATGGGGGGAATGGAAGGATTTATATTCCTTGCAGGCAGCTGGTCATTTGCATCCTTTTACAGGGTCGTTGAAGCACTTGGAGGTTTATCTGTGTCCTCAGGGTCACCTGAGTGGTGCAAATGGTTCCTGTAGTCTGCAATTTTTTCCTCTGGAAATCCATTTCTACTCCCACACCATTCCAAGGGTGTTCATCCCAAATTATGTAGCTAAAAGTCTGTAGAGATTCTCAGTCATCCAGGTCATGGTGGGTCAACCATGACCTGGATGACTGAGAATCTCTACAAACTTGGGCAGAGATTTTGTCCGCCTGACTCTAGAGCAGAGGTGGGGGAACGATGGCCCCTTAATAACTTGTGGACTTCAACTCCCAGAATTTCAAGAAAGCACCTGCATTTTCATCAGATGACCATAGGGATGCTGTAGTGGTGAAAAACGGTCATAAGTTGCATTTTCCAATGCTACTGCAACTTCAAACGGTCACTAAAGGAACGGTTGTAAGTCGAGAACTACCTGTATTGTTCAAAAGTTTTCTTCTCTGCCTTGGTGTTGAAAACACACACACACATACACACACACACCCTTTTTAATTCCAAAAGTTGACAATCATTATGTAGTCGCTGAATCAAATCAGATGTCAAACATTCTTTCTGAGGTTGTATAATGCTTTTTTTTAAAAAAAAGCAACCGTCCATGCCTGTAAAGAGTCACCATTCTTGATGATAAGGTCCAAGGAATGGATTGTCACTAAACAAATGGTTGCAAGTTGAGGATTACCTGTATTCATGGTTCCCTGGATCCATCCTGTTGTGGCCCGCCAGCGGCCAGCGGAGCTGGCAGCAGATTCGGACAGTGAGGAGGTTGGGGAGGAACATGGGCCAGTCCTGGAGTTTGGGGAAGGTTCTGACGAGGGCTCAGCGTCCGAGGCAGAGACGGGGCCAGGGACGTCTGACAGTTATCAGCTGCCTTTGGAGTCAGACATCAGTGAGGCAGGCGAACAGCTGGAGCCCTGTTCCCAGTGTGCGCATGCGCAGAGCTGCCAGACGAAGGGAACAGCTGAGGGACAAGGGTCGACTTGGGAGTAAGGCCACAGGTGGACGATGAATGGCCCCTCCCAGAGGGAATAAAAGAGGAGCGAACGGGGAGGGGAGTTTGCAGGAGACAATTAGTTTGCTTAATTGGTTCGTGACTCGCAGAGACTCCTTGCCAAGTTTTGAAGATATCGGCCTGGCAGCTCTCCAAGCCAGATAAGGTCTGTGACTGTAAATTCACCTTGAAAGACTTCGCTGGATGTGAATGAGAAGAATTCACAGTAACTTAATAAAAAGGGTTTTTTGTCGGGACAAGGAGTCTGCTTTGTGGTTTGGGGAATCCTAGGTCAGAACACATCCAGGTGATCCTTCTTAGTTACTTCAAAAGATCCTTGATGAACAGGAGATACCTACAAGCATCTTGTCTGCGCACAATCGTGCCTACCGTTCCTGTCCTAATGTACACATATATTCTTACCTCTTTTACTCTTATTCATGCTTGTACTATTACATATATATTCAATCATGTTTTACTGTTTATACTTTGCTTATAATCATATATGCTTGACAAATAAACAAATACAAATACATGTAAATCAGACGGATTCCATACATTTGGACCAAACCTTCATGGCTTAGGACCAGGCTATCTCCGGGACCGCATTCTGTCTCATACTTCCCTCCGACCGGTTAGGGCCCACAGAGTTGGCCTCCTCCAGCTCCCGTCAGCCAAGCAATGCTGGCTGGCGGGCCCTAGGGGGAGGGCCTTCTCTGTGGCGGGCCCCGCGCTCTGGAACCAACTTCCTCCAGAGACCCGAACCATCCTCACCCTGCTGGCCTTCCGAAAAGCCGTTAAGACATGGCTTTTCCTGCAAGCAGGAGGTAGAGCTTAATTCCATCTGAACTCTCCCCCGGGTATGTCTGGTTGTTGGATGGTTTTTAATATTGCAATTTTTAATTTTTATATTCTGATTTTAATCCAATTGTTTATTGGTTGTTCTTGTATTTTTTCTGTGCTGTACGCCGCCCTGAGTCCCTTGGGAATTGGGCGGCATATAAGAAAACCAAATAAATAAATAAATAAATAAACAGTTCAGTAGATCCTGCATCATGAGTAGCGTTCACGTTGGCAGGAACGTGAGCGTCTCTGATCCAAGTGTCTTGCAAATCCAGTGCTCTTCAGGTGATCTCCAGCCAGCCAGTGACTTTCCCTAGGTAGAGAAGTGGCAAGGTAAAGAGGAGGAGCTTTTGATGGTGGAGAAAGTCTTAGCGAAATGTTTTTACCACACCTATTTCCTGGAGGCAACAATCGATCGTCTCAGTTGTACCTCCCAAAGGGGAAGGCAAGACGACTCACCCACAGGCATGTATACCATTGTTCACAAATGTTCCAGTTCCTTTGGAGAAGGTAAGTCCACTGTTTTATCAGGTCCTCCAAGGTTCACTCGAGGGTGTCAAGGGAGAAGGAGAAGCTCCGATCATGAAGACCCACCTTGTCGTTCTTGGTCTGCTGTTTCTACTTAAAAATGAAGGTAAGCCCGCACTACCAGACCAACACAATTGATTGCCAAAGTTAGTTTCAGGCACTGATAAAATTACCCAACTCTAGTTTTGATCTGTTCATTGACCTACTTCTATTTTGAAGTATTATGTGTTGGGAGAGGTAGAACATTTCAAGGGTTCCAGTTCTACCAGTTGTTCAGTTGCTAAGTCATATCCAACTCTTTGCAACTGCATGGAGCATAACATGTGAGGTCCTCTTGTCTTCCACACTTTGCCCAAAATTCATGTTCCTTCCGTCCATGACACTATCTAACCATCCCCTCCTCTGCTGTTCCCCTTCTCCTTTGGCCTTCCATCTTTCCCAACATCAGGGTCTTCTCCAAGGAGTCCTCTCTTCCCATTTGGTGGCCAAAGGATTTGAACTTCAGTTTCTGTCCTTCCAAGGAACAATCAGGGTTTAGGATTGATTGATTGGACCTCCTTGCAGTCCCAAGTTGAAGACCCTCAAGAATCTTCTCAAACGCTAAAACCTTATCTATCTATCTATCTATCTATCTATCTATCTATCTATCTATCTATCTATCTATCTATCTATCTATCTATCTATCTATCTATCTATCTATCTATCTATCTATCTATCCATCCATCCATCCATCCATCCATCCATCCATCCATCCATCCATCCATCCATCCATCCATCCATCCATCCATCCATCCATCCATCCATCCATCCATCCATCCATCCATCCATCCATCTATCTATCTATCTATCTATCTATCTATCTATCTATCTATCATCTACCTATATCTATCTATCTATCATCTACCTACCATCTATCTATCTATCTATCTATCTATCTATCTATCTATCTATCTATCTATCTATCTATCTATCTATCTATCTATCTATCTATCTATCTATCTAATTTTATTTATTTATTTATTTATTTTGTCAAGTACGTATTGGTAATATACATAGATATAACATTGTTTATATACATAAGATGGGTACTGATAAGAGGAAACATTAGGACAGGGACGGTAGGCATCTGGTGCACTTATGCACGCCCCTTACTGACCTCTTAGGAATCGGGTGAGGTCAACAGTGGACAGTCTAAGGGTAAAGTTTTGGGGGTTTGGTGACAAAACCACAATGTCAGGTAGTGAGTTCCAGGCATTTATCACTCTGTTGCTATATCTATCTATCTACTCTCTCTCCCTCTCATCTCTCCCTTTCCATCTCTTTATCTCTCTCTCTCCATCCATATCTATCTACCTATCATCTATCTATCTACCTATCATCTATCATCTATCTATCTAATCTATCTAATCTATCTTATCTATCTATCTATCTATCTATCTATCTATCTATCTATCTATCTATCTATCTATCTATCTATCTATCTATCTATCTATCTATCTATCTATCTATCTATCTATCTATCTATCTATCTATCTATCTAATATTGCCGCCTATTCACCCATGGTGACTCAAGGTGGCTTACTGCACTGAAGAATTGGGCCCATTACTGGATCAAGGAAAAGCCAAATGGCATATTGCTTTACCTGTTTATCATTAACCAAATACACCCAGAGACTGGATTATTTATTTATTTATTTATTTATTTATTTATTTGTTTGTTTGTTTGTTTGTTTATTTATTTATTTATTTATTTATTTATTTATTATTTATTTATTTATTTATTTATTATATTGCCGCCTATTCGCTCATGGTGACTCAAGATGGCTTACAGAATATAACACATTTAAAACAATAAAAACTAATAAAAAAGAATAAAAATAAATTCATATAGTACAAGATAACAAAATCACCCCCCATCTCCCACCCCTCGCCCCATTGACAGCCAATCACACGAGCCATTGAATGGGCCGTTCTGGATTCCCCAGGCCCACTGGCAGAACCAGGTCTTCAGGGCCTTCCGGAAGAGTGTTAGAGTGGGGGCCATTCTAATCTCTGAGGGGGATGATGTTCCAGAGAGAAGGCGCCACCACAGAGAAGGACCTTCTTCTGGGGTCCCACCAGGTGTATCTCCCTCGGGGATGGGACCTGCAACATTCCCTGCCTCCCTGTTCTGATGGGTTGGGTAGATGTGACCGGCAAGAGATGGTCCCTCAGATCACCTGGTCCCAAGCCATGAAGGGCTTTAAAGGTGACAACCAGCACCTTGAATTGCACCCGGAAGCAAATCTGCAGCTAATGCACCTCCTGCAGGAAAGGTGATACATGTGCACACCGGGATCTGCACAAAACCATGCGGGCCGCTGCATTTTGCACCAACTGGAGCTTCCGGATATGATTGGAGAAAGCCATTTAGGGAAGCGAGTTCACCCTCTTTCTTCATGTGAGAATCTAAAATTCTTCAACTCGAAAACTTTGACATAGATAAAAAAAACTTCATTAAGTATTACGATTAAAAATATGAAAGCTAATGCAAAGTAAAATAAAAAATAAAAATAATACAGAAATGATAGAAAAATAAGAAAAATTAACAATATTGTAAAGAAAAAAAAGTGGTTTTATACAAAACAATAATTTCCCTGTTCATCAGAAAAATGACATTTAAAAAGAAATGACCCTTAGAGGCTACATTACTACTGTGAGCTTAGCTGGAATCTGCTGTTTGGTTCACCAGTCGACAGCAAAAACCTTGGTTCTTACAGTCTACTTTTAAGGAACAGCTGTCTGGAGTACGTATGGGCAATCCTGTGGTATCTCCTTTCTATGGAGAGATTTCAGTGGCCAGGATCCGCTCTCTGACTGCTGATCTCTGCCGTAATGCCATCCTCACTCCTACAGGGACATGTAGTTCATCATGTCCTCGCTGGAAGTCACAAACTGTGACGTAGACACAAGTAAACCCAGGACAACACTTTTTACCAATTATCGTAATTGTAAGGTCCTTATACTCTGGAGAAATGGAAGATTAAAGGCAGGGGCGGGTACTTCTTACCTGGCTACCGATGTGCTGTGCGCGCATCATCACATTTCACGTACGCGCGTCCTCTTGGGCGATTTTGCTTCCGCGCATGCGCAGGAAGCAAAAAATCACCGAAATCTCATGCACACAAACGTCCCCTCACGAGATTTTGCTTCCGCACATGCGCAGGAAGCAAAAAAAGGCCAAAAATTCAGAAAAAAAGATGGCGCCGCACGATGGACCTGCAAAGATGGCACTGGAGCCGTCGCGTGCAAATTGCACAATCGGTGGGTCCCTACCGGAACGGCGCACTGGACCACACCGGTAGGAACACACCACTGATTAAAGGTGAACATTTAATAGAAACAAGGAAGATGAAGCAGCAGGAAGCACAAGTAAGCTGAAAATATAGAGCAAGAAAGAAGAGAAAGAAAAACAAGAGACAAAATTGTGAGACCAACATCTGAGGCTGGCTGTGGAACTAAGGTAGGGATGTAGAGTAGGATATCAGTAAATAGCAAAAGTCAATTACAAACTGCAGCTTTACTCGGAACAGCTTGCATCCTGCGACGATACCTTTCTGTCCATCAAATATCCACATCTGCCTCTCCCAGGTCCTCGGGAAGGGCTCGGTAGGTGGACAAAAATGCCAAATGCAGTCTGAACATCTAGCTGACTATGTAACCAACCAATAAATATATAATAATAATGATAATAAGTAACAAACAAGCAAAGTTTGCAGTCAAATCTAACTGCAAACAGCAGAATATAAGTATCTTTTTAAAGTACAAGAGCTAAAATATGCTGAGAGCTGAGAGCATATGCACCAAAGACAAATTCCTTGTGTGTCCAATCACACTTGGCCAATAAAGAATTCTCCTCTCTTCTCTTCTCTTCTCTTCTCTTCTCTTCTCTTCTCTTCTCTTCTCTTCTCTTCTCTTCTCTTCTCTTCTCTTCTCTTCTCTTCTCTTCTCTTCCCTTCCCTTCCCTTCCCTTCCCTTCCCTTCCCTTCCCTTCCCTTCCCTTCTTCTCTTCTCTTCTCTTCTCTTCTCTTCCCTTCCCTTCCCTTCCCTTCCCTTCCCTTCCCTTCCCTTCCCTTCCCTTCCCTTCCCTTCCCTTCCCTCCCCTCCCCTCCCCTCCTCTCCTCTCCTCTTCCCTTCCCTTCCTTCCCTTCCTTCCCTTCCCTTCCTTCCCTTCCCTTCCCTTCCCTTCCCTTCTCTTCTCTTCTCTTCTCTTCTCTTCCCTTCTCTTCTCTTCCCTTCCCTTCTCTTCTCTTCTCTTCTCTTCTCTTCTCTTCTCTTCTCTTCTCTTCTCTTCTCTTCTCTTCTCTTCTCTTCTCTTCTCTTCTCTTCTCTTCTCTTCTCCTTCTCTTCTCTTCTCTTCTCTTCTCTTCTCTTCTCTTCTCTTCTCTTCTCTTTCCCTTCCCTTCCCTTCCCTTCCCTTCTCTAGATTTGCCCTGTCCAGTTGCCCTGTCTAGGCGTGGTGCTCATCTCTGTTTCTTGACCAAAGTAGACAGCGTTGTCCAAATTAATGTCTGTGGTCATGTGGCCAGCATGACCAAAAGTGCACAGAACGCTGTTACTTTCCCACCAAAGTGGTACCTATTTATCTACTCGCATTTGCATGCTTTTGAACTGCTAGGTGGGCAGGAGCTGAGGCAAGTAACGGGAGCTCACCCCGTCTCCACGGCACTTGGGTCTCAAACACAGCCTATCAGCTTTCCAGCTGACAAGCTTGGCATCTTTAACTGCTGATCCTCCTTTAAAGTACAATAACAATATAAATTGCTGATTTTGATCCTAGACCAGCAAGCAAAAGCTGAAATGGTTCAAGATAAGGCTATCATACTCAGTTGGGGATTCAGAGGCCAAACCACATCTGGAAATGTTGGGCAAGAATATTTGCCAGATGTCGCTTTCCAGAGCTGAAACGCTCTTTCCTTGTTCTCCTTCCTTCCTTCCTTCTTGCCTTCTGCAGTTTCCCCCCACTGACCTGCTTCGTGTGTGAGAATCAGCGCACCAACCTGCAGTGTCTCCGTTTCAGAGAGTGCGGCGAGGAAGAAATGTTCTGCGTGACTGCCGTGGCCTCATATGAATTTGGTACGCTTCAGGCAGCTGGTTGCTGACCGGCTGGGGTGAAAGTAACCTGGCCATCAGTTGTTTGGCATTAGTAGGGCTGCCCTACTCCAAAAGTAGGGCAGCTGCCTTGATCACTTGCAGCAGGATGAGAGAGGGAGGGAGAGAGAGAGAGGGAGGGATGGAGGGGGAAGGGATGGAGGGGGGGAGAGAGAGGGAGGGGGAGGGAGGGAGAGGGAGAGGGAGAGGGAGAGAGAGACCCAGATTATATGGATCCAAGGCAGAAGAAGACCACCAGAGAGATTAGAAAAGCTCTGAGGTCTGTTCCAGCCCTATGTTCTATGTTGAGCACCAATAGAATAACAGAATAACAGAGTTGGAAGGGACCTTGGAGGTCTTCTAGTCCAACCCCCTGCCCAAGCAGGAGACCTTATACCATTTCAGACAAGTGGCTGTCCAGCCTCTTCTTGAAAACCTCCAGGTATGGAGTACCCACAACTTCTGGAGGCAAGTTGTTCTACTGGTTAATTGTCCTCACTGTCAGGAAGTTTCTCCTTAGTTCCAGGTTGCTTCTCCCCTTGATTAGTTTCCATCCGTTGCTTCTTGTCCTGCCTTCAGGTGCCTTGGAGAATAGCTTGACCCCCTCCTCTCTGTGGCAGCCCCTCAAATATTAGAACACTGCTATCATGTCACCCCTAGTCCTCTTCTTCATCCAACTAGATATACACAATTCCTGGAACCATTCTTCGTATGTTTTGGCCTCCAGTTCCTTAATCATCTTTGTTGCTCTTCTCTGCACTGGACCCCACAGTTCAACCCCAAGCTACAAATATTCTCTTCTGTTGGTAAAAGGAACATTGCTCCTTTCCATCTCATATCGCCAAGAAGCCAGGGAAAGAGAATGAATGGAGCATGACATCCTGGTTGATTTAGCAGGGGTGGCCAAACTATGGTTCTTTGAGGACCTGTGGACTTCAACTCCCAGAATTCCTGAGCCAGCCATGCATGCAGGAATTCTGGGAGTTGAAGTCCACAGGTCTTCAAAGAACCATAGTTTGGCCACCCCTGATTTAGAGGGTGTGAGTATCTAAGTCATGTGCAAGAACCATGGGTTGTTTTTTTTGAGCTGGGGTGGTGCAGTGGTTAGAGTGCAGTATTGCAGGCTAATTCTGCTGACTGCCAGCTGCCTGTAGTTCGGCAGTTCGATTCTCACCGGCTCATGGTTGACTCAGCCTTCCATCCTTCTGAGGTCGATAAAATGAGGACTCAGATAGTTGGTGAAAATAGGCTGACTCTATAAAACCGCTTAGAGAGGGCTGGAAAGCACTGGGAAGTGGTATGTAAGTCTAAGTGCTATTGCTAAGTGGGAAGGAAGGAAGGAAAGAAAGAAAGAAAGAAAGAAGGAAGGAAGGAAATAAGGAAGGAAGGAAGGAAGGAAGGAAGGAAGGAAGGAAGGAAGGAAGGAAGGAAGGAAGGAAGGAAGGAAGGAAGGGCCGTGGTGGTACAGTGCTTAGAATGCAGGCTGATTCTGCTCACTGCCCAGCGGTTCAATCCTGATCAGCTAAAGGTTGACTCATCCTTCCATCCTTCCAAGGTCATAAAATGAGGACCCAGATAGTTGGGGCCAATAGGGGGACTCTGTAAACTACTTAGAGAGGGCTGTAAAGCACTGTGAAGCGGTATATAAGTCTAAGGGCTATTGCTATTTTCTTAGGCCTCACTGAGGCTTCAGAAACCATTGTAGATTCCCTGTGCAAATTTAATTAACTGACCCACTGATGGGTAGATATTCTCACATTAATGCTCCAGGCTAATGTTCTTATGGCTTTATCCACATTGGTGCAACCAGTTTGGATAATGCAACCTATGGCTCAAAGGGATGTGGCTAAGTTGTGACGCTGTGATGCATCTTTTTACAATGTTGTCCAAAAGGTCTTGTCCAAAGTTCAACAGAGTTGGAAGGGACCAGGGGCGGGTTCCTAATTTTTTTACTACCACTCTGTGGGCGTGGCTTATTTTGTAGGTGTGGTTTGCCAGCCATGTGACCGGGTGGGCATGGCTTGCCGGCCATGTGACCGGGTGGGCGTGGCTTCTTGGATTGCTGAAGGGAGGGGAACTGAGATAGGTCGCCGCCCATTCCCCCTCCCCTCAGCAGCTCGAGAAGCCTGGAACGTGCAAAAATGCCTGGGATCATCACCGCACGTTCGTGGCTTCTTGGACTGCTGAAGGGAGGGGAATGGAGATAGCTCCTGCTGCCCGTTCTTTCAGTGTCTCACGTGCTCCCTCAGCCATCCTCCCCTGCTTGGACTCACTGTGGGGTAGGAAGGTAGCGCATGTGCAGTGCCAGAAGCTCGGCTTCTGGGCAATGCGCAGAAGAAAATAAAAAAAAAATTAAATTTTTTTTTTTAAATGGCAGCACCCAGGCACCGGCAAACCGACCGCACCGGTACTGTGACATCACCAGCGGGCCGCTACCGGTGCTATAGAGTGGACCGCACCGGTAGGAACCCACCACTGGAAGGGACCACATTGATCATGTCCTACCCAAGATAAGAATCCCAAGCCATGTTGTACAAATGGATGCTAAGCAACCTGTATATGAGGTAGTCCTTGACTTATGACCAACATTTCTGTTGCTAAGCAAGACAGTTGTTAAATGAATTTTGCCCCATTTTAATGACCTTTCCTGCCACAATTGTTAAGTGAATTACTGCCGTTTAGTTAGTAACATGGTTGTTAAGTGAATCTGGCTTCCCCATTGACTTTTTCTTCTCAGGTCGCAAAAGGGATACGAGTCAGTTGCCCAAGCGTCTGAATTTTGATCATGTGACCACAGGGATGCTGCAATGGTCGTAAGTGTGAAAAACAGTCATAAGTCCCTTTTTGTCAGTGCTCTTCAAACGGTCACTAAATGAACGGCTGTAAGTCTAAAAGTCTACTAGTATATAAAATTCTTCAATGATAGGATTGCAATGGCTCCAGGAGACAGGATTTCCACTTATGAATAGCTTTCATGGGCAGGAAATTCCTTCTTATTTTGAGTTTAGATCTCTTTCTATAAGGCAGTGTTTCCCAACCTTGGCAAGTTGAAGATGTCTGGACTTCAACTCCCAGAATTCCCCAGCCAGCATTCGCTGGCTGGGGAATTCTGGGAGTTGAAGTCCAGACATCTTCAACTTGCCAAGGTTGGGAAACACTGCTATAAGGATTCCCCATGTTGGTTCTTCTGCTACGGGCAGGGACTCTAGAGAATAAATCCACACCCTGTTCTATGTGTGAGAAAAAATATTTTCCAGCAAAAAAAGAGGAACACAGACAAACCATAAACAATAAATCTTACTTTGAGATTCAGAGGTTTATTTCATGAGCAATTGAAAATCATGAGAAAAAGCCATCATTAAAATACAACTTACATCAACAACTCATTGCAATGAGGTCCACTGACATAGCTAAATCCAGCAAGGATTAGCTACTGCCAGAGGCCGTGATTTGGGACCCTGTCCTTATCTTTTATACTTTTTTTCCTACGGTCCTCACAGCAATGCATATTTTTATTTTTCAATTACTTCATTTCCTTGTTCTTTTCATTCAGACCGTAAACTCAGCACCCAGACTGTCAATTCAGCATATACTTGCGTGTACATGTGAAAACCTCCTATTCTCCGTTACTTTCAATTCTCTATTTCTCACAGTTTCAACGTTCTAATTCTAAATATATCTCAAAACCACATACTTAGCAAATCACATTTCACAGCAACAGCTCAGCAAAATTACAAATAGTTCTGATACACTTTGCAATCTTTCTGTCTAAAACTTTGGTTCATGGAACTTTTTAGGGGCTGTGCTGTCACAGATGACAGGATAGTTAGCTTAATTTAGGATATGTCTCTTTAAGACTTTGCATTAAGGGAATTGTGGTTTACATGGCATTCTGGGTATTGTAGTTACACATGTGACCACTTCTATGTATTCTTATTGGTTCTGATCTGGGAGGAGGAGTAATTGGGAGAAAGCATTTCATTCAGCATTTGTTCTTAAGCAAGTCAACATGTAACATGGGGAAAAAGCAACGTCTTTTTACCTGCAAACAATGGGAAGAGATTAGAATACGGAAGAATTCCTCTACGTAATTGTGAGTTATGATTGGAGATACCTGTAATAAACTAATTTGTGATAACCCGTTTGCTGAGTTTAACTTTCTGGACGGAGTTCAGCTCTCGTACCATGACAGTAAAAAGACGTTGCTTTTTCCCCATGTTACATGTTGACTTGCTTAAGAACAAGGGGCTAATATCCTTCTGAGACCTATGGACTCTGGTAGTTCAGTAGGCTATTTGTCCATTTCTCACATATGCAATTGTTGGAAGACCTAAAGGTGCTTTTTCAGGAGGCAACTGGACTTTCTTGTTTTTTGTTTTGAAGACGTTTCGCTTCTCATCCAAGAAGCTTCTTCAGCTCTGACAGGATAGTGAGGAATGGATAGTGGGGAATGAATCCATGTTGGGATAACCATGACCTGGATGACTGAGAATTTCTACAGAGTGTTTGAAGACTTCTGTCTTCTCTTCTTTAAACTAAACAACCCCAGTTACTTTCACCATTCTTCATAGGACAGTTGGGTTCTCCGAAATGATCACCAACTAGTCCTCCCCGACCCCTTCTTCTTTGTAGTAGCCCCTCAAATATTGGAAGACCTGATGAAAAGAAGGACTAGGGGTGACATGATAGCGGTCTTCCAATATTTGAGGGGCTGCCACAAAGAAGAGGGGGTCAACCTATTCTCCAAAGCACCTGAAGGCAGCACAAGAAGCAACAGATGGAAAATAATCAAGGAGAGAAGCAACTTGGAATTAAGGAGAAACTTCCTAACTGTTAAAACAATTAACCAATGGAACAACTTGCCTCTAGAAGTTGTGGATGCTTACAACACTGGAGGTTTTCAAGAAGAGATTGGACAACTATTTTTCTGAAATGTATATGGTTTCTTGTTTGAGCAGGGGGTTGGACTAGAAGACTTCCAAGATCCCTTCTAATTTTGTTATTGTCTTCAAATTGGGTGGAATTTCTGTCAATGAACTCAATCCTCAATCCTTGTAGTCATGTTGATGCATTTGTGCTCAAAATAGATCAAATTGCCACACTTTCTGTTTCTTCCTTGTGTCTTTCAGGCATCATGACCTTCAAAAAGAGAATCACCAAGAGATGCTCAGCCTTTTGCCCAGATCTTCAGATGGTGTTGGGGTTTGCTTCGTTTGGGACCTCTTGTTGCCAACGATCCTGGTGTAATATCTGGGGATCTCTAGGGGTGAGGAATGCCACTCAGTGATGGGACTGGCCAACCATTGTCCTGAGCAGAGCTTCTGATGACAGAACTTGAAGAAGAGTAAGAAGTTACCAAAGAAGGAGAGGAGCTTCTTGGCTTTCATCTCTTCGCAGGGGTTCCAGGAGAGGGATGCAGGGTGAAGAGATGGAGCCCAACATTATCCACTTATCCAGAACATCTCTAGAACGAGTTCCATCTCCTCGTTTTGCAATTTGTGTTTTTATAACTAGGCAAATGTTGTGAGATTTACCGAGTAGCAAAATCCTTTGCCTAACAGCTCTATACTTTTCTACCTCTGGTACTTTGTGATATGCCCATGTCCAAAATGGTCTACCATAATTTCCCCACACAAAGCAGCTCTGAAATTTAGGGTCTCAAGCAGGGGCAGGTTCGTAATTTTTTTACTACCACTCGGTGAGTGTGGCTTATTTTGTGGGTGTGGCTTGCCAGCCATGTGACTGGGTGGGCGTGGGCCTCGGGAGCTTGGCAGCGGCTGGAGAAGTGGGGGGCATTGCCCAACCGCAATGCAGCCCCCCCGCAGCGGGAGAAGCAAGACCGTGGCAGCGGTTCTTCTAGGAGGCTCCGTCCGGCCTGAATGCTTCACCCATTTGATGATCCTAGGCTCCTGCCACCCATTCCCCCTCCCCTCAGCAGCTCGAGAAGCCTCAAATGTGCAAAAATGCCTAGGATCATCACCGCGCGTTCGTGGCTTCTCGGACTGCTGAAGGGAGGGGAATGGAGATAGCTCCTGCCGCCCGTTCTTTCAGCATCTCATGCGCTCCCTCAGCCATCCTCCCCTGCTTGGACTCACTGTGGGGTAGGAAGGCAGCGCATGCGCAGTGCAGGACGCTCGGCTTCTGGGCATGCGCAAAAGAAATTTAAAAAAAAATTAAATTTTTTTTTTAAAAAAATGGCGGTGCCCAGGCACCAGCAACTCACCAGCGGGCCGCTACCAGTGCTATAGAGTGGACCGCACAGGTAGGAACCCACCACTGGTCAAAAATCATCTACCGTAGCTTCTCCCACTCAAAGACATTCTGAAATTTAGGACCTCACATCAAAGACGGCCTACCGTTGCTTCTCCCACTTGAAGTTATGAAATTTAGGGCATCAAAAATGATCTACGGTAGCTTCTCCTACTCATTGAAGCTCTGAAATTTAGGGTCTCAAGTAAAAAATGATTTACCTCAGCCTCTTCCACTCAAGAAATGTGAAATTTGGGGTCTCACATCCAAAATGATCCACAACTGCTTTTCCCACTCAAAGAAACTCTGAAATGTAGGGTCCCGTGTCAAACGTGGTCTACCATAGCTTCTCCCACTCAAAGAAGTTATGAAATTTAGAATCTCAAGTCAAAAATGGTCTACCATAGCTATTTCCATTCAAAGAATGAAATTTAGGGTCTCATGTAAAAAATAATGTAGGATAACTTCTCCCATTGAAAGAATCTTTACAGTGAAAATTGCATTTTGTACAGTTAACATGGTTATATTACTATGTTCTCACTGGAAAGTCTGATGAAATCTAGATATAGCCTTGACTTACCCATGGTTATCTATAGTTTATTAAGAAGGATGTCTAGGTTTTCAAAATGCACAGATCCAGGAATGAAGGTTGTGGATGGAATTTGCATTTCAGCACGTTAGACTATACTGTAAATATATTTAATAGATTAAAGACCAGGAGACTAAAACACAGGAAGACCGGTTGCGGGAATTGGGTTTGGCTAGTCTAGAGAAAAGAAGGACTATGGGGAACATGATAGCAGTATTTCAGTATTTGAGGGTAACCTGGTTAGTCTGCAGACTGTAATTATATTGGTCATCTCTTAGGCCTTTACCTGATTGAGTGTTTTCTTTATGGGGGTGTTCACATTTTGGGAGGAAGACAGCAGAAGAGAGCAACCAGGATGATAAAGGGTCTGGAAAATAAAACATACAAAGAGCGGTTGCAGGAACTGAGCTTGGCCAGTCTGGTGAAGAGAAGGACCAGGGGTGACATGATAGCAGTGTTCCAATACTTGAGGGGCTGCCACAGAGAGGAGGGGGTCAGGCTGTTCTCTATGGCACCAGAAAGCCAAACAAGGAATAATGGATGGAAGCTGACCAAGGAGAGATTCAACCTGGAAGTGAGGAGAAACTTTCTGACAGTGAGAGCGATCAACCAGTGGAACAGCTTGCCAGCGGAGGTTGTGAGAACCCCAACACTTGCGACCTTCAAGGGGAGACTGGACTGCCATCTGTCTCAAATGGTGTAGGAACTCCTGCTTGAGCAGGGGGTTGGACTAGATGACCTACAAGGTCCCTTCCAACTCTAATAATAAATCTAAATCTAGTTTCATTTTCTGAATTAGCCATCTTATATCTATCTGCGATTGTCCTCCCAAGTCCTTCTGCAGTGTTTGGGTGGCTCCTAACAAACTTTGCAAAAGATTCTTTCAGGCAGTCAGCCTTATTTATGACGATTGATAAAAGCTCATAAATTAAGTTTACAGTTTGAGCTGTAAGCAAACATTGTCTCCAGAGAAAATCTGTCACATTTCCCCCCTTCAAATTTATTACGTCTCCCTCCTGCACAAGGGAGGCTGCTGCTGAGTTCCAAGGAAGGGAACCCCTCTCTGAGAAAGAGGAGGAAAATTCTACACGCTGTTTGCTTTCAAGTTCGGTTTGTGAGTCCCATTCCAATGAGTCACATGAATAAAATTTATCTGATAAGGCGGCTGCAGATAAGTTACTTACTGGAACAGAGTGTCTGTTTGCGGTATAACCTTCCATTTTCTGCTGCTTCAATGGCTTGGATGAGCTCTGTGTTGCTGAGTGCTGACTCTTTCTCCTTTTCCCCATTCTTAAAAATCCTGGCTTGTAGTATTGTTAAAATGTATCTAAAACAAATGGTAGCCACACTATATGTGCTTTTATACAAGTCCGGTATAGATTAAAAATAGATTAAAAATGAGTTAAAAATATAAAATATTTTTGTTAAAATATGTTAAAAATATAAAATGAGTTTTATATATATATATATATATATATATATATATATATATATGTATGTATGTATGTATGTATGTATGTATGTATGTATGTATGTATATATATATATATATATATATATATATATATATATATATATATATATATATATATATATATATATATATATATATATATATTTATTTATTTATTTATTTATTTATTCTGTCGAGTCATCCTGGTGTATGGAAGGAAACATCACAGCTTCCTTTTGCCTTTCGGCTCCTCCTGGGGCCATCCAGGCAGTTTTCTATAGTCGACAAACTATATTGTCTATTTGTGTAACATTTTTTGCTGATAAATAGTCTCCCTTTATTTTCATTTATTAGCAAAAAATGTTACACACACACACACACACACACACACACACACACACACACACACACACACACACACACATCTTTACAGCAGGTGCTGCCTGTCCTCCATCTTAGCTCCACCCTCCTATAGGCAACAAGATCCTCACCTATCTTGAAATATCAAGATCCTCAACATACATCGGATGGCTACTCTAGAGAAAAGAAGGATTGGGGGAGGCATGATCAGAGGTGGGTTCCTGCCGGAACTGTCCGGTATGCACCTCCGGTAGGGAGCGGCGGATTTCACAACCGCTCCGGAGTCCTCTCTGCCAGTCCACCCAACATGTCGCCATTTATTTTCCATCATTTTCGGTGATTTTCAGGCGATTTTGCTTCCGCGCATGCGCAGAAGCAAAATCGCATGAGGGGGCGCGCGCGTAGCAAGCGCGTGCCCACCCAAAGCGTGGAGATGTGCGCGCATGGCTCCGGCAACGAGGTAAGTGAGCAACCCACCCCTGGGCATGAATTCCAGTATTTGAGGGGCTGCCACAAAGAAGAGGGTGGTCAATCTATTCTCCAAAGCACCAGTAGGCAAGAGAAGAAACAATGGATGGAAACTAATCAAGGAGAGAAGCAACCTGGAACTAATCAAGGAGAGAAGCAACCTGGAACTAAGGAGGAATTTCCTAATAGTGAGGACAATTAAGCAGTGGAACAGCTTGTCTCCAGAAGTTATAGGTGCTCCATCACTGGAGGTTTTTAAAGAAGAGATTGGACAAACATCTGTCTGAAATGATATATGATCTACTGCTTGAACAAGGGGCTGGACTAGAAGACCTCCAAGGTCCCTTCCATCTCTATTCTGATTCTAAATGGCTGGCTGGTTTGCCACCTGGGGCAATGGGCGAACAACATCATTGGGTTTGAATTAACTCCAGGTCCAAGCTGTGGAGTTAAACAGTGTTTCTCAACCTTGACAACTTTAAGAGGTCTGGATGAGCCAACAATGTGCAGTGGCAGCCAAAAAAGCCAATGTAATCCTAAATTACATTAACAGAGGGGTACAATCAAGATCACGTGAGGTACTAATACCGCTCTATAAAGCCTTAGTAAGACCACACCTAGAATGCTGCATCCAGTTTTGGTCACCACATATAAAATAGATGTTGAGACTCTAGGAAGAGTGCAGAGAAGAGCAACAAAGATGATTAGGGGCAGGGACGGGTTCCTCTTACCTGGCTACTGCTGCGCTATGCGAGCATCATCACATTTGGCGTGCGCACATGCTCGCTACACGTGCGCATCCCCTCATGCGATTTTGCTTCCGCGCAGAAAGCACAGAAAGCAAAAAATCACCAAAATCTTGCACGCGCGAGCGTCCCCTCGCGAGATTTTGCTTCCGCGCATGCGCAGGAAGCAAAAAAAGGCCAAAAATTCAGAAAGACAGCACCGGAGCCATCGGGCGCAAATTGTGCAATTGGCGGGTCCCTACCGGAACGGAGCACTGGACCGCACCGGTAGGAACCCAGCACTGATTAGGGGACTGGAGACTAAAACATATGAAGAGCGGTTGCAGGAACTGGGTATGTCTAGTCTAGTGAAGAGAAGGACCAGGGGAGACACGATAGCAGTCTTCCAATATTTGAGGGGCTGCCACAGAGAGGAGGGGGTCAAGCTATTTTCCAAAGCACCTGAAGGCCAGACAAGGAATAATGGATGGAAACTGAACAAGGAGAGATTCAACCGGGAAATAAGGAGGAATTTTCTGACAGTGAGAACAATCAACCAGTGGAAGAGAAGTTGCCTTCAAAAGTTGTGGGAGCTTCATCACTGGAGGCTTTCAAGAAGAGACTGGACTGCCATCTGTCAGAAATGGTGTAGGGTCTCCTGCTTGGGCAGTGGGTTGGACTAGATGACCTACAAGGTCCCTTCCAACTCTGTTAATCTGTATAAATGGTTCTTTAAGAAGTTTCAATACTCCTTGAAGAACTTCTTCCTAAGTT
Source organism: Diadophis punctatus similis (assembly GCA_023053685.1). Taxonomy (NCBI): domain Eukaryota; kingdom Metazoa; phylum Chordata; class Lepidosauria; order Squamata; family Dipsadidae; genus Diadophis; species Diadophis punctatus. The sequence goes on along the minus strand of JALIGW010000003.1, from coordinate 204,843,204 downwards.
GAGGTTTCAAATGGTGGCAGGTCACAAGCGGCCACTAGGTGGAGTTTTGGAATAAGGAACTTTGGTCCTCTTGCACAACTGAGTGCAAATAGGATGTGCAACCAAAATGACCAATGTGACTGACTGGACCTGTTGAAGATAGTAATTAGTAATTCACTTCTTTCCGAACATCTGATCATTTTTGCCAGGGGTGGATTCTAACTTACCTTCGCTTCCTCCCGCGCCGCCTGACTGCACACGCATTGAGCACCACATGGCTGCGCTGCATGTGCGCATGCGCAGTGCCAAAAAACAAGCAAAAAACAGCAAAAAATAAAAAGCTGAAAACAAGATGGTGGCGCATGCACAGTGGCGGAAATTCAGCTTCTGCACATGCGCAGAAGCAAAAACCAGCACAAAATTAAAAAATATATTTCTCCCCCCCCAAAAAAAAATCCAAAAAAAAGATGGCAGCATCCACGGACCGGCACCGACAGAACCGGTTCCGTGAACCGGTGCAAACCAGGAGGAACCCACCTCTGATTTTTGACTTCTGAGCATGCTCTGTGGTCCTTCTTAGCTCAAAATATGCAATCTGGAGCCGTTTCCAAATCCAGACCATTCTTGACTTACAACAGTTCATTTAGTGACCGTTCAAAGTTACAAGATTAGAGAAAAGAGTGACTTTGACCATTGTTCACACTTACGACGCTTGGCCACTGACTCATGTTTATGACGGCTGCAGTGTCCCATTTTGTGACCTTCCTACAAGCAAAGTCAACGGGGAAGCCAGATTCACTTCATAACTGAGTTACTAACTGAACAACTGCAATGATTCATTTAACAACGGTGGCAAGAAAGGTCGTAAAATAGGGCAAAACTCACTTGACAAATGTCTGGAGAGCCATCTGTCAGAAATAGTGTAGGGTCTCCTGCTTGAGCAGGGGGTTGGACTAGATGACCTGCAAGGTCCCTTCCAACTCTGTCGTTCTGTCTATGTCTCACTTAGCAACAGAAATTTTGGGCTCAATTGTGGCCATAAGTCAAGGACTACCTTTATTCAAGTACGGGTAATCCTCGACTTATGACCACAATTGAGCCCCAATTTTCTCTTCCTAAGTGAGTCAGTTATTAAAAGGAATGATGTCTCATTCAATGACTTTTCTTGCCACAGTTGTTAAGTGAATCACTGCAGTTGCTAAGTTAGTAACCCAGTTGTTAAGTGAATCTGGCTTCCCCATTGACTCTGCTTGTCAGAAGATCACAAAAGGGGATCATGTGACCCCAGGACAGTGCGACCGTCATAAATACGAGTTTGTTGCCAGGGGTCTGAATTTTGATCAAAGGGGGATCCTGCAATGGTTATAAGTCTGGAAAATGGTCATAAGTCACTTTTTCAGTGCTGTTGTAACTTCAAGTGATCACTAAATGAATGGTTGTAATTCAAGGACCTCCTAATTTGTTCAAACGTTTTCTTCTCTGCCTTGTTGACACAAACACCCCTCTTTTAATTCAAAAGCGGACAATCATTATGGAGCCATTGATGGAAATCAGATATAAAACTCTCTTTCTGGGGTTGCACAATCCTGTCTTTTAATTCAACCGTCCATACCTATATCACCTTTCTTAATGTTAAATTCCAAGGATTTAACAGTTTTCACACCCAAGCTCTACTAAGAATAGAAATAGAAATAATAGAAATAATAGAAATAATAGAAATAATAGAAATAGAAATAGAAATAGAAATAGAAATAATAATAATAGAACAGAACAGAACAGAACAGAATAATAAAATACAGAATAGAATAGAATAGAAATATAGAAATAGGAATATAGAAATAGAATAGAATAGAATAGAACAGAACAGAACAGAACAGAATAGAATAGAATATACAGAGAATAGAATGGAATGGAATGGAATGGAATGGAATGGAATGGAATGGAATGGAATCGAATCGAATCGAATCGAATCATAGGTTATTGTCAATTATTGTCAACGATACAGAATGCCTATCTTGACACTATATTGACTAAACAAACACTCTGCTCCTCTGTTCTATTATTTGGTTACTTGCTCTACTCTCTGTGTATCCAGGGTAAAGGTTACTAACCTATTCAGCTCTTCTATTGTTCTAGCTAAGAGCGAAAGGTTAAACTAGCAATCATGCGCTCACCTGCTTGCTTGACATGATCTATCTGTATGCTGTATATTAACCTGTTACTAGTTAGCTATCTTTGGGGTAAGTCAATCATTGTAATTGTGTGCACAAGAAGTTTCTATAAGAAGAAACGCAGCTGTCGGAGCAGGCAGGGCTTCTTGAACACAGAGGCTTCTCAAGTCAGAGATATTTCTTCCTAGCTCGGAAAAGCTTTGCTCAGAAAACATGTCTCCGTGTCTATGATTACTACATCTGGCGCCTGTCACAGGGACCTCCTAAGAAGCCTCCACCCTGCTCATCATCATCTGGCATAGACCCCAAACTGCACCTTCATCCTCTGAGAACCTTCGTCCTCAAATGTCATCTCATGAATCTCCTCCAGTAGTAAAAAATACTGGTCTGATTCGTAAAATGCTAGAAAAGGAATTAGAAAAAGTTCAGGGTGATCCTCATGAAATTACTCAAATGCTTGCTGTTTGTCCAGTTCATGTTACTGGACAATTTGATGCTCAGGGAAGAAATATACCGTATTTTTCGGAGTATAAGACGCACCTTTTTACCCCCCAAAAGAGGGTGAAAACTTGGGTGCATCTTATACACCGAATGTAGCCCCACCCCGCCAGCCACCCCCACCCTTTGGCCTCTGTCTTCCAGCAATTTACCTGCTTGCAGGAAAGAGGGAAGAGCCTGTAAAGCCAAGCAAGTCACTAGCACTTCCCGACCTACAGCTGATTTGCCACGTGGGAAAATGAAAGTGAAACTGAAACTGCAAAGCAAATAGCTGGGAGAGACACGCAGATTTTTATTTTTTGCTGAACTGGATGGAAGGGGGTAAGTGAATAACTATAAATGTCTGTAGAATGTTCAAATTATTAGACTTATTTTTTAAAGACTGCTTTATTATTGTTCTAGAGCCAGGGGCAATTTTAAGACTTGTGGACTTCAACTCCCAGAATTCCACAGCCAGCTTTGTTAGCTTTGCTGGCTGTGGAATTCTGGGAGTTGAAGTCCACAAGTCTTAAAGTTGCCAAGGTTGGAGATCCCTGTAAATCTAGACAACTTAACAAAATATAGAAGCTTTTTAAAATAAATGCTTGCTCTGAAGAGGCCCAGTGCTATTGTATCTTCTTTTAAATAATAGAGAATAATGTATACTTCCAGAAATTTTAATTAATTGTAACAGCTATGTACAAGTATAGTCTGAAATGTAACAGTGTCCTGTTTAGTATTAGAGTTTAGTTACCTTGGAGTAGATCTATTTAAATAATTGGGAGCAGTTAGTGTGACTACATTTAAGAAAACGTTCTGGCATAATGTACATTTCTCCAATTCTTTGCTATTTCTATGGGTCAGGCACACATGCACAGAAATACACAGCAAACAGTGTATATCATCTGTGCTGTTTGCTGTTTGCTGTTTGGCAAATTGCTTGGAGGCAGAGGCCTTTTTTTCCTTGTTTTCCTCCCCCAAAACTAAGGTGCGTCTTATACTCCGGTGCGTCTTATACTCCGAAAAATACGGTAGTTGAATATCGATCCTTATCGCATCCTATTTTGACAGAATTACGCAAAGGAATTAGGGATAGGGGTATTGGAAGTACTTACGGTATGTTCAAGGTATGCTAGAAGCTTCTATGAGAAATCATATTCTTACTCCTTCCAGTAGACTGGAAGACTACTATTCGAAAGCTTCTTACACCTGCTCAATATGTAGTCTGGGATAGTGAATATAGACATCAATGTCTTATCCGAGGGGCAGCCTCAGATAGTCAATATACACCTGATCAATTATATGGATCAGGCCAGTTTGCTAATGTAGATGCCCAAATTGTTCTTCCTGCACCAACTTTGCAAATTGCTTCTGAATGCGCCTTTAAAGCCGGTCAGAGAGGTCCCTCAGCAGGTAAACCCGCACAAACTTTTTCAAGCATTCGACAGAAACCTAATGAAGCATATACTGACTTCATTAATCGTTTACAGGAGGTTTTGAAACGTCAAATAGATATTTAGGAAGCATAAACTGAGTTACTCATAAAACTTGCTCCTATTATTCCACCTGATTGGATGTCTCATCTGGTGCATGGCCTTCTTCCCTATGGATTAAACATTGCACCAGAAATAATTCAGCTATAATCTCCTTATTTGTATCTAGGACATAAAGATGTTTTAATCTTATGCTGCACCAGTTATTCCACAATTACAAATCAACTCTCCTGTTACTTAGTTCAATTACAGCAATTGCTGGGAACTATCAATTTGGTACGCCCTTTCTTTAAATTACCTACTTCTCTATTAAGTTCATTATTTACATTATTAATTAAAGCTAAACATCCTAGTGATCTTATATCAATCCCTCAGGAAGTTAATCAAGCTATTCAATCAATCAATAAAGTGTTAGCAACTCAATTTGTGGATAGAATACCTTCCATGTGTGTGTGTGTGTGTGTACATACACATACAGTATATATAGTAGATAATGTATCTTTTTGTGTGCCTGTGCGTAATATGTATGTACACATATGACATATATATATATATATATATATATATATATATATATATATATATATATATATATATATATATATATATATATATATATATATATATATATATATATATATATATATATATATATATATATATACACATACACATAGGATTAAATAGTATATTTTGGATGTTCAGTAGTAGTAAATAGACAGGGAAATTGTATCTCGTTGAGGCCTTTGAGGCGAGGAGAGGTCAGGCACCCTAACCCTAACCCTTGACGTGAGTGACATCAAGTTGGCCAAGCCCACCCAGTCACATGATCACCCAGTCACATGATCACCCAGCAACCCCCACCCAGTCACATGACTGCAAAGCCACTCCCACCCAGTCACATGACTACCAAACCACTCCCACCCAGTCACATGACCATGAAGCCACACCCACCACCACATGGCCATCAAATCACACCCACAAAATAAGCCACGCCCACAGAGCGGCAGTAAAAAAATTTCGGAACCCACCCCTGGAGCAAACAAAGGTTCGCCATCACTGCTCTAGATGATAAGCTCAAGATCCAGATGGAATTTGACAGACTTGAACACTGGGCCCTAACTAACAAAATGAAATTCAATGTAGAGAAAAGCAAAGTCCTACACTTAGGTAAGAAAAACCAAAAGTATACTTATAAACTGGATGAAACCAGGCTTAATAGAAGTAACTGTGAGAGGGATCTTGGAGTCTTAGTGGACAAGCAGTTAAATATGAGCCAGCAGTGTGTGGCGGCAGCCAAAAAAGCCAATGCAATCCTTAGTTGCATTAACAGAGGGGTACAATCAAGATCACGTGAGGTACTAATACCACTCTAAAAAGCTTTAGTAAGACCACACCTAGAGTATTGCGTCCAGTTGTGGTCACCACACTATAAAAAAGATGTTGAAACTCTAGAAAGAGTGCAGAGAAGAGCAACCAAGATAATTTTGGGACTGGAGGCTAAAACATGCGATGAACGGTTGCAGGAATTGGGCATGGCTAGTCTAGGGAAGAGAAGGACCAGGGGAGACATGATAGCAGTCTTCCAATATTTGAGGGGCTGCCACAGAGAGGAGGGGGTCAAACTATTTTCCAAGGCACCTGAAGGCCAGACAAGGAATAATGGATGGAAATTGATCAAGGAGAGATTCAACCTGGAAATAAGGAGAAATTTTCTGACAGTGAGAGCGATCAACTGACGGAACAGAAGTTGTCTTTGGAAGTTGTGGGCACTCCATCACTGGAGGCTTTCAAGAAGAGACCGGACAGCCATATGTCCAAAATGGTGTAGGGTCTCCTGTTTGGACAGGGAGGTTGGATTAGATGATCTACAAGGTCCCTTCCAACTCTGTTATTCTGTTATTTAATGTTGACTCAGCCTTCCATCCATCCAAGGTCAGTAAATGCAATCATGTGACTTTGTAAGCGACCTGGTTAAATGTGTTGTGTAAACTAGAAACTGTGAAGTTAAATAAGGACACTTTAAGACAACTGTGATTCATCTCCTCCTCCACCAAAGTGTTCAGGATGATGGGTGTAGATGTAATAATGTCATTGGGATGATGGGTGTAGATGAAATAACGTCATTTGGTTTCAAAACTGCCAATTAGAAGACAGGAGGTCAGTCTTATGATTTTTTTTCTCCTCTTTTGTGGATTTCACAGAACCACGATAGAATTCTAGGGTAGGGACCATGGAAGGTCTTCTGGCCCAACTCCCCTGCCAAAAGCAGGAATTCTCATACCATCGCAAACAAATGGCTTTCTAATCGTTGCTTGAGAATCTACAATGTTGAAGCTACCACATCTCCAGGGGATAAGCACACAGCGATAGAAGCGGATATTCTTGCAGAAGTTTCTTTACCAAGCTAGATAACATTGTTGTGCTAGAAGAAAGTTGGGTTTGCAGAGAGGAGGAGGAGGAGGAGGAGGAGGAGGAGGAGGAGGAGGAGGAGGAGGAGGAGGAGGAGGAGGAGGTCTGTGGGGTCATTGGTGTGCTCTCTGAACTTCGTTCTTTGTTTTCAGATGTTTCATGACCCAACTAGGGAACATCATCAGTGCTAGAAAGAAGTGGGTTTGTGGAGAGGAGGAGGAGGAGGAGGGAGGGAGGGAGGACTGTGGGGTTCGTGGTGCTTTCTGAGCTTGGTTGTTTTCTTGCAGATGTTTCATGACCCAAACTAGATGATATCATCAGTGCTAGTAATGAGAGGCTATTAGGGAATGGTTACCACTCAGTAGCTAATAAGGAACCCTAACCCACCAACACTGATAGGACAAGCCACCAGAAAATAAATTGAGAGCAAACCACACTCCTACCACTAATGATGTTTCCTAGTTGGGTAATGAAATATCTGCAAGAAAACCATCAAGCTCAAAAGCACCAAGGACCCTACAATACTCCTCCTCCTCCTCCTCCTCCCCCCTCCTCCTCCCCCTCCTCCCCCTCCTCCTCTCCATAAACCCCTCTTCCTACTCACATCGTGATGATGTTACCTAGTTGGGTAATGAAACGCAAGAAAACCACCAAGCGCAGACAGCACCAAGGACCTCCTCCTCCTCCTCCTCCTCCTCCTCCTCCTCCTCCTCCTCCTCCTTCTCCTCCTCCTCCTCCTCCTCCTCCTCCTCCTCCTCCTCCTCCTCCTCCTCCTCCTCCTCCTCCTCCTCCTCCTCCTCCACTCCATAAACCCCTCTTCCTTCTAACATCGTGATGATGTTACCTAGTTGGGTAATGAAATCTCTGCAAGAAAACCACCAAGCTCAGAGAACACCAAGGAGCCCTCATAGGAACATAGGTTAATCCAATTACTTTAGGAACATTAGGATTAGACAATTTACAACTACGTCGCCTCCGATCTGATCTAAATGTAGTTCATAAAATCATATACCAAAATGTCCTACTTCAGCTTCAACCGCAGCAATACACGAGCACGTAATAGATTCAAACTCAATGTAAACCACTCCAAACTCGACTGCAGAAAATACGACTTCAGCAACAGAGTGGTCAATGCCTGGAATGCACTACCTGACTCTGGGGTTTCTTCCCCAAACCCCCAAAACTTTAACCTTAGACTGTCTACAGTCGACCTCTCCCCATTTCTAAGAGGTCTGTAAGGGGCGTGCATAAGCGCACCACTGTGCCTACCGTCCCTGTCCTACTGTCCTATTGTCCTCTTTTATCGTTACTTTTTTTACTTACATTATGTTTATACAAACAACTACTATCCTGTACATGTTTGACAAACAAACAAACAAACAAACAAACAAACAAACAAACAAACAAATAAAATTTTACCTACAACACTCTGTTGTTATTAGTGTTATTAGTGACTCTGTTTATTATTAGTGTTCTCGTAAAATTTGTTGTACGCCGCCCTGAGTCCCTCGGGAGTAGGGCGGCATAGAAGAACCAATAATAAATAAATAAATAAATAAATAAATAAAATAAGTGTTGCTTGCTTGCCAGCTCCTGCCTGGCTAAGTAGATTTGCAACAAATACTTCTGGAAAAACTTGAATGCTGACTTCCCATACCTGTTCCCAGATGCCTGAGTTCCCCAGATCATTAACATTGCTTTCCTGACTGCAGGAATGTGAGAATCAACCTTCTAACTTCATGAGAACTTGAACGTTGAAACTTCGCCTGTACTTTTTTCCTTATTTAAAATATTGGGAGATTCTTTGTTATGTTCTGTCAAGGTTTGTCCACAGTAATTATTGGCTTAATTTTTTTTCTCGGCCATGTCAAAATCTCTAAATCAGGCCAAAGGTTCACGTCGTGCAGTACAGGTAGTCCTCAACTTACAACCACAACTGAGCCCAGATCTGATGTTGCTGAGTGAGGAATTTGTTCAGTGAGTTTGGGCCCCATTTCACGACTTTTCTTGCCAAAGTTGTTACATGAATCATTGCGGTTGTTAAATTACGAACATGGTTGTTCGGTGAATCTGGTTTCCCCATTGATTTTGCTAGCCAGACTGTCTCAACAGGGGATCACGTGACTGCAGGACAGTGCGACCATCATAAATAGGAATGAGCAGGGAGTTGGACTAGAAGATCTCTAAGGTCCCTTCCAACTCTATTCTATTCTATTCTATTCTATTCTATTCTATTCTATTCTATTCTGTTCTGTTCTGTTCTGTTCTGTTCTGTTCTGTTCTGTTCTGTTCTGTTCTCCTCTCCTCTCCTCCCCTCCCCTCCCCTCCCCTCCCCTCCCCTCCCCTCCTCTCCTCTCCTCTCCTCTCCTCTCCTCTCCTCTCCTCTCCTCTCCTCTCCTCTCCTCTTCTCTTCCAATCTTACACCACTTAGAATAGAATAGATAGAATAGAATAACAGAGTTGGAAGGGACCATGGAGGTCTTCTAGTCCAACCCCCTGCTTACGCAGGAAACCCTACACCACTTCAGACAAATGGTTATCCAACATCTTCTTAAAAACTTCCAGTGTTGGAGCATTCACAACTTCTGGAGGCAAGCTGTTCCACTGATTAATTGTTCTAACTGTCAGGAAATTTCTCCTTAGTTCTAAGTTGCTTCTCTCCTTGTTTAGTTTCCACCCATTGCTTCTTGTTCTACCCTCAGGTGCTTTGGAGAATAGTTTGACTCCCTCTTCTTTGTGGCAACCCCTGAGATATTGGAAGACTGCTATCGTGTCTCCCCTAGTCCTTCTTTTAATCAAACTAGACATACCCAAGTTCCTGCAACCGTTCTTCATATGTTTTAGCCTCCAGTCCCCTAATCATCTTTGTTGCTCTTCTCTGCGCTCTTTCTAGAGTCCCAACATCCTTTTTGCATCGTGGTGACCAAAACTGAATGCGGTATTCCAAGTGTGGCCTTACCAAGGCATTATAAAGTAGTATTAACACTTCACGATGAACGGTTGCAGGAACTGGGCATGGCTAAGTCTAGTGAAGAGAAGGACCAGGGGAGTCATGACAGCAGTCTTCCAATATTTGAGGGGCTGCCACAGAGAGGAGGGGGGGTCAAGCTATTTCCAAGGCATCGGAAGGCCAGACAAGGAATAATGGATGGAAACTGAACAAGGAGAGATTCAACCTGGAAACAAGGAGGAATTATCCGAGAGTGAGAACAATCAACTCATGGAACAGAAGTTGCCTTCAGAAATTGTGGGAGCTTCATCCCAGGGAAGCTTTGAAGAAGAGACTGGACTGCCATCCGTCAGAAATGATGTAGGGCAGTGATGGCGAACCTATGGCACGGGTGCCACAGGTGGCACGCGGAGCCATATCTGCTGGCACGCAAGCCGTTGCCCTAGCTCAGCTCCAGTACGCATGTGCGTGCCCCGCCGGCTGATTTTTTGCTCACGCGGAGGCTCTGGGAGGGTGATTTCGGCCTCCATAGGGCCTCCGGGGTGGCAGGGGAGCATTTTTGCCCTCCCCAAGCTCCAAGAAAGCTTCTGGAGACTGGGGGGGGTGAAAAACGGGCCTACCGGGCCCACTGGAAGTCGGGAAATGGGGGAGTACAGGGGGTCACACAAGCATGCGCAGCGGGGTGGGGCAAGTGAGGGGCTTTGGATTATGGGTGTGGGCACGCGCGCGTGTGCGATAGAGCGCACACACACTATTTCGGCACCCGAGAAAAAAAGGTTCGCCATCACTGATGTAGGGTCTCCCGCTTGGGCAGGGGGTTGGACTAGATGACCTACAAGGGTCCCTTCCAACTCTTTTAATCTGATAACAATTAACAATGAAACCGCTTGCTGCCAGAAGTTGTGGGTGCTTCCTCACTGGAGGTTTTGAAGAAGAAGCTGGACAGTCATTTTGACAATGTCAAAATGACAACAACTGTCATTTTCTGAAATTGTATAGTATTTCCTGCTTCAGCAGGGGGCTGGACTAGAAGACCTCCAAGGTCCCTTCCAGCTGTATTCTGAGTGATTGACTTGACTTGAGTTTTGTGCTATGGCCATGTGACAGATACCATAATAATGGTCCAGAACCAGGCTGTTGCACAGACACACCCTTTTTAGACATTCCTCTTGTTTGTGTCCTCTATCTATTTTTAGTTTCGTTTTCGCATCCACTTAAATATATTTTCACGACATGGAAACCTTGAGAGAGCCAAACAAGTAATGCCAAGCATAACTTCTCAGGGAGTTCCCAGTGTGGAACACAGTTTCAGATTCTTTGTATGACACAATACTCGGGAAGATATGGGTTCGCCATGTGCTTATCTTGAGGAGCCGAGGTGGCGCAGTGGTTAAAGTGCAGCACTGCAGGCTACTTCAGCTGACTGCTAGTTCAGCAGTTCAGCTGTTCGAATCTCACCAGGCTCAAGGTTGACTCAGCCTTCCATCCTTCCGAGGTGGGTAAAATGAGGACCCAGATTGTTGGGGGCAAGAGGCTGAACTCTGTAAACTGCTTAGAGAGGGCTGGAAAGCACTATGAAGCGGTATATAAGTCTAAGTGCTATTGCTATTGCTATTGCTTCCCTACGACCGGTTAGGTCCCACAGAGTTGGTCTCCTCCAGGTCCCATCGACCAAGCAATGCCGGTTGGCGGGGCCTAGGGGAAGAGCCTTCTCTGTGGGAGCTCCCTCCCTGTGGAACCAACTCCCTCCGGAGATCAGGGCCATCCCCACTCTGCTGGCCTTCCGTAAAGCAATAAAAACTTGGCTCTTCTGGCAGGCGGGGTGAAAGTGAGACCGAGCAGATTATACTTGGGTCTCCCCCCCTTGTTATGAATGTTGGAGATTTTTTAATTTTTATATCTTTTTAACTGTTATATGTTTTTATTTGTAATGGATTTGACATGCTGTGAGCCGCCCAGAGTCCCCCGGGAGTCGCCCAGAGTCCCCCGGGAGTTGGGCGGCATACAAATCTATTAAATTAAATTAAATTAAATTAATTTAAATTGCTATTATCTTGCACAACCTTTTCAGCAGTGAAGGGAGGGCCCGGCCTATTAATCTACTAGCAAGCTATGAAGGGGCCGTTGCAAGTGAACCATGGAGTAGTGCCAAGCAGAGCTAGTCCATCAGAAGTAGACTTAGACTAACTTAATTGTCACTTTGAATGTACACCAATCGGCATACATTAAAATGAAATTTCGTTGCATACAGTACTCAAAGGGTCACCACCTCCAATAATATACTACCTAAACATAACAAATAAATAAATAAAAAATTATGCATATATCCACATACCCACATATATTATATGACCTAGAGCAGGGGTGTCAAACTCTGTATTGTATTTGACCTCGGGGGTGGGGGTGGGGGTGGGTATGACCAGGGGGCGTGGCCAACTCAATGAAAATGGGCTCCCGAGCTCCATTTTCAGCTGCGACGGCCTCCTGAAACCCTCTGCCAACGAAAATGGAGCTCCCATTTTCGCTGGCAGTAACATCACAGGTTGGTCTTTTGCTGTTTCCAGGGCGACCCTGTGGACCAGATCTAAGCACCCTGCGGGCCGGATCCGGCCCCTGGGCCTTGAGTTTGACACTCCTGACCTAGAGAAACAACACAGTCGAGTTTGGATGTATACATGTACATGGCGAGAAAAACCAATCTTGCGAGTTTACTAGACGGATGGCCTAGGGAACAAAGCTGTTACAGAATCTGGTAGTCCTGCTAGAAATACTTCGAAACCTCCTCCCAGAAGGGAGCCATAGAAACAGAGCATAAAGTGGGTATGTAGGGCCTTTCACAATGCTTCGGAGCTCTAAGCACATAGTGTTTATAAGCAGTATCCTGAATAACGGGAAGCCAGCTTCCTATAATCTTCTCCACTGTCCTAACCACTCTCTCTAGAGTAGTTCAGAGAAGAGCAACCGAGATGATTAGAGGATTGGAGGCGAAACCATATGAAGAACAGTTGCAGGAAATAGGTACATCTATTCTAGTCTAATGAAGAGAAGGACTAGGCATGACATGATAGCAGCCCTCCAATACATGTGGGGCTCTCTCCGATAAGAAGGGTCGACCTACTCTCCAAAGCACCTGAGGGCAGGACAAGAAGTAACGGAGAGATCCAACCTAGAATTAGGAGAAATTTCCTGATAGTGAGAACAATTCACCAGTGGAGCCGCTTCCCTCCAGAAGTTGTGGTGCTCCATCACTGGAGGATTTAAGAAGATATAAGGTCTTCTGTTCAAGCAGAAGGTTGGAGTAGAAGACCTCTGAGAACCCTCCCAACTCTGTTATTTTGTTTTCAGCCTCTTTTTGCCCCCATCAAGTTTTTTATTTTATATAATATAGAAATTTCCATTTTCAATTAAACAGTGTGTTGTCTGGGTACAGATAGTTTTAAGCAGATAATAATCAAAATATTTACAACAGTATTCATTACATTTATTGATTCTATACTAATACTAATACTAATACTAATACTAATACTAATACTAATACTAATACTAATACTAATACTAATACTAATACTAATACTAATACTAATACTAATACTAATACTAATACTAATACTAATCGAAACTACGTGATTATGGATGAAATATGTGACAGTGATACCCATTGTCATCGGGGCACTTGGCACCATGTTCAAGAACTTTACAAAGTACATCAAGAAATTGCATCTTCCTGCAACAACACCAGAGGAACTGCAAAAGACTGTGCTACTCGGAACAACATACATCTTAAGAAGATACTTGGTGGATACTAGGATGCTGGCAGCAACCCGTATTAACCATCAGAGCCGGTCAATGATATTTGTGATACATTTTTAAATGTTCAGTTGACTGAGTTTCATGTTTAATGAATAAAAGATAATAATAACAACAACAACAACAACAACAACAACAACAACAACAACAACAATAACTTATCCATTTTAACATACCTTCCTTATATCATTGATCCTTTCCTTAACTTTCTCTGTTTCTAACTCCTGTTTTTGTCAGCTAACCATTGATAAAATAAGTCCCAGGTCAAAAAGTATTCAGTTTCTTTCATTTCCTTAATTCTAAGTGTTAGCCTATCCATCTCTGCACATTCTAGTATTTTTTAAATCACATTTTCATCTGTAGGGATCGCTTCACTTTTCCATTGTTGTGCAAATACAATTCTAGCTGCAGTCAATACATGCAAGATCAGATATGTGTTCCCCTTATTGTTCTTATCGGGTAAAATGCCCAACAAAAATATTTTTGGTTTCAAATAAATACTGTATGTTGCTTTACCATTTTTTCCAACCATGTATGTATTTTTGTCCAGTATTTTTTTGCTTTTGGGCATGTCCACCACATATGACACTACGAACCAGGTATCTGATGGCATTTCCAACATTTTGCAGACATATCCTTAAACATCTTTGCTAACCATGAGGGTGGAAAATGCCATCTATAAAACATTTTATAAATATTTTCTTTATGTGCAGTTGACATAGTTAATTTATAATTTCTATCCCATAGTTTCTGCCGTTTATCTATTGGATAACCCAAAATTTTAGCCCACATTATCATTGTCTCCTTTGCTTGCTCATCTTCCATCTTGATACTTAACAAATAACTATATACTGTATTTTCTTTATTAGTTTTTCATCTGTCCCTGTTAATATCTGGTCTAATTATGTTAGTTCTTTATAGAAACCATACATTTTAACATCCTTCTCATATCGAGATTGTATCTGCACTTGTGACCACCATGCTATATCAATCTCTTGACCACTCAGTTTCTGTTTAGTTTTAAGTTCCCCCTTTTCATTCAAAATGTCTTTATATCTAGTGATATTTTCCATATCAATAACATTTGGATGAATCAATGCTTCCATTGTGGAGAGCCAGACCAGTATTTTCACATAGTGATGTTCTTTAATTTTCTCCCATACTATTAATAATGCGTTTCTAATGTAATGTCTTTGGAAATAACTATCGTATTTTTGGAGTATAAGACGCACCTTTTTACCCCCCAAAAGAGGGTGAAAACTTGGGTGCGTCTTATACACCGAATGTGCGCTCACATGGAGCAGCCACGCAGTGCGCAATGCGCATGCCCCCACGTGGCACGGGAGGAAGCAAACCGGCAGTGAGGTAAGTTAGAACCCACCCCTGCAGTCTACTGATATTTTAGAAGCAGATACAATTCTATATCTTTGACATTTAATATTTGAGTACTGAACAATACAGTTTAGTACCTTATCTGCAGTGTTGCAGAAAACCACTAGATGGTAGCAGAAGGATACAGAAAACCTGAATATTGCCATTTATTGCTGCATTCATTCATTCTTTCAACTTGTAGGGTCGCCTGACTCTAGCGGTTGCTGGGTATTCTGCCACTCAAAAACTTGGGACTGCAGAGGTTACTGTATTGTCCAGCATTTAGCCCATGGTCTATGTTAACTATGTTAACAGACTTTCTCCATCACATGAAATTTTGCGTCTTATACTCCGGTGCGTCTTATACTCCAAAAAATACGGTATGCATTTGTTTTTCCCATACCATAAAAAAGGATGCCAGCCCAATTGGAGATCATGTCCCTCCAAAGTCAATAATCTTTTGTGCCTCAAACCAATCCATTCTTTCACCCAAGTAAGTACCAAAGCCTGATAGTACAATTCCCAATCTGGCAGCCCAAACCATCCTCTGTTTTTAGAATCTTGCAACATTTTCAAGCTTATCCTTGCTTTTTTTCCCTTGCCAAATATACAGAATAACAGAATAACAGAGTTGGAAGCGACCTTGGAGGTCTTCTAGTCCAATCCCCTGCTTAGGCAGGAAACCCTACACCACTTCAGACAAATGGTTATCTAATAACTTCTTAAAAATGTCCAGTGTTGGAACACCCACAACTTCCGGAGGCAAGCTGTTCCACTGATTAATTGTCCTGACTGTCAGGAAATTTCTCCTTAGTTCTAAATTGCTTCTCTCCTTGATTAGTTTCCACCCATTGCTTATTGTCCTACCCTCAGGTCAGCAGTGAAATCTACTTACCTTCCCTACTGGTTCAGAAGCGCGCGTTTTGCGCCACTGTTGCGCACACTTTTTCACCCTCTGCACATGCCCGCTCTCAGAACCAGATCTTCAGCCCCTTCTGGAAGAGTATTAGAGTGGGGGCCATTCTAATCTCTAGGGCAGGGGTCAGCAACCAGCGGCTCTGGAGCCGCATGTGGCTCTTTCATCCCTCTGCTGTGGCTCCCTGTCGCTGGTTGGCTCCACAATTGATAGGGCTTTCGGTTAGGACAAGTAGAGGAAAAAGGATGCCATGCTAGGAGGAGACTCTATGGTGGGGGAACCGGACTTCCGGTTGGCTCCAGAATTGAACGGGGGGCTTCCGGTTAGGACCTCTGTGGCTCTTTGAGTGTTTAAGGTTGCCAACCCCTGCTCTAAGGAGATGATGTTTCAGAGAGAGGCAGCTACCATGGAGAAGGACCTTCTTCTGGGTCCCACCAGGTGTATCTCTCTAGGGGATGGGACCAGTGGTGGGTTCCTACAGGTGTGGTCCACTCTATAGCACCGGTAGTGGCCCGCTGGTGACGTCACAGTACCGGTGCGGTTGGTTGCCGGCGCCTGGGCGCCACCATTAAAAATTTTTTTTTAATTTTTTTAAAAATTTTCTTCTGCACATGCCCAGAAGCTGAGCTTCCAGCACTGCGCATGCGCTGCCTTCCTACCCCACAGTGAGTCCAAGCAGGGGAGGATGGCTGAGGGAGCGCGTGAGATGCTGAAAGAACGGGCGGCAGGAGCTATCTCCATTCCCCTCCCTTCAGCAGTCCGAGAAGCCACGAACGCGTGGTGATGATCCCAGGCATTTTCGCACGTTTGAGGCTTCTCGAGCTGCTGAGGGGAGGGGGAACAGGCGGTCACATGGCAGGCAAGCCACGCCCACCCGGTCACATGGCCAGCAAGCCACACCCACAAAATAAGCCACGCCCACAGAGTGGTAGTAAAAAAATTAGGAGCCCGCCCCTGGATGGGACCCGCAACATTCTCTGCCTCCCTGCTCTGATGGGTCGGGTAGATGTGACCGGCAAGAGACGGTCCCTCAGATCACCTGGTCCCAAGCCATGAAGGGCTTTAAAGGTGACAACCAGCACCTTGAATTGTACCCAGAAGCAAGTCGGCAGCCAATGCAGCTCCTGCAGGAGAGGTGATACATGTGCACACCGGGGTCTGCACAAAACCATTACGTGCACCCCCCCATGGTTATTATGGGATGTTAGCCTAAACTGTGCATGGCTTCAATAAATCAGGAATGAGTGATGAAATATCAGGAAATTCTGATGGGTTCCATCCTCTTTTAGGAGGGAAAATGGTGCGTCTTATACTCTGAAAAATACGGTATTTTTAAGTGTAAAAAAAAAATCAAAGAGGTATTTGTAAGTGCAACAATGACCATGCAAACCTGATGACCAGGGTTAGAGGTGGGTTTTGGGTGGGTATATGTGTATCCTTAAAATCATCAATCAAATTCTTCATGTATATGACAAGTCGCAACTCCTTAACAAACCAAAACTATTAGATAGGCAACAATGCTACACATGGTTTGCACCTTGTAAATGCATTAACGTTATACATTAGAACCCCTTGATGTTCTGGGCCAAACAGTTTCAGTTAAAAGGATTAAAATCTACTGAGAACAATGAATGAAGAAGTCAAAATCAGTTGGTACATACAAGGAGCTTTGCCAAAGTCTGAATTTTAGCTCTGGATGTTGATTTGGGTCAAACCATAAAGGTAGAAGTGTGGGATAAACCGAAATTATCTTTAGTTGTCCACAAAGATGAGCTAATTGCTAATTCAACTTAATTCCACCCTAGATAAAGCCAAACCAGAAGATTGCTCACAGGAAGGAGAAATAAAAAAGCTAAAACTGAAATCTGCGATTTAAAGCTGAACTCAAAGCCACCTCTGGAAGTTGTGGTTGCTCCATCACTGGAGGTTTTCAAGAAGAGACTGGACAATCGTTTAGACCAGGATGGTAGAGGGTCTCCTGCAACACCTGACTGACTTAGTTTAGGTCTGTCTACAAAACAAGACTTGGCCTTGTTGGAAGCAATATCCATCTGGTTCAGTTCCAATCCGGGAGAAAGGCACTGGAGACAAAATGGAGGCTGGAAGCTGATTGGAAAGAGGGTCCATTTATTGATGAAGCAGAACCACGGGTGGTTCTGGGCAGCTGACCTCATGGAGTTGAGAGTGAGGGGTATTTATACCAGGGGTGAAATGCTCCCAGTTCAGGTGGGCCAGCCGGTCATCGCAGAGCCGACGGAGCTGGTGGTGGTCACGGCGCAGGGCTTCCCCCGCCTGCTTCCCCCGCCGCCATTTGAGTTCTTTTGCCCTCTGCGCATGTGCAGAGCGCTTTGCGCATGTGCAGAGGGCAAAAGAACTCAAATGGTGGCGTTCAGGCAGGTGGGGGAAGCGGGCGGGGGAAGCCCCGTGCCGCGACCGCCACCGGCTCTGTCGGCTCTGCGACGACTGACTGGCCCGCCCGAACCGGGAGCATTTGACCCCTGATTTATACCTTCTGTTGGGCTTTGCACTTGAGCTTCCTGTTCCTGTGCAAGAACATGTATTCTATTGGCTGTTGTAGGGGTCGTAGCAGGCTCTATAGGCAAAGTACAAATCCTAGGTGTTTGTCTGAGCTAAGTTTGGTTGAAGTTTGGGGGGTGATGCAATGTCCTTAGGAGATTGTGCAATGTAATGAGCTCTGCGTCTTCTGCTAAATAGTAGTGGGTTAATCCTATTATGCCCTGAAGGGTCATGTCTTAATCCCACCACCCTGGAGCTGAAGGTCTTTTGTTTTGTAGATAGGTTGGCCCAGTCTTTCTCAATGGGCACAAAATACCTGCTGGGGGCAGGGAGCTGGGGTTCTGAGTTTCTCCCTTAAGATTTTTTATTTCTCTCTTTTGGGGGAAATATATTGAGCCGAGGTGGCGCAGCGGTTAGAGGCAGGTACTACAGGCCACATTAGCTGACACTGATCTGCAGGTCAGCGGTTCAAATCTCACCGGCTCAAGGTTGACTCAGCCTTCCATCCTTCCGAGGTAGGTAAAATGAGGACCCAGATTGTTGGGGGCAATGTAAATATATACATTGCTTAATGGGGTAAACCGCTTAGAGAGTGCTTGCACTGTGAGGCGGTATATAAATGTCACTAATAAATAAATAATAATAAATATAATATTCTGCCTTTTTAATATTTCCTAAAATATTTCATTGTTCTAGGAGAGGGATGGGTGCTAACTTTCTACAGCCTGGTCAATATGACTATTCGAAGTTACCACAGTGACTTACGACTGTTTTTCAAACGTACGATCCCCACTCAGCACTCCTGGGGAAGGATGCTTCTATTGTTGGGTTTCTTCTGGTCATGGTCAGTTGCTTCTGACTCTTTGAGATGCAGTGAGTACATTTCACCAGGATTGTCTGTCTGCAACTGAACTGAGAAATAGGGTTTTTTTTTGTTCTGTTCTCGTTTTTCTGAGTTCTTGTTAAGTTCCTCTTTGTAGCCATCCAGACCCTTGGATGGTCTTCAATTTCTCCAGGCGTTAGGGTCTTCTCAATGGACTCTTGCCTTCCACCATGTGTCCAAAAGATAGAACGTGGAATAATAGAGTTAAAAGGGACCTTGGAGGTCTTCTAGTCCAACCCACCTTGCTCAAGCAGGAAACCGTATACCCTTTCAGGCAAATTTCAGCCGTGATTTCTCATCTCCTGGCCAAGTATTTCCTTTGGAGTGGAAAGAAAGGACATCTGAGGCTCTTTCTCCATCCAACTCAGTATTAGCTCTCTCTGGACAATTAGACACGTGCCTGGGCTGTAGGCAGAGCAAGAATGTTAATGCCTGGGACATCTTGCTAGGAAATTAGGCGTTCTCCACTGGATTTGGGATCCTCCCTTGGTGATTTGCGTTGCTCTTCCCTGCAGTTCATTATGATGGCA